>JAEOAD010000026.1:18420000-18867500 GCA_036365145.1 Orientallactaga sibirica | reverse complement strand
TGAGCCTAAGTTTCTCTTCTGAAAATAGGGGTGATGACTCCCCACCGCAGGAAGTCTTTGGAAACCAGTGCTTGGTCAGTACATGGTAACTGCTCGAGATCTTGCTGGCCATTGACATTCAGGAACGTGGTATTAAGGGTTGGCTGTCAGGGAGGGGAGCAGAGTATCCAAATGTCATTTCTGGGTCCTTCCAAGGACTCGCCAGTATGTTCATGCACGCTCATTTCTCGTGCAGCCCACAAGTGGTCACGTGGTTGCTCTGGCGGATGACATGTGGATGGAAGAGCACAGGAAAGATCTGAGAGCAGCTGTTTCCAGGCAGTGTCAGCAGGAGTGCCAAGAGCCGCACAGAGAGGCCACTCTGAGTGCTCGCAAGCCCCCACCTCCCACCCCATGCCACCCACAGCAGCTCTGGGAGAGTGTTCCCTTTAAGAAGGATACAAGCTCCCTGGTTCACCCCAGCCCTCAATCCACGTTTCTACTTCCTCCTGCCAGGCGCTTTGGGCTCTGTTCACCCGTAGCCCAGGGGCTCTACCACCATGGTGGGTTTTCCAGCGATCCCCAGGTGAGCTTGTCAAAAGTCCCACATCCTCGGGATTTGGAATGACACTGATGTCCCAAATTCAACTTTCACATCCTTGAGAAGCCAGCCTCTTTCTGACCGACTTAGTTTAATCCTCTTATCCAAGAGCTCAAGATCAGGGGACAGTTGGGTCACCTGCCTCACCCTGGCCAGATCCGATTACCTGCTGTGACCCCAAAATTCACTCATGCGCACCCAAGATGATTAATCCCAGCAGGACATGAGGGATGGTGAGTCGTCACCTTTTGGAAGCATCCTACGTAGGTCACAGAGGTCACGGATACAGAGTGTCACCTCATGCCCAGTCCCCCACCCTGCCCTGAATCTGGGTCATCTTCATGTCTCAGTGAATTCCACATAATTTTAACATCCGAGAAAATAAAGGCTGACCCAATCAAGGGTCAGGAAATTAAAGAATCTGAGAGCTGTCAGAATGTTCTGAAGCGATGCAACCTGGGGCTGGGCTCCTCCAGCCTTCTATAAGAGCACCCCAATTATCCCTTCCTCACGATCAGCTGGGAGGCTCTGGGCTGCTCAGTGCTGCCTGAAGCAGACCACCTGACTAATCAGAGACCTTGTCTCATGGCTTCTGTTCTCACGGGCTTCTGGAACACCCCAGAGCTTCCCCATCTCTGCTTGTTTCCCTTCTCCCAAGCAGGCGACTTGAAATATGCTAATCAGCCTCCTCAAATAGCTATGGGACCTGACCCACCTGAGCCTAGTGGAGAGCTTTCTTATTTTGTTGCTATTGTTGTGGGTGTCTTTCTTCTTGGAGCTGGGCATGGAAGCCAGGGCCTTATGCATGCTAAGCAAGTACAGGGCCACTGTGCTGCAGCCCCAGCCCCCTGAGCATGCGTCTCCCCACCAGATGCAACTTTTTGTTCCCTTGACCTCCTGGCCTCAAGCCTAAGACTCATCCACTTCTGTTTCACTGAAGATGTTACCCCCCTCTGTCTTTTGGGGTTTCCCTCTTTTTACTATGAGCTGCCGAGTGGGATCTGCCATGAACCCACTTCCTTGCTGCCTCACCTGGCTCTCCAGCCTCTTGGCTGAGGGTCTGACGTGTCCTGGACGCTGCTGGAGGCTCTGGAGGCGTGAGCTCGTTCGCTTAGGGAAATCCACACAGGGAGTTCAGTCATGGATGCGGAACTAATTGTGTCACATATCTAAGTCACAGTGCTAACTGGCTGGGACAGACCTCAACTCAAATCCCACACCTGCCATGTGCTAGCTGTGTGACTTGGGTGAGCACCAACACCACTCACAGGAGTGGCTGGGACAGGCCTCCATGATGGCAGGGGAAACGTGGCGTGAGCAGAGGCTGGATGTCACCTCCTGGCCAACATCAGGTGGGCAACAGCAGCAGGAGAGTGTGCCAAACACTGGCAAGGAGAAGCTGGCTAGAACACCCCTAAGCCCGCCCCCAACAACACACCTCCTTCAGTAAGGATCCAATTCCCACATTGCAATCAGCTGGGAACCAAGTATTCAGAACAAGCCAGGCATGGTGGCACACACCTTTTAATCCCAGAACTCAGAAGGCAGAGGTAGGAGGATCATCGTTAGTTTGAGGCCAGCCTGAGACTACGTAGTGAATTCCAGGACAGCCTGGGCTACGTCGGGGACCCTACCTCAAAAAAAAAAAAAAAAAAAGGCTGGGCGTGGTGGAACTCGCCTTTAATCCCAGCACTCGAGAGGCAGAGGTAGGAGGATCACTGTGAGTTCAATACATAGTGAATTCCAGGTCAGCCTGAGCTAGAGTGAGACCCTACCTCGAAAACCAATATATATATTTGAGAGAAGGAGAGGCAGAGAGAGAGAATGGACACTCCAAGGCCTCCCACCACTGCAAATGAACTCTAGACATGTACCACTTTGTGTATTTAGCATTACGTGGGTACCAGGGAATCAAACCCAGATGTTCAGGCTATGCTCGAACTCACAGTGATCTTCCTACCTCTGCCTCCCTAGTGCTGGAACTAAAGGTGTGTGCCACCACATCTGACTGAGAGATGGGGGGGCGGGATGGATGCCTCCAGCTGCTGCAAACAAACTCTAGACACACGCACCACTTTGTGCATCTGACTTTACAGGGGTACTGGTAAATCAAACTCAGGTCAGTAGGTTTTATGGGCAAGCACCTTACCCCCTGAGCCATCTCTCCAGTCCTTCTTTTGGCTTTTTTTTTTTTTTTTTTTTTTTGAGGTAGGGTTTCACTCTGGTCCAGGCTGACCTGGAATTAGCTATGTAGTCTCAGGGTGGCCTCGAACTCACTGCAAGCCTCCTACTCTACCTCCAGAGTGCTGGGATTAAAGGTGTGCGCCACCTCCCCCGGCTCTTCTTTTGGCTTTTTGAGACAGGGTCTCACTCTGTAGCCCAGGTTGGCCTTGAACTAGTCATGATTCTCTTGCCTCAGACTCTCAAATGTTGGGATGATAGATGAATAATTTACAACCAGCTCCTTTTATCCACTACTATTGGCCTGATGTCCTAGGCCCTTGGTGGGTTAGTGGGGGGAGGGGGATGATGTGTGCCCTCCAGACCTGAGCACCGACAGGAGTGACCACAAGGGACAGTGGAAGGAAGAGCATCTGAGGCAGAGGGAGCAGGGAGTGCCCAAGCCCCAGGATTGGAAAAATGTCAGGGTGTTTGAAGAAATGAAGGGAGGGTAGTACATCTGAGATGAGCTGGGATGTCAGAAAGGTGGGGCTTCAGAGTCCAGCTTCCCCGCTGTCTGTCTGGATAAGTCAGGTCACCTCTCTGAGCCCAGAGAACATAGAGTACAGGGAATTGGGAAGATTTTGGAACGTGTTCTGGAATGAGGGGCCCAAGTCCTCTAAAGCCAACTTCTCCTTAGGACTGGCTCCCCTGCCCCAGCCAAGACCAGGGACCCGGCTGATCCTGTCTCTCTCCGACCACACCAGGCTCCGTAGGCTCCCCTGGACCTTCGTGGGGCTACTCTTGAGGTTCCCACAGCTAGGATGCTACAGAGCTTGCGCCCTTATTCCCTGCAGAAGCTGTATCCATGTTGCTAAGCAACCAGCCCCATCCAGATGTCAGCTGCAGTTTAGGCAGAGCTTTAGTACTCTGGGGACAGTCCCCTACACTACCCCCGGGACCACAGACTGCAACCAGTCCTGGGGCAGGAGAAAGTGGGTCAGGATTAAGCATGAGAAGTCCACAGGATGGAAGGCAGATCCTAATGAAACAGCAGCTGTGCCGCCTCAGGCCAGCCACTGAGCCTTTCTGAGTGCCAGGTCTCAGCTCTGCTGTTAGGTGGTTGAACTTAGCAGCAGATTTGCTACGAGAATCAAGAGGTGATGAGCATAAAAATGCCCAGCACAGAGAGAGATCTGATGGATATCTAGGGGTGAGTCCCCAAATCTTGTCACTGATCAGTGAAGCAAACTGGTTGGTCTGCCTTTATGATCCTCTAAGCTAATCCCCACCCCCATTTTTTTTCTTTTGAGGCAAGCCCAACAGACTGGCTTTTTGTTTTGTTTTGTTTTTTCGAGGTAGGGTCTCACTCTGGTCCAGGCTGACCTGGAATTAACTATGTAGTCTCAGGGTGGCCTCGAACTCTCGGTGATCCTCCCACCTCTGCCTCCCGAGTGCTGGGATTAAAGGCGTGCGCCACCACACCCAGCTCTTTTTTTTTTTTTTTAATGAGAGAGAGAGAATTGGCCCACCAGGCCCTCCAGCTATTGTAATCAAACTATAGACGCGTGTGCCACCTAGTGCGCATGTACAACCTTGTGGGCTTGTGTCTCCTTGTGCATCTGCCTTACATGGGACCTGGAAAGTGGAACATGAATCCCCAGGCTCGGTAGGCAAGCACCTTAATCACTAAGTCATCTCTCCAGCCCCATTGTTTTTTAGGTAGGGTCTCACTCTAGCCCAGGCTGGCCTTGAATTCAAAATGTAGACTCAGTCTGGCCTCAAGCTCACAGTGATCCCCCTACCTCAGTCTCCTGATTGCTGAGAGTAAAGGTGTGAACCACCATGCCCAGTCCTTTTTTTTTTTTTTTTGGCCCATTTTTTTTTATCCTTTCAAAGTTATTAGCTACTTATCCAGGGTTCTTAGCCTCAGCACTATAGTTTTTTTTTTTTAACTTTAGAAAGTATTATGGGTTGTATTTGGTTTTCTGTTTTATTTATATTTGTTTATTCATTTATTAACTTGGTCTGGGTATTGGCCCAGAGTTTTGGATATGCTAGACAAGTACTTAACCACTGAGCTATATCCCAATCTGCCAACCTAAGATTGCCAAACATTATTAATCCCTGGGATATTCCAGCACTGAGCTGGGGCTGGCATGCTGTAGCAGACAGCTTCAGGTTCGCTGAGATGAACTTCCAGACCAGGCACAGTTATGGAGGAAGGGATATTATTTATTGAAGCTCACAGATCCAGGGGAAGTTCCATAATGGCAGGAGAAGCGGCTTGCCCTTCACAGGACCAGGCAAGAGAGAGAAAAACCAAGCCACCAGCTACACAGCACACAGAGCAAAACTACAGCCAAAAGCCCAGCACACTTCAGGAACTCCTATTAGGCACACTTTGCATATATTTACAATGGAATCTCAAACCCACCACCACACCTTAAGACCGGCCCCCAGTGACATTGCCTCTAGCAAGGTGATTGCAGATGTAAACTAATAAAACACTGAATATATTGGGGGCCATATATTCAAACTACCACACATGCCCACCAGGCATGCTCACTGAACACTTGAGCAGCAAAAGCACACACTCCTCAGCCTCCACTGCCCGTAAGCCTCTAGCCACAGGGCAAGGCCTTTCTTCCCACGAAACCTCCACATCTTATCAGACAGGCCATACAGAGAAGGCCTGGTGGGGACTAAGTAGGATGTGGATGCCAGTTTGCTCAGCCAAGACACACACCACTTGTCTTGCCTGGAGGGGCTCTTGACATTCTATCTGGCAGAAGACCGTGCCTGGTACTGATCAGAGTTGGGGCCACTTTATCTTTCATACCAAGTTCAAAGCTCTGTGGGGTTTATCATCAGTGTGTTCACAGTTCAGGGTCCTCTCAGAAAGGGCCGTGGGAGGCAGCTGCTGTGACTCCAGACCTGCGTGCTGCAGCTGCTATGTTGGGACAAGCTCAAATCTCCCCTTGGCCACCACCACTGAACAAAATGCATCTGTATGCAGGGCCTGTCTCATGGTTCAAGACGATGGAATTGATCTTCCAGAAGGGACTACAAGCAGCCACAAAGAAGAGCTCTTTAGCTGGGCGTGGTGGCGCATGCCTTTAGTCCCAGCACTCGGGAGGCAGAGGTAGGAGGATGGCAGTGAGTTGGGGGCACCCTGAGAATACAGAGTGAATTCCGGGTCAGCCTGGGCTAGAGTGAGACCCTACCTCAAAAAAGGGGACTGGAGAGATGGTTTAGCACTTAAGGCACTTGCCTGCAAAGCCAAAGGACCCAGGTTCGACTCCCAGGACCCACATAAGCCAGATGCACAAGAGGACACACACATCTGGAGTTCGTCTGCAGTGGCTGGAAGCCCTGGCATGGCTGTTCTCTTCCTCTCTCTACCTGCCTATTCTGTGTGTGTGTCTCTCTCTCAAATAAATTAATTTTTTAAAAATTTTTTTAAAAGAGCTCTTCCAACACCCTGAGGGAACATCCCTCCACATCCCTTAGCTATGGTGGAGCTGCATGGCCACACCCACCCACAAAACAGCCTGGGAAATCTTGGGTGGACATGTTCTCTGTTACAAATGGGATTTCTTGCGCTGGAGAGATAGATGGTTAAAGGTACCTATTTGCAAAGATTGATGGCCTGGGTTCAGTTTCCCAGTACCCACATAAAGCCAGATGCACAAAGTGCATACTTATTTGGAGTTCATTTACTCTCTCTCTCTCGCTCTCTCATAAATAAATAAAATATAAAAAAGATGCACAAATGAGATTTTTTAAAATATTTGTTTTTATTTATTTATTTGAGAGAGAGAGATAAATACAGAAATAGGCAGGTAGAGAGAGAGAGAGAGAATGGGCGCGCCAGGGCTTTCAGCCACTGCAAACAAACTCCAGATGTATGTGCCCCCTCAGCTCTCTCCTTTTTATACCGTCCAGAATCCTGGTCCAGGGGATGATGCTACCCACAGCTAGCAGAGGTCTTCCCACCCTCAATTAACCTAAGCAACATAATGCCCCTCAGGTGCGCCCGGAAGCTAAAAGAATCCAGATAACCTGGCACAGGTAATTCTAGGTCCTGTCAGGTTGACCATCAGTATAAACCATCTCCTTCTCTCCTCCTCCCCCTCCCCCACCAGAAGAAGAGGGGAAGAAGGACATGGGAGGACATGTGACAGCTTTGACATGGTTCTCCCAGGACCTGGAGGTGACATTTCTGTTTCATAAGGCCCTTGTGGGCAGGACCTGAGTTCATAGGTTTAAGGAGCTTAGTAAGCAGGCAATAAACACCAGTAATTAGAATGATGGATTCACAGATCAGCAACAGGAAACAAGTCAATGTTTTCTGGGCTAAGTAGGGTGTGTCCAGGGTCCACAGCTCAGTGCTTTGATGAATGTAGGTTCCCTCCCTACTGGCAGGAGCCTGGCCAGGAGACCATGAGGACCGCCTCACACCCAGAAACTGAGGAAGGAAGATCAGCCGTTCCCTTTGTGCCAGGAATGGAGCCAAGGTCCGCGGGGACAGTGTGTGCTCCTGTGGAAACCAAAGGTGACCCTTGAATTGGCGGGTACAATCCCTTTGCTTCTTGGCCTTGTTCTCGGGAGCTGTCTGGAGGAACTGCTGAATCATATTTTTTCAAATGTTCTTGTCAAGTTAAATAAAAGGGGGAAAGATGGGCAGGCAGAAGAAGAATGGGCAGAGGTCCTGGCAACCAAGATAACAGGGGAAACAAGCAGGGCGAGGTGGCGCACGCCTTTAATCCCAGCACTGGGGAGGCAGAAGTAGGAGGATAAGTAGGAAGTTCAAGGCCACCCTGAGACTACAGAGTGAATTCCAAATCAGGCTGGACTAGAGCGAGACCCTACCTCAAAAAAAAAAAAAAAAAAAAAAAGCGGGGTGGGAACAAGATGAATCACATGATTCCCATGGAATTGCTAACGCCTTCTACATCCAGGTAAAATTGTTACCTCTTTGGAGTTCCCACTTGGGACTTGGTGTATCAGATAGTACAAGAGCTATCCTCCGGGGGAGATGGCTTGGTGGTAAGAGTACTTGCTTCACAAATATAAGGGCCTGAGTTCAATCCCCGGCACCACTTAAACAAGCCAGGCCTGACTGCACATACCTGTAACCCCAGCACTGAGGGGGTGGGCAGAGACCGGAGGATCTCTGGGGTTCAGAGAGAGCTCCAGGTTAGGGAGAAGCCTTGTTTCAGGGAAATAAGGCAGAAGAGCAACGGAAGAGGACACCCAATGTCTTCCCGTAGCCTCTGCATGTGTGCACACTACACATGTGCATCTATGCACGCGCGCATGCACACACACACACACACCAAAGAAAAAAGAAGACAAGAGCTTTTTTCCTAAATTCCCTATTAGGCTTTAACTCTTTGGAACTTCTTTAGTCTTCTTTGTAACACTAGTCATACCCTCAGCAAACATTCATTTATACGGCTGTGTTCTCGGCATTGGGGATATAGCCATGAATAAGACAGGCCAGCCACATACTCCCATGGGCTGCCCAAACGTAGTGAAAGGATGAGGGAAATACTTAGTGAACATACATGTAATGTACACTCTATACCAGATGCTGCTCTGACATCTTAACACATACTCATTTCATCCTCATAAGACCCCATGGGGTGGGCTGGACAGAGGGCTTAGTGGTTAAGGCACTTGCCTGGGAAGCCTAAAGATCCAAGCTGGATTTCCCCAGTATAAGCCAGATGCACAAGATGGTGCATGTTTCTGGAATTCATTTGCAGTGGCTAGAGGCCCTGGTGCACTCTCTCTAGCTCTCTCTCTCTCTCTCTCTCTCTCTGCTTCTTGCTCTCTCTGTCTCTCTCAAATAAGTATATAAGTAAAATTATTTTTAAAATATTTATTTTAAATCCTGTGGGGGTGGTAACTGGTAAGGTAGCTATCCCATTTCACAGAATGGAGAATTGAGGCACAGAGAAGTTAGGTAATTTGACAAGTGACAAGGCTTGGAAGTAGCTGAGCAGAAATGGAAGCAGGTGGTCCCCAACACATGTCAGAGCAAAATGTCTCACCAGCACCTTGCCACAGAGGGAGATCCTGGTGCAACCTTGGGGGCAAAGCAGGATGGACAGTGGAGACAGGAGGGGCCACCAGAGACCCCAGCATGGGCAGGGTACCAGCAGTGCCTAGGGAGGGCCAGAATGCAAACCCAGGATGTCTGGCTCCCATGAACACTGATAGCTGCTGGTGACAGAGTAGGACATGCACCCAGTTGACAGAGCACTGTATTCATGCAGGGGCTTGGTGACTAGTAGGGTCCTCAGCTAAGACCCTAGGCTCCTTCCAGAGCCTTCTCGGGCCTCTGTTGTATCTATCTTGTGAGAAGGGGCTCCTTATAGCTCTGAGCCACAACCCTGACCTAAAGGAGATTCCCAACCCGCCCCATCCGAGAGTTGAAGCTCACACCCAGCCTATAGCATGCTAGACAAGGGCTCTACAACTGAGCCCCAAGCCCAGCTAGGGGGCTGCTCATCTCCTTGTCCAGTCTTGCCTGCCATCCCCCAACAGTCACCCACCCAAAGCAGCAGTTTGGTGTCCCCCCTCCCCGCCCCCGCAATCCTCCGCCTTGCACAGATCAAAGTCAGACAACTTCAAAGCTCAGCGGGATCCCCCTAGGAGTCCGCCAGCTCAGGGACCCAAGCAATTACAGAAATCTCTTGGATTTGCATTCCAACCAAATCGGATCTTTAAAAAAGAAAAAAAAAATGTCTTCTCTAACTCAATCCCCAACCCCACCCCATCCTACCCCCACTACACCTGCTGCCTTACAAGCTAGTTTGGAAGGTAAGAGCTGAAGTGGTGAGTGCTTGGATAGGGATGCCCCAGCCAAGGCACCAGGGCATGACTCACACACAGTAAAAGGCCTTTCACCCCAACAACCATCTAGACTCTTTAAACTTGTCAAGGTCGCTGGGCATGATGGGGTACGCCTTTAATCCCAGCACTCGGAAGGCAGGGGTAGGAGGATTGTCGTGAGTGAGTTCAAGGCCACCCTGAGACTACATAGTGAATTCCAGGTCAGCCTGGGCCAGAGTGAGTCCCTGCCTCAAATAAATAAATAAATAAATAAATAAATAAACAAACAAACAAACAAACAAACAAACAAACTTTTCAAGGTCATGAATAAGCCCCCTTCCCCAAAAAATCAAATGAGCTCTCAGGTTAAAAGGTCCCTTCCATATAAAGACAGCAAAGAATGCTGTATGATTATTGATGGGGGAGGGACAATGAAAGTAATATAGGTTACCTAACAGTATCGCACTGAGCCAAACATCCTGAATCTCATTATGACACTGCGGCTCTCAGAGAATATTCTGGTTTCTTAGAAGGTGAGCCCAGGTATAAACTCAGTTACAGGCTGGAGAGATGCTTAATGGTTAAGGTGCTTGCCTGCGAAGCCTAAGGACTGAAATTTGATTCCCCAGAACCCATGTAAGCCAGATACACAAGGTGGCACATGCATTTGGAGTTCGTTCATTTGCAGTACCCATTCTCTATCTCATAAATAAATAAATAAAATATTTTTAAAAACTTTTAACCGGGCGTGGTGGCTCACGCCTTTAATCCCAGCACTCAGAAGGCAGAGGTAGGAGGATCACTGTGAGTTCAAGGCTACCCTGAGACTACAGAGTGAATTCCAGGTCAGCCTGGGCTAGAGTGAGACCCTACCTCGGAAAAAAAAAAAAAAAAAAAAAAAAAAAATGTTTTGAAACACATTATGCCAGGTATGGGGGCACATGCCTGTAATCCCAGCACTTGGGAAGTTGAGGCAGGAGGCTTGCTGAAAGTTCAAGACTAGCCTGGGCTTATAGGCCCAGCTTGGGCTATGGAGTGAAAGGATGAAGAGAAAGGAAAAGAGAGACAGTAAAGGAGGGAGAGAGGGAGATTTGTAACTTTCCAAATGAGTCAAAAACAAAACAAACAAAACAAAACTTGCCTGCAAACTCAAACAACCCAGGTTCAATTCCCCAGTACCTACATAGGGCTAGCTGCACAGGGTGATGCATGCATCCGGAGTTTGACTGCAGAAGCTGGAAGCCCTGGTATGCCCATTCTCTCTGTCTCACACACATACAAATAAATAAATAAAAATTAAAAAAAATAAAAATAGATATGTCCAGCTAGCAATAGAGAGAGACAAATGATAGTATAAGCTTAGCAAAAGGGAGGGTGCATGTGAACCCTGAAATCATTCTTGCAACTCTTTGGTCAGAGTGTAATCAGGGAGCCTGACTGCCCTTCCCAGCTCGGCAGAGCGGAGCAGTCTTTACCAATCAGAGGGCAGAAGCTAGCCGAGCCTTATGGCTTGTAGTCTGCCTTCCCAGGGACTGTCAGGGAGCCACCGAGGGGGAGTTTTGCAAGCCAACACCACGAGGGCTTCGTCCATGCTTTTGCCAAGCCTCTAACCCACTTAGAGTGACTGGGTCCAGAATGCAATGTGCTGAGGACAATCTGATGGGGAAGGGACCTAGGAAGACAGGGCCAAGAGTGAAGAAGGAGGCAACAGAGGGCCCAGCACAAAGTCAGTCATGTTCCCCTGGGGACATGGCAGCGGCCATCATTTCTTAACACAAGGGAGGGACCAACAGCCCTTCTTGGCTGTGTGCCAGGGCACTGTTTCTGCGAGACAGGCGGCTTCTCAAGGAGGCAGCCAAGAAAAGTGTCACTGAGCCACAGGCAAATTAGCAGGAAAACAACCCATGTCACTGCTGAGGTGCAGCATTCCTGCAAACCCCTTGGCTGAGAAGACGTTTGCATCACAATCTAGAATATTCCTGCCCTGTACTGGACATAAGATGCTCAGGTCCCTTTAAAGAGCAGCCACGGCTCTAGCCTCTGGAAGTGCTTGTCTTCAGAGAGGCAGAGGGTGGCCTGAACCCCCACTGCACCTTGCCCAAGTTCTCCCTTCTGCACCTCTCTGGATGAACACACATCCAAAGATGGATGGATGGATGGGAGTGGAAGGGAGTGTGCACAACTCGGGATAATTCCCAAGAGCTCCTCTAGGGTGGTTACTGAACCTGAAACCCCAGGGTTCTCCCTGGCCTTCTGTTCCCAGGCAGTCTCTCTCTTCCGGCTTCCCTCCCTGGGCTCTTTCTCCCCCATATACCTCAAATTCTCTCTAAATTCTAAGTTCAATCTTCCCAGGAAGCATAATTATATATCATTATATCAAGAGTTTTGCCAAGGGCTGGAGAGATGGCTTAGTGGTTAAGGCACTTGCCTGCAAAGCTTAAGGACCCATGTTCTACACTCCAGATCCCATGTTAGCCAGACGCACAAAAGTGAGGCAAGTGCAAGGTCGCACATGTCCACTAGGTGGTGCAAGCATCTGGAGTTTGATTGCAGAGGCTGGAAGCCCCGCTGCACCCATTCTCTCTCTGTCTCTCTCTCTAAAAAAATTTTTTTAAAGAGTTTTGGGCTGGAGAGATGGCCTAATGGTTAAGGTGTTTGCCTGCAAAGCCAAAGACCCTGGTTCAATTCCCCAGGACCCATGTAAGCCAGATGCACGGTGTGGCACATGAGTCTGGAGTTTATTTGCAGTGGCTGGAGGCCCTGGTGCACCCATTCTGTCTCTCTCTCTCTCTCTCTCTCTCTCTCTCTCTCTCTCCCCCCCTCAAATGAATAAATAAATAAATTTTTTAAAAAGATAGAGTTTTGCCAAATAAGATTTATCCTCTGAACTGGGTGTGATGGTACATTCCTATAGTCCCAGCACTTGAGAGGCTGAGGCAGGGGGATCAGGAGTTCAAGGCTAGCTTAAGCTACATATCAAGTTCCACACCAGCTTGGGCTACATGAGACCTTGTCTCAATATAATAGTAAAAGTAAATAGTAAAGTAATAATGAAAACCTGGGCATGGTGGTGCACGCCTTTAATCCCAGCACTCAGGAGGCAGAGGTAGGGGGATCACTGTGAGTTCAAGACCACCCTGAGACTACATAGGGAATTCCAGGTCAGCCTGAGCTAGAGTGACACCCAACTTCGAACCCTCCCCCCAAAAATAGTAATAGTGGGAACAATTTTACCTGGATGTGGAAGGCATTAACCATTCCATGGGAATGAAATGATGCATCTTGTTCCCACCCTGCTTTTTTGGAGGCAGGGTCTTGCTCTAGCCCAGGATGACCTGGAATTCACTATGTAGCGAGTCTATTTGGCCTCGAACTGAGCAATCCTCCTGCCTCTGCCTCCCAAGTGTTGGGCTTAAAGGCATGCGCCACCATACCCAACCTTCAGTTTTTAAATTAAAAAAAAAACTAATAAACAAAATGAAAATTCTGGGTGGTGAGGACACTGGAGACACAGTTTGGTGTCATGTATTGGGAGGTGGTGGCATTTTCAGAGATGAGTCCTAGTTGGGGGAAGGAGGACACCTCAGATGTGTCCTTGGGATGGCTGTACTTTATCCCTCTTTTCTGTCTTTCAGCTTCCTGACCAGCACAAGCAGAGCAGCCTCCTCCCTCATGAGCTCCTGCTACCACGATGCTTGGTGAGCCCAAATACATCTTTCCTCCTTTAAGCTGCTTGTGTCAGATATTTTGTCACCATGTTGAAAAAGCTCATTCATCCATCATCCAGCCCCTCCCTTCCTAAGCACCTTTTTTTGTTGTTTATTTTTTAAATTAATTATTTATTTATTTGAGAGTGACAGAGAGAGAAAGAGACAGATAGACAGAGAATGGGCACGCCAGGGCCTCCAGCCACTGCAAATGGAACTCCAGATGCATGCGCCACCTTGTGCATCTGGCTTACATGAGTCCTAGGGAACTGAGCCTCAAATCGGGGTCCTTAGGCTTCACAGGCAAGCACTTAACCGCTAAGTCATCTCTCCAGGGTCGTCCCCGCCCCTTCTTTTGAGATAGAGTCTCACTCTATCACTCAGGCTGACCTGGAATTTACTCTGTAGTCTCAGGGTGGCCCCAGACTCACACTGATCCTCCTACCTCTGCCTCCCGAGTGCTGGGATCAAAGATGTGGGCTACCATGCCCAGCCTAAGCACCTTTATCATGTGGAGTTCTGTTTTCATTTCCACCCGACAATAGGCCGGTGTGGATGTGAGCGCCCAGCTTCCCTGGTCATCTAGCCGGCCTCCTCTCCCCTTTCTCCCCACTGCCCCCGACCTTGAGTAAGATGCCGACTGTCCCAATTTGGTGGCCTGTATTCTGGGAAAGGCCCTCAGGGCTCCGGCCAAGCTTTGTCGTTCTCTGAGGAAGGTGTTAGGTAAAGACCATCTGATTATCTTCAGTGGGAGGCCATGGGGCAAGTCAACAGCCCTGAGGACACTGGCTAAAACCCACTTCTAGACACCGTGGCCACGTGGTCAGGTTCCCTTGGGGGCACCCACTCTGCTGTGGGCATGCGCTGAGCCGCTGATGTCCCAGGTCACAGTTCTGGTAGGCAGCCTCCACCCTAGGCGCCCTGGGATTCCTCTTTGCTTGGAGGTAGGGACTGTCTTCACTTGCCCCAGTCTTTGGATTTGTTTGTGTATTTTTATTTTATTTTATTTTTTCAAGGTAGGGTCTCTCTCTAGCCCAGGCTGACCTGGAACTCACTCTGTAGTCCCAGGCTGGCCTCAGACTCACAGTGATCCTCCTCTTCTGTCTCCCCATTGCTGGGATAAAGGCATGCGCCACCACATCCAGGATTTTATTTATTTATTTATTTATTTATTCACTTATTATTATTATTATTATTATTATTATTTTTTTTTTTTTTTTTGGTTTTTCAAGGTAGGGTCTCACTCTAGCCCAGGCTGACCTGGAAATTCACTCTGTACTCTCAGGGTGGCCTCGAACTCATGGTGATCCTCCTACCTCTGCCTCCTGAGTGCTGGGATTAAAGGTGTGCGCCACCATGCCCAGCTTATTTTTTTAAATATTGTTTCATTTATTTACTTAAGAGCGAGAGAGAAAATGGACGTGACAGGGCCTCTAGCCACTTCAAACCAATTCCAGATGCATATGCCACTTTGTGCATCTGACTTTACATGGGTATCAAACCTGAGTCGGCCGGCTTTGGAAGTAAGTATATTTGACCGCTGAACCATCTCTCCATCCCCAGCCTTTGGCTTTAAATACCATCCATGGGAAGCCTTTGACTCTTTGTCCCCTGGGCTGGGGTGTGCCTGGTGAAGTCTCTGTGTTCAAATCTACCTTGCTTCCCGCTGCCTTACCAAGACCCTATACTGTAAAATCATCTTCCACACCACACACAGCACCATCCATCCCAGCCTCTCTGTGTGGGCCAGGCACCCAGGCAGCATCCTTGACTCTACTAGCTCACAGTTCCACAGCTTGCTTTGCTGGCTTGCCTTCAAAATGTTTGTCCAAAGCCAAGCATGGTGGCACACACCTTTAATCCCAGTACTTGAGAGGCAGAGGCAGGAGGATCACTGTGAGTTCGAGGCCAACCTGAGACTACATAGTGAAGTCCAGGTTAGCCTGGGCTACAGTGAGATCTACTTCAAAAAAAAAAAAAAAAAAAAAAAACGGCCCTAGGGCTGGAGGGATGGCTTAGTGGTTAAGGTGTTTGCCTGCAAAGCCAAAGGACCCTGGTTCAATTCCCCAGGACCCACGTAAGCAGATGCACATGGTGGCTGGAGGCCCTGGTGCTCCCATTCTCTCTCTCTCTCTATCTGCCTCTCTGTGTGTGTCTCTAAATTAATTAATTAATTAATTAAAACTCCAGATGCATGTGCCACTTTGTGTATCTGGCTTTATGTGGTTACTAAGGAATCGAAACCAAGCTGTTAGGCTTTGCACACAAGTGTCTTAACTGCCGAGACACCTCTTCAGCCCCCATTATCTTATTTTTGTCTCTACTTGCTTCCTCGTTTAGAATATCATCCCTATAGATTTCAGCTCCAGCATGCATTCTGCTTCATGATCAGCACCTATACCAGTGTCTAATATGCAAGAATTGCTCAGGAAATAGCTCTCATTCATTCATTCATTCATTCATTCATTCATTCATTCATGCAGCACATCCTTATTAAAGTTTATTGCTTTAAGAGTCAGGGAGGAGTCACCAAGAGTTCTGGCAAGATCAGTGGGTTCAAATTCACTCTCTGCCATTACACAGCTCTGTCCTCCCCTGTCTGGGTCTCTGTTTTCCTTTCCAAAAATTGAGAGCAGGGCTGGAGAGATGGCTTAGAGGTTAAGGCATTTGCCTGCACAGCCAAAGGATCCAGGTTCGACTCTCCAGGACCCATGTAAGCCAGATGCACAAGAGGGCGCATGCATCTGGAGTCCGTTTGCAGTGGCTAGAGGCATGCCCATTCTCTCTCTGTCTGTCTCCCCCTCTCTTTGCTTCTTTTTCTCTCAAATAAATAAATAAATAAATAAATAAAAAAATTGAGAGCAATGACACCTACATGGAAGACATGTCACAGTAATTAAATAGTAATAGGCTGCCAGACAATTTGGCTTGTGATAGTACTTGGTCATCCATGGCCCAGGGTGGCTATCTGCCTAGCAGCCACCTGGACAGCGTGGGCACAGGCCTAGAGTGGTGACACAGCTGCAGAACATCTGGAGGCCTCTGTGGGTGGGGGAATCAAGAACCGAAGTAGAAGGAGGGCTCCTGAGGTCAGCTACGGATACCCTTGGCCACAGGAACAAGAGAGAAAAAAAAGCAGACACAGGCCAGAGTAGCTTCTAGAAAAAAGAAAAAAAAAAGTGTGGGAAACAGCTTCAGGACCACAAGGAATGGGTGTCCAGGGCCAAGAGTGTGGGAAGACAGGGACACATGGGCCTCCAGGAGCTGCAGCCAGGCTGGGAGCACAGCCAACTCTCAGAGCCTGCCTTTCTCCCACTGGCCAGGGCCACAGAGAGGCTTGGTAGGGACTGAAAGATGCCAGGTCCTTCCCTTTGCAGGAATAATAAGGACTCCTGTGTATCCTCATAGGACGTGCTGCTGATTAGGAAGGAGCAGGTTGTTGTTTTGACACCCACAAGTAGCCCAGGCTAGCCCTGAACTCACTCTGGATCTGCACTTGTTGCAGTCAGCTCCTCATTGGTGGGACAAACATCCGACCAGACACAGCATATGTGAGGAAAGGGGTTTATTTCAGGTTTACAGATTCCAGGAAACACGATCAATGGTGGGAAAAGCTGGCTCATCTCCACAGATCAATAACAGAAAGACACCAGCAAACAGCCAGTCAACACCAAAACTCACCAGAGCTCAAAGTTCTCTGAACACACCTAGTAGGGCTAGACCCCAGATTCGCCCCCAAACACACCTTTAGGGCTGGACTTCAAGATCAGCCCCCAGTGACATCTCCCCTATAACAGGGATCTGCCTGCTAGGAGCTCATGTTGCAAGCTCAATTTTAATAAATGTGGCCATTCAAGCTACCACATTCAAACTGCCACAGTACTTAAGAATCAGACACTTTGCTATATGTAGTTATCTCTGTCATTAAAGGGAGAATGAAAATGCTACACCCCAAAATATTACTAGGGATCTGCTACAGTTTGCATCTGGAATGTTCCCCGAGGTCCCATGTGCTTAAAGGTCTGTTCCTCAGTGTGGCACTATTTGGAAGGTGGTGGGAACTTTAAGAGGTGAGGCCTGCTGGGTGTGGTGCCCGATTTTAATCCCAGCACTCGGGAGGCTGAGGTAGGAGGATGACCATGAGTTCAAGGCCACCCTGAGACTACATAGTGAATTCCAGGTCAGCCTGAGCTAGAGTGAGACCCTACCTTGAAAAAAAAAAAAAAAAAAAAAAGGTGAGGTCTACTGGAAGGGCTTAGGTGTCTTGACGTGTGTTCTTGAAGGGACAGTGGGAATCCATCTCCTTCTTTCCTTGCTTTGCTTTCTAGCTGACATGAGGCGAGCAGCGGCTCAACCACCACTGTGGTGATGGGCTGCCTCACCACAGGCTGGGGAACTTCAAGAGAATGGACCTAGCACGGGGTGCTTATCTCTGGGCATATGCCCCAAAAGGGGAACTGAATAATCCTGGCCCCTTCCTCTTCCTGTTTTTGCTTCCTGGTGATGAAGCTAGCAGGCCCAGCAGAGGCCTGAAAAGGAGTCCACCTGACCAGGAACCTCTGAAACCATGAGCCCAAATACATCTTTCCTCTCGATCTCAGACATTTCTATATAGTGATGAAGAACTGACCAGTACACGTGATCACGTACATTTTCTGCTTGATGTACGCACGTAGACTTTCTTGTTGTTGTTTTTAGTTTTTAGTTTTTCCAAGTAGGGTCTCGCTTTTTAGCTCAGGCTGACCTGGAATTCATTCTGTAGTCTTAGGGTGGTCTCGAACTCATGGTGATCCTCCTACCTTTGCCTCCCCAGTGCTGGGATTAAGGGCGTGTGCCACCATTCCCCGCTTCTGACATAGACGTTCTTTCCCCAACCAATAAATGAATGAGGTGATTCTGAAGTCTGTTCGGGGCTGTTAGCAGCAGCTCCATCACAAACACAGACCTGTGAATTACAGCAGGAGAGGAATTTAACCCAGGGAGAGCTGTGAGCTCACACAATTGCCACTGGAAAGCCACAACTAGACATATTCAGGGAGCAGGCTGCTGAGGACAGGGACATCTCCTGGGGCACACAGCAGTCTCTGGACCCTGGCTGGCATTGCTGCCTCCCCCTCCCCACTCCAAACCTCATCCTTCTCTGTCCACTCTTGGGACATCCTAAAAGGGTGCAATGCCATAATCTCCGGAAGTCCCAAATTCAGTGTGGGAACCATGAGTGCCAATTTCAGAAATTCTAGAATGCTCCACACCCACAGGGAAGCTACTGCAGCTTTACTACTCCAGTGGATGTTAAAGTTAGGATTTTATAAAGGGCTACTTGTTATTTCTTTTCATTTATTTGAGAGAGAGAGAAAGAGAGAGAAAGAGGGGGAAAGAACCAGAGAGTAGGAATGAGAATGAGCGATACGGCCTCCAGCCACGGCAAACGAGCTCCAGACACGTGCGCCACCTTGTGCATCTGGCTTACATGGGTCCTGGGGAATCGAACATGGGCCCTTATGCTTCCCAGGCAAGCACCTTAACTGCTAAGCCATCTCTCCAGCCCCCAAAAGGGCCATTTATTTATTTATTTATTTATTTATTTATTTATTTATTTACTTATGAAAAGAGCTATTTTTAATGAAAACAGCTGATCAGCTAGTTTACCCTACCTTCCCCAGACTCTCCACCAGCTTGGTCCCTCATTGGATCTGTCAAGACCACCTGACGCCAAACCAGTCAGCTCATTGGCTGGCCAGTAGCCAATTAGAGTCTCTCAAATGTAGAGCAGTTCCCAAACTTCCTCAGGTCTTACCATTCTTAAATCTCTGTGATTCCCCCCCCCCCAACCCATGATGGTCTCAGACCAAGAGAAATACCTAACTCAGCCTTGAACCACAGTGTGGTGGCCCATATCTTTGTTCCCAGCCGAGGTAGTAGGATGGCTGTGAGTTGGAGACCAGCCTGAGACTACCTAGTGAATTCCCAGGTAAGCCTGGGCCAGAGCCAGATCCTACCTCGAGAAGAAAAAAAAAAAAGCTGGGCATGGTGGCACACGCCTTTAACCCCAGCACTCGGGAGGCAGAGGTAGGAGGATTGCGTGAGTTCGAGGCCACCCTGAGACTACATAGTGAATTCCAGGTCAGCCTGGGCCAGAGTGAGACCCTACTTCGAAAAAAAAAAAAAAAAAAAAAAAAAAAAAAAAAAAAAAACCCTCCCCCACTCAAAAAAGAAACATTTAGCAGTTACGTTTATAGACAAGCTCCTATTTATGGCCTAACAACTTTGTAGCAATGTGAAAAGGCGAAAGAAATCACTTTTTCATTCTGAACCCCGCAAGGGGTGGGTGGGTCTGTTGAGCACAGCACCACTTATCAAATGTCACACCACTTCTTCATTTTCCTTCTAGCAACTGGCTTTTTGTTCATTGGAAATGACGTCATGGAAGAGGGAGGAAGTGTGATGTAAATAAAGCTGCAGCTGGGCACTGAGTTGGTAGTCCTCAGGGGATGTAGATTACCAGTGTGTTCTCTCTGAAGATGTCAAGATCGGGTCACAGGACATTGGGGTAGTATAATTTAGAAGGGCCTGGAAATTCTGAGCTGCAGCATCCAGAGAGTCCCACCTCAGGTCCTCCAAGGGCCAGTCAGCTCCTGGAACCCCAAGCCTGGACCCCATGTCCACCTACCTAACCTGGTAGCAGATCCTGAGGCCACTTGGATGCAGCCGGCTGGGCTGTCTAGCCAGACCTCAGCCCCTCAAAAGCGTGCTCTTGACCACGGACCACAGAGAAACTTAAGATTTAAGACTGCCAGTATTTCCAACTGATATGTGTGGAAGGCGTCCGGGTCATCACCACCACTTCTGTGGCTGGACATCCTGACGGGAATGGCGAGCAGAGCCCAGCAAATAGTACCCAGCAGGGGCGCTGGGGATGCCTCACCCACACACAGGACACGCATCGGAGAGTGCTTGTGTCTGGTAAAATGGCACATAGCTGGGTGTGGTGGACACCTGGGTGTGGCGCGGCACACCTGTACACCTAGCACTAAGGAGGCTGAGGCAGGGGTGCTGGAGAGATGGCTCAGCCATTAAAGGCACTTGCTTGCAAAGTCTGACAGCCCAGGTTCGATTCCCCAGTACCCATGTGGAGCCTGATGCATGAATCTGGAGTTACATTTGCAGTGGAAGGAGGCCCTGGCACCCCCATTTTCTCTCTCTTCCTTCCCTCTTTATCTCTTTCTCTTTCTCTCACTCCTTGCAAATAAATAATATTTTTAAAGGGCTGGAGAGATGGCTTAGCTGCTGCAAAGCCAAAGGACCCAGGTTCGATTCCCCAGTAACCACATAAAGCCAGATGCACAAGGTGGCACATTCATCTGGAGTTTGTTTGCAGTGGCTAGAGGTCCTGGCACACCCATTATCTCTATGTGTCTGCCTCTTTATCTCTCTCAAATTAGTAAATAAATGTTGAAAACTTTAAAAAGAAAAAAACAGGGGCTGGAGAGATGGCTCAGTGGTTAAAGCATTTGCCTGCAAAGCCTAACTACCCAAGCTTGATTCTCCAGGACTCACATAAAGCCAGATGCACAAGGTGGCGCATGCATTTGGAGTTTGTTTGCAATGGCTGGAGACCCTGGCATGCCCATTCTCTCCCTTTATCTATCTATCTCTTCCTCTGCTTGAAAATAAATGAATACAGTGTTTTTTTTTTTTTTAAAAAAACCAAGAGTTGCCGGGCGTGGTGGCGCACGCCTTTAATCCCAGCACTCGGGAGGCAGAGGTAGGAGGATCACCATGAGTTCAAGGCCAGCCTGAGACTACATAGTTAATTCCAGGTCAGCCTGGACCAGAGTGAGACCCTACCTCAAAAAATCAAAAAAAAAAAAAAAAAAAAAAAAAAAAAAAACCAAGAGTGCAGTATTGGGACAAAACTTGCACATAGGGCTGCAGAGATGGCTTGGTGGTTAAGGCACTTGGCTGTGAAGCTTAAGGACAAGGCGGTACATTGCACCTGGAGTTCATTTACAGTGGCTGGAGGCCCTGGCACACTGTTCTCTCTCTATATCTGCCTCTTTTTTTCTCTCTCTATGTCTCTCTCAAATAAATAAATAAATAATTTTAAATATATGTATTTTTTAAAATCCCTGCACATATTCTCTAGAGTGCTTCAAATCAGCTAGGCATGGTAGCACATGCCTTTAATCCCAGCACTCAGGTGGCAATGGTAGGAGGATTGCCATGAATTCAAGGCCAGCCATGAGTTCAAGTCCAGCCTGGGACTAAAGAGTGAATTCTAGGTTAGCTGAAACTAGAGTGAAATGCTATCTCAAAACCCCCCCAAAAAAAAAAAAATAAATAATACAGTGCTTGAAATCATCTCCAGGGTATTTCTTTTTTTTTTTTTGTCACTCTAGCTCAGGCTGACCTGGAATTCACTATATAGTCTCAGGATGGCCTCAAACTCACAAGGATCCTCCTACCTCTGCCTCCCAAGTGCTGGGATTAAAGGCGTGCATCACCACGTCTGGCATCTCCAAGGTATTTCTAAGACCTAACGTAAATGCTATGTGAAGAGTTACTGTTATTAGGGGCTGGGGAAATAGCTCAGCAGATAAGAGCATTTGCAGTGCGAGCAGGGGGGCCCGAGAAGGTCTGATTCTCACCCTGAGTTCCATCCCCTAGTACTTACAGAAACAGCCAGATGTGGCCATGTATGCCTGTAACCCCAGTCCTGTGGGGGCAGAGACAGAAGAACGGCTGGAACTCCCTGATCGGCCAGGCTGACCTGGATTCATGTGGGTTCCGAGAGAGACTCAGCCGCAAAGAAATACACGGATGAGTGATGGAGAAGGACACCCTTGTTCTCCCCTGGCCTCCACTCACATGGAGTACACACATCTATGCACAAACACTCATACCACATATACACACATGCTCACACTAAAAAAGGTGCTGTTCAGGCTGAAGAGATGATTTAGTGGTTAAAGCACTTTTCTGCAAAGTCAAAGGACCAAGGCTTGATTCCCCAGGATCCACATAAGCCAGATGCACAAGGGGGCTCATGCATCTGGAGTTCATTTGCAGTGGCTCTCTCTCTCTCTCTCTCTCTCTCTCTCTTCTCTTTCTCTCTTTCCCCCTTTTTCTCTCTCAAATAAATAAATAATTTTTTTTTTTTACCCACTAAGGGAATGTGTATATTTGCGTGGGCATTTTTTTTTTCCTAAATAGTTTCAACATATAGTTGGTTGAATCTGCAGACGTGAAAGCTGCAGAACTGTACATGGCAACCCCCCCAACCCCAGCTGCTCCCACACCCAGATCACCGCAGACATCAGCAATGGATCACAGCACTCCCCCGAAATGGGACCTCAGAGCTCCTCACAGCTACCACTGATCAACCACTAGCATGCTGAGAAGCAAGGGGATTTCCGTCCTGATTCTAGCACTTTCTACATGGCTGTCTTCTCTGCACCCCACAACATTCATCAAAAGGCCTCGTTCTTGCCCGGAAATTACTGTTAAAAAGAAACTGCTGATGCTAGATATTTGTAGAAGAAAGTAGGTAAACATGACAACACCGTCTCTTTTAGTTTTGCTCAGAAAGTTCTGACGTTGGAAGAAGAAAGGAAAACTGCACGAAATAATTCCCCGTTTGGGGAGCAATTACTTATATTAAGAACATTCTTTAAACCCACTCTTTCTCCAAAGAGATTAATGTTTTACATTAAGGCATAACACATGCTGACTCCGGGGTTTGGCAGAACCGAAATCCTGGTTGTCCTTTTTGTGTGAACTGTTTATTTTCCTTCCCTGTGAGGATCTGAGACCACTTCTTCTTTTTCTTCCTCCTCCTCTTCTCTTCCTTACCTTCCTCCCCCTCATCCTTCTCCTCCTCACCCTCCCCTTTTTCTCCCTCCTCCACCCTCTTTTTGGGCCTCTCTCTGTGTAGAGCCCAGGCTGGGCCCAGACAGAAAGGCAGTGGGTATAAAGTCACCCGGAGATTTCTAGGCCACCAGATGTGCAACATATTTAGACTGAAACAGCTGGATAATTGAACAGCTTCCTGACTGCCACACCACCACTACTAAATCCCACAGCCGGATGTCTGTCTGTCTGTCTGTCTGTCTGTCTGTCTGGGGACATGTCTGCACTCGCGAGCTCCCCATGAGACCCACCAGAGCAGAAACCCCACGCATGCACCCTTTAATAGCATGGGTTGGGATATCTTCCCTGCAGCTTCCCACTTTCGCCTCCTCTGTAATCCAGCTAAAACTCCTGGCATGGCCACCACAGCCTGGAGACTTTCCACTGGCCTCCTGACAGCCCCACGTGACCTCAGGAGCCCCTGGAAAAGATGGAATGAAATGAGGAAAGAGGTTCCCTAAGGAAGACCCAGGAAAAGCTGAAAAGCCAGCCTTATCCTTGGCCTTGCTCTAGAAGTGGAGAAAGTGACAGGCAAACAACTCGAGGTCAAAGTTCACTGACAGAAGGAATGAATACCCTCCTCCCCATAACTCCCCACACCAGGTCCTAGTGAACTGGAAAAGACCTGCCAGAGGAGCAGGGTGGGGCTATGGTCCCCACGTCTAGCTCCTGAGACAGGGGAGCCACCCCGAGTTCACATCCCTCCATGGGGACTTAGAGGCTGTGTGGCCTTAGGCAAGCTGCTTTCCGTCTCTGTGCCCGCCCCCATCAGCTCGCTGGAAGGAAGAACTGATGTTCCTGCAGAGGGGGTGCTGCGCGGAGCTGATGGACTAACAGGCGTGATAGCCACCGCGCAAACCTATGTTCGCTGTACCAGTGTTCCTGTCCACAGAACATCAAGATCCAGGGTCAGACAAAACTAGACTTGGCACAGGGGCCTCCCTGTTCTGGCTACAGTGTATTTTCCGCAGAAGTGTTTCCAGCTACCCTCTCTGCCTGCCCCACACACTCTACACAAGTCCACTGGATCCTCAGGACATTCCTGGAGCCGAGTAGATGGAAGGACCAGGGCCTGGGAGTCCCCCGGGGGAGCCCAGCCTTGCCCTTATTTGCTGTTTAGATTCCGGACCACGCAGCCCAAGTCACATCTGCTTTTACTTTCACAAGTAATCCGTGAAAGAAAATAGTGAGGGTGTTAGAGATAAAACTAAAGGCCACTTTGATGTTATAGATACTGCCACCAGACATTTTCCTGCTGTTGTCTTATACCCAGGAGCCACTTTTCAGACACTTCTTGAGCCTGTTGCCCTCTAGGAAACAGGACTTGAGGCAGAGAATCCAAAGGAAAACGGGGGCTGGAGAGAGAGTTGCTTTCTGTTTCGCTGTTGCTTTGAGACACGGTCTTGTGTAGCCCAGGCTAGCCCTGAACTCACTATAGCTAAGGATGACTTCTGATTCTTCTGCCTAGGTGTGCACCATGACACCCGGCTCACTTTCTGAGTTTTTGTTGTTGGTTTTGTTTTGTTTTTGTTTTTGAGAAAGAGAGAGAATGGGCACATGAACTCCGGGTGCATGGGCCACCTTGTGCATCTGGCTTTATGTGGGTACTGAGGAATCACACCTAGGTCCTTTGGCTTTGCCAGCAAGTAACTTAACCCTCACTTCCTGTTTTTTAAAGCCCTGTTATCCACAAATACAAGAGATATGCTTCTGGCAGGTAGACTCAGCCAAGAGAGTCAGAGTTGGATGCACAGAGGGGCCACATGAGTACTGGAGTTTGGTTTTTCGAGGTAGGGTCTACAGTCTAGCTCAGGCTGACCTGGAATTCACTCTGTAGTCTCACAGTGGCCTTGAACTCATGGAGAACCTCCTACCTCTGCCTCCTGAGTGCTGGGATTAAAGGAGTACGCCACCACACCGGCTGTAAATTAATTCATTTAAAAAAATTAAAAATATATATTTTTAAAAAGTGAAAGGAGGCTGGGAAAATGGCTTAGGGGTTAAGGTGTTTGCCTGTGAAGCCAAAGGATTCTGGTTTGATTCTCCAGGACCCACATAAGCCATATGCACGAGGGGCACATGCATCTGGAGTTCGTTTGCAGTGGCTAGAGGCCCTGGCGTGCTCATTCTCTCTCTCTGTCTGCCTGTCTTCTATCTCTCTATCTCTCTGCTTACAAATAAATAAATTAATTAATTAAAAAAGAAGGAAATGTGTTTTAAAAAAGTGAAAGGAGGGCTGGAGAGATGGCTTAGCAGTTAAGGCACCTGCATGTGAAGCCTAAGAATGCTTGTTCAAATCTCCAGACACAAAAGTGACACAAATACGCAATGTCGCACATGCGCACAAGGGGATGCACGCATCTGGAGTTAGTTCACAATGGGTGAAAAAGCCCTGGCATGCCCATTCTCTCTCTGACTCTGCCTCTCTGTCTCTGTCTCACTCTCTCTCTGTGTCACTCTCAAAAAAAAAAAAAAAAAAAGCCAGGCATGGTGGCGCACGCCTTTAATCCCAGCACTGGGGAGGCAGAGGTAGGAGGATCACCGTGAGTTCAAGGGCACCTGAGACTACATAGTGAATTCCAGGTCAGCCTGGGCTAGAGTGAGACCCTAACTCAAAAAAAAAAAAAAAAAAGTGAAAGGAGCCAGGTGTGGTGGCACATGCCTTTAATCCCAGCACTCAGGAGGCAGAGGTAGGAGGATTGCTGTGAGTTCAAGACCATCCTAAGACTACATATTGAATTAGTGAATTCCAGGTCAGCCTGGGCTAGAGGCTCTACCTGGAAAAACCACCAAGAAAAAAGTGAAAGGTTGCTATGTCAAGACTGTAAGCCATCAGCACCAGTCATTCAGCTTGTGACTCTGTGAACTGTTGTCACATACAACTTTTCCATGCCTGTAGAATGGGCTGCTTGTGCTTACTTATGGAGTCTGTTTGATGGTAAAGCAAGACATGATTCTGAACACACTGCTGAATCCACAGCCTGTGAACACAAGCCAGCAATGTTCACCATTCCCTCTGTCGCTGTTGCTGTCATCTGGCAAGGCTATCTGACCTGATCTTCCAGTGCACTGAAACACCCTTTCCAGGGAGATGGCTCAGTACTTAAAGGCACTTGCTTGCAAAGCCTGACTGCCTGAGTGCAGTTCCCAGTACCCACATAAAGCCAGATGCACAAAGTAGTGCATGTGTCTGGAGTTTGCCTGCAGCAATAGGAGGCCCTGGTGCTCCCATATGATCTCTTTTTCAAATCAATCAATATTTAAAAGAAAGAAAGAAAGAAATCAATCAATCAGGGCTGGAGAGATGGCTTAGCAGTTAAAGGTGCTTGCTGCAAAGCCAGACGACCCAAGTTTGATTCCCCAGGATGCACATAAGTCAGATGCACAAGGTGGCACATGCATCTGGAGTTCGTTTGCAGTGGCTGGAGGCCCTGGCACACCCATTCTCTCTCTAGCTATCTGCCTCTTTCTGTCTGTCACTCTCACATAAATAAATAAACAAACAAACAAATTTAAAAAAAAAAAGAAGACCACAAATAGAAAAATGAGTTTTGCCAGGCATGGTGGTGCACGCCTTTAATCCCAGCACTCGGGAAGCAGAGGTAGGAGGATCACTGTGAGTTTGAAGCCACCCTGAGACTACATAGTGAATTCCAGGTCAGCCTGAGCTAGTGACACCCTACCTCGCAAAACCAAAAAAAGAAAAGAAAAATGAGTTTTGAGGTCAGGCAGAAGAGGGTTCAAGTCCTTGATGCACCATTTACTGTGGGACATTGGACATGTAACTTAGCCTTTCTGGACCTTGGGTCCTGGATGTTGATTCTCATTATTAGGGTTGAAGGTGGAGCTCAGAAGGAGGGCATTTGTCCAAACCCTGGCTTCCATCCCCCAACATCACAAATCATAACTGTTTTGCTGTTTAGGTTTGGGTGTGGATTTTTTTTGTTTGTTTGTTTGTTTGTTTTGTTTTTTTGGTTTTTCGAGGTAGGGTTTCACTCTAACCCAGGCTGACCTGGAATTCACTATGTGGTCTCAGAGTGGCCTTGAACTCACAGCAGTCCTCCTACCTCTGCCTCCCAAGTGCTGGGATTAAATGCGTGCGCCACTACACCCAGCTTCCTTATTTTTTAACTGTTTTTATTTATTTGCAAGCAGAGAGAGAGAGACAGAGAGAGAATGGGTGTGCCAGGGCCTCCAGCCGTGGCAAACAAACTCCAAACAAATGTGCCACTTTGTGCACCTGGCTTTACATGGGTACTAGAGAATCAAACTTGGGTCGTTAGGCTTTGCAGGCAAGTGCCTTAATGGCTAAGGCATCTCTCCAACCCCTTATCCTTATTTTCTAAGACAGACTGATATAGTCCAGGTTGACCTTGAACTGCTACGTAATCAAAGATGACCTTGAACTCCTGATCCTCTTGCCCCTTTCTCCCAAATGCTGGGATTAGTCATTCATCACCACATCCGGTTTATGTGCTGCTGGGGGTGGAACTCAGGGTTTTGTACATGCTAAGCTAAGCAGTACACCAACTGAGCCATATCCCCGGCTCACAAATAATTACAACTGCAACAATTGTTAAATAATAAGATGTTTAACCACAATTAAAAATTTTTTAAATCGGCTGTGGTGGTGGCATATGCAAAAAGCTGAGAAGTTTAAGGTTGGGCTGAGGAGGTAGCTTAGTGAGCAAAACATGAGGGCCTGAGTTTGAGTCCCCAGTACGTACCTGCAATCCCCAGGCTGGGGAGGCTGAGGCAGGAGGATTCCTGGAGCTCACTAGCCAGTCTAAGTGAATCTGTAAGCCTCAGGTTCAAGAAGAAAATAAGATGGACAATCCCTGGAGTCAACGTGTGGCTTCCACATGCAGAGGCATGCCCACCTGCATGTGCAGAAGCTAGCGCATGCTCACACACACACAAAGTATAAAATTGTCTTCAAATCTGGAGTGAGTCGGAGGCCAAGTTGAGTTACAAGAGGCACTGTCCCCCAAAAAATTAAATTAAAAAGGTATGTGCAGGGCTAGAGAGATGGCTTAAAGGATAAGGTGCTTGCCTGCAAAGCTTAACAAACTGGATTCAATTCCCTAGTGCCCACATAAAGCCAGATGTACAAGATGGCACATGTATGTGTGTTCCATCACGCCTAGCCTAAATAAAAAAATTTTTTAAAGGGGTGTGTGTGGCTGGAAAAAGGTTAGCAGTTAAGGTGTTTGCCTGCAAAAGCCAAAGGACCCGGCCATGTTCCATTCCCTAGGACTCACGTAAGCCAGATGCACAAGTGGCACATGTGTCTGGAGTTCATTTGCAGTGGCTGAAGGCCCTGACACTCTCATTTTCTCTCTCTCTCTCTCTCTCTCTCTCTCTCTCTTTCTGTCTCTCTCCAAAAAGGAAAAAAGGAAAAAGGACAGAGACAGAGACAGAGACAGAGAGAGAGAGGGAGAGGAAGACAGATAGAGATGGGCACGCCAGCAGCCTCTCAGCTGCTGCGAACGAAATCCAGATGTGTGCGCCCCTTGTGGTCAAGTGTGGCATTGCGTCCTTGTATCACTTTGCATCTGGCTAAACGTGGGACCTGGAGATTGGAACCAGCATTCTTAGGCTTAGGAGGCAGGCGCTTTAACTGCCAAGCCATCTCTCCAGCCCTCTCTCCTTTTTTCTATTTTCCAGTGCACTGAAACACCCTTTCCTAGGGAGATGGCTCAGTACTTAAAGGCACTTGCTTGCAAAGCCTGACTGCCTGAGTGCAGTTCCCAGTACCCACATAAAGCCAGATGCACAAAGTAGTGCATGTGTCTGGAGTTTGCCTGCAGCAATAGGAGGCCCTGGTGCTCCCATATGATCTCTTTTTCAAATCAATCAATATTTAAAAGAAAGAAAGAAATCAGTCAATCAATCAGGGCTGGAGAGATGGCTTAGCAGTTAAAGGTGCTTGCTGCAAAGCCAGACGACCCAAGTTTGATTCCCCAGGACCCACATAAGCCAGATGCACAAGGTGGCACATGCATCTGGAGTTCGTTTGCAGTGGCTGGAGGCCCTGGCACACCCATTCTCTCTCTAGCTATCTGCCTCTTTCTGTCTGTCACTCTCACATAAATAAATAAACAAACAAACAAATTTTTTTAAAAAAAAGAAGACCACAAATAGAAAAATGAGTTTTGCCAGGCATGGTGGTGCACGTCTTTAATCCCAGCACTCGGGAGGCAGAGGTAGGAGGATCACTGTGAGTTTGAAGCCACCCTGAGACTACATAATGAATTCCAGGTCAGCCTGAGCTAGTGACACCCTACCTCGCAAAACCAAAAAAAGAAAAGAAAAATGAGTTTTGAGGTCAGGCAGAAGAGGGTCCAAGTCCTTGATGCACCATTTACTGTGGGACATTGGACATGTAACTTAGCCTTTCTGGACCTTGGGTCCTGGATGTTGATACTCATTATTAGGGTTGAAGGTGGAGCTCAGAAGGAGGGCATTTGTCCAAACCCTGGCTTCCATCCCCCAACATCACAAATCATAACTGTTTTGCTGTTTAGGTTTGGGTGTGGATTTTTTTTTTTTGTTTGTTTGTTTGTTTTGTTTTTTTGGTTTTTCGAGGTAGGGTTTCACTCTAACCCAGACTGACCTGGAATTCACTATGTGGTCTCAGAGTGGCCTTGAACTCACAGCAGTCCTCCTACCTCTGCCTCCCAAGTGCTGGGATTAAATGCGTGCGCCACTACACCCAGCTTCCTTATTTTTAACTGTTTTTATTTATTTGCAAGCAGAGAGAGAGAGAGAGAGAATGGGTGTGCCAGGGCCTCCAGCCGTGGCAAACAAACTCCAGACAAATGTGCCACTTTGTGCATCTGGCTTTACATGGGTACTAGAGAATCAAACTTGGGTCGTTAGGCTTTGTAGGCAAGTGCCTTAATGGCTAAGCCATCTCTCCAACCCCTTATCCTTATTTTCTAAGACAGACTGATAGATAGTCCAGGTTGACCTTGAACTGCTACGTAATCAAAGATGACCTTGAACTCCTGATCCTCTTGCCCCTTTCTCCCAAATGCTGGGATTAGTCATTCATCACCACATCCGGTTTATGTGCTGCTGGGGGTGGAACTCAGGGTTTTGTACATGCTAAGCTAAGCAGTACACCAACTGAGCCATATCCCCGGCTCACAAATAATTACAACTGCAACAATTGTTAAATAATAAGATGTTTAACCACAATTAAAATTTTTTTTAAATCGGCTGTGGTGGTGGCATATGCAAAAAGCTGAGAAGTTTAAGGTTGGGCTGAGGAGGTAGCTTAGTGAGCAAAACATGAGGGCCTGAGTTTGAGTCCCCAGTACGTACCTGCAATCCCCAGGCTGGGGAGGCTGAGGCAGGAGGATTCCTGGAGCTCACTAGCCAGTCTAAGTGAATCTGTAAGCCTCAGGTTCAAGAAGAAAATAAGATGGACAATCCCTGGAGTCAACGTGTGGCTTCCACATGCAGAGGCATGCCCACCTGCATGTGTGTGCTAGCGCATGCTCACACACACACAAAGTATAAAATTGTCTTCAAATCTGGAGTGAGTCGGAGGCCAAGTTGAGTTACAAGAGGCACTGTCCCCCAAAAAATTAAATTAAAAAGGTATGTGCAGGGCTAGAGAGATGGCTTAAAGGATAAGGTGCTTGCCTGCAAAGCTTAACAAACTGGATTCAATTCCCTAGTGCCCACATAAAGCCAGATGTACAAGATGGCACATGTATGTGTGTTCCATCACGCCTAGCCTAAATAAAAAAAATTTTTTTAAAGGGGGTGTGTGTGGCTGGAAAAAAGGTTAGCAGTTAAGGTGTTTGCCTGCAAAAGCCAAAGGACCCGGCCATGTTCCATTCCCTAGGACTCAAGTAAGCCAGATGCACAAGTGGCACATGTGTCTGGAGTTCATTTGCAGTGGCTGAAGGCCCTGACACTCTCATTTTCTCTCTCTCTCTCTCTCTCTCTCTCTTTCTGTCTCTCTCCAAAAAAGAAAAAAGGAAAAAGGACAGAGACAGAGACAGAGAGAGAGAGGGAGAGGAAGACAGATAGAGATGGGCACGCCAGCAGCCTCTCAGCTGCTGCGAACGAAATCCAGATGTGTGCGCCCCTTGTGGTCAAGTGTGGCATTGCGTCCTTGTATCACTTTGCATCTGGCTAAACGTGGGACCTGGAGATTGGAACCAGCATTCTTAGGCTTAGGAGGCAGGCGCTTTAACTGCCAAGCCATCTCTCCAGCCCTCTCTCCTTTTTTCTATTTTTCAAATAAAATAAAATTTAAATTAAAAAATCGACGCATAAGCTGGGCGTGGTGGCGCACGCCTTTAATCCCAGCACTCGGGAGGCAGAGGTAGGAGGATCGCCAAGAGTTCAAGGCCACCCTGAGACTACATAGTTAATTCCAGGTCAGCCTGGACCAGAGTGAGACCCTACCTCGCAAAACCAAAAAAAAAAAAAAAAAATCGACGCATGCAGGGCTGAAGCCATGGCTCAGCAGTGACAGGTGCTTACTTACACAGCTTGCCATGCCAAGTTTAATGCCCCAGTACTCGTGTGAAGCCAGAGGCACAAAGTGGCACAGGTATCTGGAGTGCCAAGAGGCCCTGATGGGCCCATATTCACACAACACAAATACATAAAGGAATACGAAAATTTGGGGAAGGTGCTTCAGTGGTTAAAGGCACTTGCTTGCAAAGCTTGACAGCCCAGGTTTGATTCCCCAGTACCTATGTAAAGCCAGACACAAAAAATGACATATGCAACTGGCATTCATTTGTAAGAAGCCCTGGATGCACACGCACACACATATACACACACACACATACATAAACATGTGCAAATAAAAATATATTTTTAAGATTTTTTTTTCTGAGGTAGGGTCTCACTCTAGCCCAGGCTGCCCTGGAATTCACTGTGTAGTCTCAGGGTGTCCTTAAACTCATGGCGATCCTCCTACCTCTGCCTCCCGAATGCTTGGATTAAAGGCATGCACCACCTTTGTTTATTTGAGAGAAAGAGAGAAACAGACAGATAGAAAGAAAGAGAATAGGTATTCCAGGCCTCTAGCTATTACAACATGCGCCACCATGTACATCTGGCTTTCATGGGTACTGGGGAATCAAATCTGGGTCCTTAAGGCAAGTGCCTTAACAAGCCATCTCTTCAGCCCAGTGAAAATATTTTGGGGAGATGGCTCAGTGGTTAAAGGCACTTGCTTGCAAAGACTACTGGCCTGGGTTCAATTCCCCAACACACATGTAAAGCTGGATGAAAAAGTGTCACATTCCTCGGGAGTTCGTCTGTAGCATCAAGAGATCCTGGCCCATTCATACACACACACACACACACACACACACACACACGTAAATAAATGTAAAATAAATAAAGGTGCTTACAAGATGCTTCTCCAAGCATTGAGTGTGAGGTCCAGCAGGCAGTGAGTGTGCAGGTGTGACTCTGTCAGTTTCCATGTCACAGGAAGTCACACTGCTGTGTGCAGCCAGGAAGAGAATTCAGCATCAAAGTTCATTACAGATGTGCTCAGATGCGAAGGCAGAACCCCTCAGAAGCAGGGTTAGGACCAGGCATGGTGGCACACGCCTTTATTCCCAGCACACAGAAGGCAGAGGTAGGAGGATCGTTGTGAGTTCAAGGCCACCCTGAGAATACAGAGTGAAGTCCAGGTCAGCCTGGGCTAGAGTGAGACCTTGCCTCAGAAAACAAAAAAAAAAAGAAAAAAGAAAAGAGAAAAAGAAAAAAGAAAAGGAAGGAAGGAAGGAAGGAAGGAAGGAAGGAAGGAAGGAAGGAAGGAAGAAAAGAAAGAAAGAAAAAAACTCTGTCCTAGCACATGTGCCATGAGCCACTTGTCTGTGAACTTGTTTTCATGGGAGCGAAGAAACCCAACATGTCCTCTGGTTATCTTTCCACGCAGCAAACTTCACCTGTGGATACATGCATGTTTTATCCGTTGGTGTTTTGGGCAGTGCAAGGAGTGTGGTGATGTCCAGGGCCTGCAGGGGACTATCCTGGCAGCTTGTAAAAGGGAACTGCTTCTAGGCTGTCCCTGCAGGGGGCTGCAGCTAGACTCCATCCCTCATCTTACCTTTGTCCCCTCAAAGGTCAAGGCATGCTCTATCTCAACTTTCTTTTTATTTTATTTTATTTATTTTATTTTATTTTATTTTATTTTATTTTATTTTATTTTTTGAGATAGGGTCTCACTCTAGCCCAGGCTGACCTGGAATTTACTCTGTATTCTCAGGGTAGCCTCGAACTCATGGTAATCCTCCTACCTCTGCCTCCCCAGTACTGGGATTAAAGGTGTGTGCCACCATGCCCAGCTCTTTTTATTTTATTTTATTTAAAATTTTTTTAATTTGCAAGCAGAGATGGGGCGGAGGGGGGAGAGAGGGTGTGCCTGGGCTTCTTGCCACTGCTAACAAACTCCAGCTGCATGACCCATTTGGGATACTGGGGAATTGAACCAGGGCCATCAGACTTTGCAAGCAAGCACCTTTATTTAACCAATGAACAATCTGTCCAGGGCCATCCCACCCTTTATTCTCTCTTTCTTTCTTCCTTTCTTCCTTTCTTTCTTTCTTTCTTTCTTTCTTTCTTTCTTTCTTTCTTTCTCCCTCCCCCTCTTGCTCTCTCTCTTTCTTCTTTCTTTCTTTCTTGGCTTTTGTTGACATAGTTTCCCTCTACCCAGGCTGACCTGAAACTTCCTCTGTAGTCTTGGGCTGGCCTTAAACTCACAGCGATCCTCCTACCTCTGCCTCCTGAGTACTGGGATTAAAGGCTTGCGCCACTATGCCCAGCTCCCTGCCCACCCCCACATTTTTTTTAATGTTTTTATTTTTGTTTTTTGTTTTTTGTCTTATCCCGAGGTAGAGTCTCACTCTAGCCCAGGCTGACCTGGAACTCACTCTAGCCCAGGCTGGACTCAAATTTATGGTGATCCTCCTACCTCTGCCTCCTGAGTGCTGGGATGAAAGGTGTGAGCCACTGCACCCAGCTCCTCCCTTTTGTAGATGGGGTCAGGCTATGCAGATCAAATCCAAGAACTTCCTGCCTTGGCGTCCTCCATGATGGGATTATACATACTGGTCTTTTTGACACATAATGTCTAAAACATATCAGAACATATAATGGCTTCTCCGGGCTTCTGTGGTCAGCAGCATCTCAGCCTCTCACATTACCAATGGGAAAACCAGCCTCAGAACAGAGGAGTTTTGTTTATTTTTTCTTTTTCTTTCCTGAGATCACACAGCTAATCTGGCAAGGACTAAGAATTGAACTGAGGTCTCTCCACTCCCTGATTGATTCTGATAGCCTCAGATTCTTTTGGACAGACACTTGTTTTGTGGAGGCGCCAACTACTTAGTGTTCCCAAGGGACTAAAAATTGGTTCTTTGTTCAAACTTTCTTTAAAAATTAGTTCAGAAGCCGGGTGTGGTGGCGCATACCTTTAATCCCAGCACTCGGAAGGCAGAGGTAGGAGGATTGCAGTAAGTTCGAGGCCACCCTGAGAATAGAATTCCAGGTCAGCCTGGGCTAGAATGGGACCCTACCTTGAAAAACCAAAAAAAAAAAAAAAAAAATTAGTTCAGGCTGGGCGTGCTGGCACATGCCTTTAATCCCAGTATTCAGGAGGTAGAGGTAGGAGGATCATCATGAGTTTGAGGCCAGTCTGAGACTACATAGTGGATTCCAGGTCAGTTAGGGCAGGAGGGAGACCCTACCTTGAAAAAAAAAAAAAAAAAGGCTGGTGGGATGACTCAGCAGTTAAGGCATTTGCCTGCAAAGCCAAAGGGCCCAGCATCCACATAAGCCAGATGCACAAGGTGGTGCATGCATCTGGAGTTTGTTTGCAGTGGCTGGAGACCCTGGCACGCCCATTCTCTCTGTCTGTCTGTATCTCTCTCTCTGATTCTCTCAAATAAATAAATAAATAAAACTTTCAAAAAATTAATTAAATTTTTAAAATTAAAATAAAACCTCAGGGGCTGAGGAGATAGCAAAGCAGTTAAAGGCATTTGCTTGCATAGCCTCATGTACTGGGTTTGATTCCCCAGTACCCACATAAGTCAGATGCACAAAGTGGCACATGAGTCTGGAGTTTGTTTGCAGTGGTAAGAGGCTCTGGCGCACCCATTCTCTCTCTCTCTCTCTCAGTCTGTCGGATTGCAGCTAAGTAAATAAATAAATAAAAACTAGCTCAGAGGCAGACTCAGGAGCATTCAGGAGATTGAGGCAAAAGGATTGCCATGAGGTCAAGGTTACTCTGGACTAAATATTGAGTTCAGGGCTGGAGAGGTGGCTTAGTGGTTAAGGAGCTTGCCTACAAAGCCAAAGGACCCAGGTTCGATTCCCCACAACCCTTGCAAGCCAGATGCACAAGGGGGCACATGTCTCTGGAGTACGTTTGCAGCAGCTGGAGGCCCTGGTGCACCCATTCTCTCTCTCTCTCTCATTCTCTCTCTTTTTTCTCTCTCTTTCTCTCTCTCTCAAGTAAATAAATAAATAAAAATAAAATATTTTTAAAAAACAGGGGCTGTAGGGATGACTTAGCTATTAAGGCATTTCACTGCAAAGCCAAAGGACCCAGATTCAATTCCCCAGGACCCATGTAAGCCAGATGCACAAATGGGCACATGCATCTGGAGTTTGTTTGCTGCAGCAGGAGGCCCTGGTGGGCCTATTCTCTCACTCTTTCTTGCCTTTTCTCTCCCTCTCCCTCTTTCTGTCAAATAAATAAAAATATTTTTTTTTTTGGAGAGAGACACAGAGAGAGACAGAGAGAGAGAGGGAGAGGAAGACAGATAGAAATGGGCGCACTAGCAGCCTCTCAGCTGCTGTGAACGAAATCCAGATGCATGCACCCCTTGTGGTCAAGTGCGGCATTGCGTCCTTGCGTCACTTTGCATCTGACTGAACGTGGGACCTGGAGATTGGAACCACTGGAGATTGGAACCGGCGTTCTTAGGCTTAGGAGGCAGGCGCCTTAACCTCTAAGCCATCTCTCCAGCCGTAGAATATTTTTTTAAAAGGTCAATAAACAAACAAGTAAGATCAACTCAGAGACACCCATCCTTGGGGGTTTACTTGAGGTCCTTGGGGACAGGAAATGCAAGCTGTCCCATCCCACTGGGTTTTGAGCCCCTCCTGATCAAAGCAGACCTGCCCACCTCCTTCTGGGCCTCTTTATGAAACAGCTGGGCCTTTATGTCCTGACCAAGGCCTTTTTCAGTTTGGCAGCAGACAGCAAGCCTCAAGTGCCATTTGTGTGTGTGTGTGTGTGTGTGTGTGTGTGTGTGTGTGTGTTTGAGGTAGGGTCTCATTCTAACCAGGCTGACCTGGAACTCACCATGTAGCCATGTAGTCTCCGGGTGGCCTTGAACTCAAGGCGATCCTCCTACCTCTGCCTCTCAAGTGCTGGGATTAAAGGCGTGCACCACCACGCCCGGCTCCTCAAGTGTCAATTTTTAGAAATAATTTTCTGGGGGCTGGAAAGATGGTTTAGCACTTAGAGGTTTGCCTGCAAAGCCAAAGGATCCCAGTTTGATTCTCCAGGACCCACATAAGCCAGATGCACAAGGGGGTGCATGTATCTGGAGTTCGTTTGCAGTGGCTGGAGGCCCTGGCATGCCCATTCTCTCCCTCTCTCTCTCTCTCTCTCTCTTCCTTTGCCTCTTTCTCTCTCTCACAAATAATAAGTAAGTAAATAAATAAATAAATAAAATATATTTTTAAAAAAGAAATAATTTCCTGACATAACCAAGGAGAGCTGGGCAAGAACTTAGAGAAAGGAAGTCAGTCACTGGCTTCAAGTCAGCCGCTGTACCCTTGGCCTGATGTCTCTACCCCTCATCCCATCCTTCCCCACTTCTTCAAGGACCCGACCAGTCAGCAAATTCACTTCCATGCCATATGATCACTGTGACCTAAGTGACTCTGGCTACTTGACCACCAATTAACTCCAGTGGACCACTGAGAGTCAGGCCCAGGAACTGTGTTCCACTCTGTTTCAACCAACTCCCTGCTGTTGGGTTGTGAGGGTGGAAGACATGGGAGGTGTTTGCAGCCAGCTCTCCACCCACAGGGGCAGATCTGCTCAAAGGGTCAGGGATCACAGACGGAAGCTGAACAGAATGATGGGAGGACAGAGACCAGCCCTGAGATGTCATCGCCCCAGCTGCTGGACAAGCTACACCATAACGAGTTCTATCACATACACTTTGTCCTCACACTAGCTGGTTAATTCAGTTACTAGAATTTATCATGTAGTCCCAGGCTGGCCTTGGACTCACAGTGATCCTCCTATTTTAGCCTTCTGAATGCTGCTGGAATGAAAGGTATGCGCCATCATGCTTGACTAACCTTTTCTGTTGTTGTTCTTTTTTTTTTTCTTATTTTAATTTTTATTTATTTATTTGGGAGCAACAGACAGAGAGGGAAAGAAAGAGGCAGAGAAAGAGAGAGAATGGGTGCGCCAGGGCATCCAGCCACTGCAAACGAACTCCAGGTGCATGCACCACCTTGTGCATCTGGCTTGCTTATGTGGGTCCTGGCTTACATGGGTCCGCTAAGCCATCTCTCCAGCCCCTTTTTCCTTGTTTTTTGAGGTAGGGTTTCAGTCTAGCCCAGGCTGACTCAGAATTCACTATGTAATCTCAGGGTGGCCTCAAACTCACAGTGATCCTCCTACCTCTGCCTCCCAATTGCTGGGATTAAGGGCATGTACCACAATGCCTGACTTGTCTAACTTTTTAACTTATTTTTTTTTTTTTGCTTAGGACACCTTAAGTTGCAAACAACAGCCCAAATTTTCTATCTCCCAACTCTCGCTGCATCACTGTATAGACTTACCGATTGTTTTTGCCGTGCATCATTGCCTCCTACTGTTGCAAAGGGCAGTCATATTTTCATCTTTCTTCTCCCCACGTTAAGTGGGGGCAGGAGCTCTGTTTTCATCACTGCCTGGAACAGTACCTGGCACATAACAGGCACTCAGTAAACACTTTTAAAATATTTGTTAGGGCTGGACAGATGGCTTAGTGGTTAAGTCATTTGCCTGTGAAGCCTAAGGATCCAGGTTTGATTCTCCAGGTCCCACATAAGCCAGATGCACAAAGGGGTACATGCATCTGGAGTTTGTTTGCAGTGGCTAGACACCCTGGCATGCCCATTCTCTTTCTGTGTGTCTCTAATAAATAAATTTTAAAATTAAAATTAAAAAATATTTTTTAAGCCAGTCATGGTGGTGCACGCCTTTAATCCCAGCACTTGGGAAATTGAGGTAGGAGGATTGCCATGAGTTCAAGGCCAGCCTGAGACTACATAGTGAATCCCAGGTCAGCTGGGCTGGAGTGAGACTCTATCTTGAAAATAAAATTAAAAAAAAAAATTTAATGAGGAATTTGGTAAAAAAACAAACAAACAAACAAACTATTCAACAATTTAAAAATAGAGCTGAGCCAAGCGTAGTGGTGTACACCTTTAATCCCAGCACTCAGGAGGCAGAGGTAGGGAGATCGCCTTGAGTTCAAGGCCACCCTGAGACTGCATAGTGAATTCCAGGTCAGCCTGAGCTAGAGTGAAGACTCCACCTCGAAAAACCAAAATAAATAAATAAATAAATTAATAAATAAACAAACAAACTAATTAAAATAAAAATTGACCAGATTGAGAGCATATTGTATTTTTAAATTTATTTATTTATTTATTTGAGAGAGAATTGGTATGCCAGGTTAAGTGCTTTAACTGCTAAGCCATCTCTCCAGCCCAAAATATTTTTATTATATTATATTTATTTGATAGACGGAGGAGGGGTTGGTGGCAGATAGGCACGCGGGCCCTCTTGCCACTGCAAAGGAACTCCAGATGCACGAGTAAGTACCTTTTCAATGGGACAACAACCAGACCTGCATGAACCTTGCCCCCATTTTATAGATAGGGAGGCTAAGCAGTTTAATGTTCCAGATAACTGTCCCAGCGGAACAGTCTGTCACTTACCTATTTGGAAGCCTGAGGTTCAAAGTCCACTGCTTTTCCGTGACAGTCCTCCCAAGTGCCCCGTATCAGCCTGACAACAACAGAGTCACCGTGGCAACTATGAAATACTGCTGCCAGAGGAACACTCAGCCCTCTGCATAAATTTCCCTCTTGAATCAGTATTATCCCCGTGGGCAGAGGACGAAACAGGTTCAGAGAGACCCCAGGCAAACAGTGGAAGTGAGCAGAGCAAGTGTGACCGTAAGAGGCTGCTGGTCGCTGCGCCCTCCTTGTCTTGCTGCCAGAGCTTGCTTCTCAGACCATGCACATGCACACTGCCCTGCAGCAGGGTCAGGGGAAGGAAGGTATATTTTATATAGTCATTTACTTAGAGAGACAGAAAAGAGAGACACAGAGAGAGAGAGAATGGGCGCTCCAGGGCATCTAGCACACGAACTCCAGATGTATGCGCCACCTTGTGAATCTGGGTCCTTAGGCTTCACAGGCAAGTGCCTTAACCACTAAGCCATGTCTCCAGCAATGAGTGTATGTGCTTTTCTCTTTTTCTTTTTTTTCTTTTTTTTTCTTTCTTTCTTTCTTTTTTTTTTTTTTTTTTTTTTTTGGTTTTTTAAGGTAGGGTTTAACTGTGGTCCAGGCTGACCTGAATTTTAACTATGTAGTCTCAGGGTGGCCTCGAACTCATGGCAATCCACCTACTTATACCTCCCGAGTGCTGGGATTAAAGGCATGCGCCACCACACCCATCTAAATAAAATATTTATTTATTATTTATTTTTATTTATTTATTAGAGACAGAGAGAGGGAGAGAGAGTGAGAATGGGTGCGCCGGGGCCTCTAGCCACTGCAAACGACCTCCACACACATGTGCCACCATGTGCAACAAGTTTACATGGGACCTGGAGAATCAAACTGGGGTCTTTAGGCTTCACAGGCATGCACCTTAACCATTAAGCCATCTCTCCAGCCCTGTTTTATTTATTATTTATTTATTGTTTTGTTTTGTCTTTTGAGGTAGGGTCTCATTCTAGCCCAGGCTGACCTGGAATTCACTCTGTATTCTCAGGGTGGCCTTGAACTCACTGCAATCCTCCTACCTTCCACCTCTTGAATGCTGGGATTAAAGGTGTGCACCACCATGCCTGCTCTCCCTGTTTTATTTTTTAATATTTTATTTATTATTTATTTATTTATTTATTTATTTATTTATTTATTTATTTATTTATTATTGAGAGAGAGAAAGTGGGAGATAGATAGAATGGGCACCCCAAGGTCTCTATGTTGCAGAAATTTTCTGGAAAGATCACTCCAATGCCAGTATTAGTGAAAGTATAAGAGTTTATTCCTCTGGGGGAGAGGGTGCCAAGAAGCTTGAGATAGCCCTCCAAAGAAGCTTGGGCCGGAGCTGAGATTTTGTTTTCATAGCCAAGGGGAGGGGTAAGTGAACAAACAAGATGTGGCAATTTGCATATCAGTCATTTCTGTAGTCAGGCCAGCCCGTAACAATGAACTCCATTTGACTTTCCATTTGTTTTAGCCTAAACTGTCTTTCCTCCTTATCATCCCTTTCGAGCTCTTTCGGGACAGTTCCTTCTTTGGGATTTTTCCATCTGCTGACAAAGATAAGTTTTAGCTCCTCAGCAATGAACTCTTACAGTTGAACCAGTTCAACTTTTTAGCTTCTTTTCTACCACATCCAGCCTCTGCAAACAAACTCCAGACACATGTACCACCTTGTGCATCTGGCTTATGGGTGTACTAGGGAATCAAACCCAGGTCCTTTACACTTCATAGACAAATGCCTTAATTACTAAGCCATCTATCCAGCCCTTTTTAAAATGTTTTTATTGTTTTATGTGAGAAAAGTGCTTCTTACAAGAGGGCAGCTGCAAAAGGCAGAGACCTCTGCAACAATTACTTGTTTTCTCTTAATGTGAGAGAAGGGGTGGGTTCCAAGGACTCGAAGCAGAAAGACAATCAGAAACATCTCCCAAGTCATTTTTAGAAACAGAACAATAAAATGCAACGGTGAAGGGCTGGAGAGATGGCTTAGCAGTTAAGGTGCTAGCCTATGAAGCCTAAGGTCCCAGGTTTGATTCCCCAATACCCATATAAAGCCAGATGCACAAGGGGACCCATGTATCTGGAGTTGGTTTACAGTGGCTAGAGGCCCTGGTGCACCTATTCTCTCTCTATCTGCCTCACTCTCTCTGTGTGTGTCTCAAATAAATAAATAAAAATAAAAATAAACATTAAGAGGAAATACATGCCTAACACTGAAAACCTATGATAAGAGAAGTCATGAGCCCTAGAGTGTAATGCCTGCTGGTGTCTGGCTAAATGCATATATTATGCTCACCAAACTGCCTAGTAAGCACTTCTCTTAATGTTCACACCCATATATTAATTCTACTCTCACTTTTGGTTAGAGAGAAGCTTCTCTTTTCAGATGGCGCTGACCTCTGGCTTGACTAGGAAGGCACCATGGTGCTGAGAAGTGACAGAGGAGTGCTCAGCACTGAAACATCTCTATCACACCTTCCAAGACTCAGGGTCCATTGTGAAAGAGGTGGCTGGAAGAATGTAAGAGCCAAAGGAAGGATAGGACTCCTTACAACATGCTCCTCCAGACACAAAATGGCCTGAATATCCATGACCTCACAGTGCCTGACACTACCTACACAAGACCATCTTAAAAGGAGGAAAAGATGATGACATCAAAAATAAAAGAGAGGGCTGGAGAGATGGCTTAGTGGTTAAGGCGCCTGTCTCCTAAGGCTAAGAATGCCAGTTCCAATCTCCAGGTCCCACGTTTAGCCAGATGCAGTGACACAAGGGCACAATGCCGCGCTTGACCACAAGGGGGTGCACACATCTGGATTTCGTTCGCAGCAGCTGAGAGACTGCTGGAGTGCCCATCTCTATCTGTCTTCCTCTCTCTCTCTTTGTCTCTCTCTGTGTCTCTCTCCAAAACAAAAAAAAATAAATAAATAAATAAATAAATAAATAAATAAAAGAGAAAGGACTAGAGATTGCTTAACAGTTAAGGCACTTGCCTGCAAAGCCTAAGGACCTAGGTTTGATTCTCCAGGTCCCACGTTAGCCAGATGCACATTGTGCTACATGCATCTGGAGTTTGTTTGCAGTGGCTAGAGGCCTTGGTGTGCCCATTTTCTCTCTCTCTCTCCTCTGTCCCTCTGTATTAAATAAATAAATAAATAAATAAATAAATAAATAAATAATGATAAAAAGTTTAAAAGAAAAATAAAAGAGAAAGCCAGGTGTGGTGGCTCACACCTTTAATCCACTTGGGAGGCAGAGATAGGAGGATTGTTGAGTTCAAGGCCACCCTGAGACTATAGAGTAAATTCCAGGTCAGCCTGGGCTGGAGCAAGACCCTACCACAAAAAAAAAAAAATAAAATAAAAAAGGAAAAACAAATAGAAAAGGGCTGGAGAGATGGCTTAGCAGTTAAGGCACTTGCCTGCAAAGCCCAAGGACATAAATTCGATTCCCCAGGACTCACATAAGCCAGATGTACAATGTGTGTGTGTATGTGTATATGTATATATATGTGTGTGTGTGTGTATTTATGTGTGTGTATATATACATATATATACATATATATTCATACATATATATACATACTTATATATATATGATTTGATAAACCATTTCAAACATAAACATGACAGATAATTCCATAATGGAAAAATTCCCACATGCTTCCAGGCAGAGGGAGAAGCTTCTTAAGTTGGATGGGATGAGCTAGCACTCAGGAATAAAAAGGAATGGGTAAATTGGGCATGGTGGCACATGACTTTAATCCCAGCACTCAGGAGGCAGAGGTAGTAGAATTCCATGAGTTTGAAGCCACCTAGAGACTACATAATGAATTCCAGGTCCCCTGGGCTAGAGTGAAACCCTACATCGAAAACAAACAACAACAACAACAAAAACCCCAAAACAACAGCAACAACAAAAAAGGAATGGGTGACTGCTCAGCACCTGAAGCCCAAAGTGAAGGAAGGAAGCCAGACTCAAACAGAGCCACTCTTAGCTGGATGTGGTGGTGTAGGCCTGTGATCCCAGCACTGGGGAGGTAGAGGACGTAGGTGGATCAGAAGTTCAAGACTGGGCCGGGCATGGTGGCATACACCTTTAATCCCAGCACTCAGGATGCAGTGAATTCCAGGTCAGCCTGGACTAGAGTGAAACCCTACCTTGAAAAACAAAAAAAAGAAAAAAAAGAAGAAGAAGAAGTTGTTCAAGATCAGGGACTAGAGAGATGGCTTAGTGGTTAAGGTGCTTGCCTGCAAAGCCTAAGGACCCAGGTTTGATTCTCCAGGTCCCACGTAAGCCAGATGCACATGGTGCATGGTGCACATGTGTCTGGAGTTGGTTTGCAGTGGCTAGAGGTCCTGGCGCTCCTATTCCCTCTCTCTGTGTCTCAAATAAATAAATAACATCTTATCAAGAAGAAGTTCAAGATTGGGCTGGGGAGATGACTCAGCAGTTATGACACTTGCCTGTGTAGTCTGAAGAGCCAGGTTTGATTCCCCAGAACCCATCACATCAGCCAGGTGCACAGGGTGGCACATGTGTCTGGAGGTCATTTGCAGTGGCTAGAGCCACCCCCCCTCCCGTAAATAAAAATATTTAGAGGAGCCGGGCGCGGTGGCGCACTCCTTTAATCCCAGCACTCGGGAGGCAGAGGTAGGAGGATCACCGTGAGTTCGAGGCCACCCTGAGACTACAGAGTGAATTCCAGGTCAGCCTGAGCTAGAGTGAGACCCTACCCCGAAAAACAAAAAAAACAAAAAAAATTAGAGGAAAAAAAGTTCTCCTCAGTTATGTAGTAAGTCATCCTCAGTTACATAGTAAGCTCAAGGCCAGCCTGGGATACCCTTGACCCTGGAGACCCTGTCTGAAAGACAAACAAACAAAGGAACAAGGTTGTTCTGTTGGGGTTCCTGTTCCTAAACTACTAGATATGTTCTAAACCTTGTCTCTGTCATTCCAGCACAGACTGGGGAGGGACAGCCTCTCCTGCACAAGGAGCAGAGAGGAGCTTCTTAGGGTGACAGAAACGTTCTTTCATTGGGGTAGGGGCCACATGAGTGGGTTCACTTGTCAAAATTCTTCCAAATGTTATTTTAAAGTGGATATGTTTTATCACATATAACTTATAGCAAAACAAATTGTCTTGTAAAAATATTTGATTCATTTGCAAGGATAGAGAGAGAATGAGAATACGGGCTCACCAGGGCTTCCAGCCTCTGCAAGCGAACTCCAGCTGCACGTGCAACTTTGTGCATTTGGTTTTATGTAGGTTCTGGGGAATCGAACCCAGCCCCATTATTTATTTATTTATTTTTGGTCTTTTGAGGTAGGGTCTTGATCTAGCCCAGGCTGACCTGGAATTCACTATGTAGTCTCAGGGTGGCCTCGAACTCAAGGAGAGCCTCCTCCCTCTGCCTCCTGAGTGCTGGGATTAAAGGCATGTGTGACCACTCCCGGCTCTTGTTATTTATTTTTTAAGACAAGGTTGGGCTGGAGAGATGGCTCAGTGGTTAAAGCGCTTGCCTGTGAAGCTTAAGAACTCATGTTCAAATCTCCAGGTCCCATGTAAGCCAGACACACAGTGATACAAGCATGCAGTGTCACACAAGCGCATAAGGGGGTGCACGCATCTGGAGTTTGTTCTCAGTGGCTGAAGGCCCTAGTGCACCCTCTCTCTCTCTCTCTCTGCCTCTTTTTCAAAATAAAAAATAAATGAATGAATGCATGAATAATGGACTGGAAAGATGGCTTAGTGTTTCAATGTGCTTTCTGCACCAGCATGATGACCTGAGGACTGAGACCAGGCAAATTTGAATCTCCAGAACCCACATAAACTTGGTGTGGTTATGCAGGTCTGTAACCCCAGTCCTGTGGGAAGCAGAGACTAGAGCAGAGAGCAGAGACTGGCTTGCAAATGGCAAGTGCCAGAATCAGTAAGAGACTCTGAAACCGGGAAAAAACAGGTGGTGAATGATGGAGGGCCGCTGCAGACAAACACACGAGGTGCTGCATCAGCACATACATGTGCACACACCACACATAAATCACATCACACCTACTACACACATGCAAAAATAAATAATTGAGGGGCCGGAGAGATGGCTTAGTAGTTAAGTGCTTGCCTGAAAAGCCTAAGGACCCCAGTTCAAGGCTCAATTTCCTAGTACCCATGTAACCCAGATGCACAAGGTGGGACAAGCATCTGGAGTTCGTTTGCAGTGGCTGGAGGCCCTGGTGTGCCCATTTTCTCTCTGCCCCCCCACCTCTTTCTCTGTCTGTCTGTCACTCTCAAATAAATAAATACAAATAAATAAATAATTGAAAAACAAGATCGAGCAGGAAAAGATAGAAAGATAGAGCAGAATGAAATCTAACAATTTGAGGACAATGCATGTGGCATGGTCATCACTGCCTTGCAAATCTTTGATTTAATGTTCACATCTTCCTAACCATGGACTGGCTGGGAATATAATAAAATGTCTTTTTTTAAAAACACTATCCTGTTTTTTTCATTTCTGTTTTTTGTTTATATTTTATTTTATTTTTTAAAATATTTTATTTATTATTTATTTATTTATTTGAGAGAGACAGAGAGATACAGAAATAGGCAGGTAGAGAGAGAGAGTGAATGGGCATGCCAGGCCTCCAGCCACTGCAAACGAACTCCAGATGCATGCGCCCACTTGTGCATCTGGCTTACGTGGGTCCTGGAGAATTGAGCCTCGAACCAGGGTCCTTAGGCTTCACAGGCAAGCGCTTAACTGCTAAGCCATCTCTCCAGCCCTATATTTTATTTTTATTTATTTATTAGACAGAGAAAGAGAGAGAGAGGATGAGTGCACCAGGGTCTCTAACCACTGCAAACAAACTCCAGATGCATGTGCCACCATGTCCATCTGGCTTATGTGGGTCCTGGAGAATCGAACCTGGGTCCTTTGGCTTTGTAAGCAAGCGTCTTAACTGCTAAGCCATCTCTCTAGCCCCTTTTTGTTTTATTTTTATTTTTATTTTCTTTTTTGAATTAGGGTCTCACTCTAGCTCAGGCTAACCTGGAACTTACTCTGTAGTCTCAGGGTGGCCTTGAACTCATGGCAATCCTCCCACCTCTGCCTCCAGCCTTTTTTTTTTTTGTTGTTGTTGAGGTAGACTATCACTGTAGCCCAGACTGACCTCGAACTCTGTAGTCCCAAGCTGGCTTCAAACTCACAGTGATCCTTCTACATCTGCCTCCCGAGTACTAGAATTAAAAGTGTGGGACAACACACCCAGCACCATGATTGGAATATTAAGAAAAAAGCTAGCTAACGGCTGGGGATATGGTTCAGTCAATAAAGTGCTTGCTTCACAAGTGTGAGGACCTGTCTTTTTTTTTTTTTAACTCTTTTTCCATTTTTTGTTTTTGTTTTTTGAGGTAGGGTCTCACTCTAGTCCAGGCTGACCTGAAATTCACTCTGTAGTCTCAGGATAGACTCCAACTCACTGTGATCCTCCTACCTCTGCCTCCCGAGTGCTGAGATTAAAGGCATGTGCCACCACGCCCGGCTTTTATATTTTATTTTTATTCATTTATTTGAGAGAGGGGAGGGAGGAGAGAATGGGCACGCCAGGGCCTCCAGCCACTGCAGATAACTCCAGACACATGTGCCACCTTTATGCATCTGACTTATGTGGGTCCTGGGGAACTGAACCTAGGTCCTTTGGCTTTGCAGGTAAACGCCTTTACCGCCAAGCCATCTTTACAGCCCTAGGACCTGCCTTTTATTTGTTCATTTATTTATTTTAGAGAGAGAGAGAATTGGTCCAGGGCCTCAGCCACTGCAATCGAACTACAAATGCTTGTGCCACCTAGTGGGCATGTGACTTTGAGCTCATCTCACCTTTGTGCAGCTTGCTCCTGTGGGATCTAAGGAGAGTCAAACATGGGTCCTTGGGCTTCACAGGCAAGTGCCTTAACCACTAAGCCATCTCTCCAGTCCAAAGGACCTGTCTTTTAAAAATATTTTGTTTATTTGCAAGGAGAGAGATAAAGAATGGGCATACCAGGGCTGCCTGCCATTGCAAATGAACTCCAAATGCATGCTCCACTGTGCATCTGGCTTTACATGGACATTGGGGAATCAAATCTGGGCTGTCGGGCTTTGCAAGCAAGCTCCTATAACTGCTGAGCCATCTCTCCATCCCTATTGTTTTTTCTTCTTGGTTTTCTTTTTCTTTTCTTTTCTTTTCTTTGTTTCTTTCTTCCTCCCTCCCTTCCTCTCTCCCTCCCTCCCTCTTTCTTTCCTCTTTCTTTCTTTCTTTCTTTCTTTCTTTCCTTCTTTCTTTCTTTCTTTCTTTCTTTCTTTCTTTCTTTCCTTATTTGATTTTTCTGAGACAAAGTCTCACTTAGTCCAGCATGACCTGGAACTGTATTCCCAGGCTGGCCTTGAAATCACAGTCGCCCTCCTACCTTAACCTCATAAATCAAGATGAGATTAAAGGCAGGCATCACCACTCCTAGCTAGAGGACCTGAGTTTGATCTGCAGAACCCATATGTAAATACCAGTTGTGGCAGTGTACTTGTAATCCCAGCACTGGGGAGGTGCAGATAGAAAGATCCCCTAGAGCTTACTGGCCAGTGAGTTCCAAGTGAGAAACTCTGTCTCAAAAAATAAGGTGGAAAAAAAAATAAGGTGGAGGGCTGGGAATGGCTTAGCAGTTAAGGCATTTGCCTGCAAAGCCTAAGGACCCCAGCTCAATTCCCCAGGACCCACGTAAGCCAGATGCACAAGGGGCACAAGCATCTGGAATTTGTTTGCAATGGCTAAAGGCCCTGGCAAACCCATTTTCTCTCTCTCTTTCTTTCTTTCTTTCTTTCTTTCTTTCTTTCTTTCTTTCTTTCTTTCTTTCTTTTTTTTTGAGAGAGACAGAGAGAGAGGGAGAGGAAGACAGATAGAGAATGGCGCGCCAGCAACCTCTCAGCTGCTGCCAACTAAATACAGATGTGTGCGCCCCTGCGACACTTTGCATCTGGCTAAATGTGGGACCTGGAGATTGGAAACGCTGGAGATTGGAACCAGCGTTCTTAGGCTTAGAGGCAGGCGCCTTCATTGCTAAGCCATCTCTCAGCCCCCATTTTCTCTTTCTATCTGTCTCTATCTCTCTCTTAAAGAGAGGATGAGTGCACCAGGGTCTCTAACCACTGCAAACAAACTCCAGATGCATGTGCCACCATGTCCATCTGGCTTATGTGGGTCCTGGAGAATCGAACCTGGGTCCTTTGGCTTTGTAAGCAAGCGTCTTAACTGCTAAGCCATCTCTCTAGCCCCTTTTTGTTTTATTTTTATTTTTATTTTATTTTTTGAATTAGGGTCTCACTCTAGCTCAGGCTAACCTGGAACTTACTCTGTAGTCTCAGGGTGGCCTTGAACTCATGGCAATCCTCCCACCTCTGCCTCCAGCCTTTTTTTTTTTTTTTTTTTTTTTGTTGTTGAGGTAGACTATCACTGTAGCCCAGACTGACCTCGAACTCTGTAGTCCCAAGCTGGCTTCAAACTCACAGTGATCCTTCTACATCTGCCTCCCGAGTACTAGAATTAAAAGTGTGGGACAACACACCCAGCACCATGATTGGAATATTAAGAAAAAAGCTAGCTAACGGCTGGGGATATGGTTCCGTCAATAAAGTGCTTGCTTCACAAGTGTGAGGACCTGTCTTTTTTTTTTTTTTAACTCTTTTTCCATTTTTTGTTTTTGTTTTTTGAGGTAGGGTCTCACTCTAGTCCAGGCTGACCTGAAATTCACTCTGTAGTCTCAGGATAGACTCCAACTCACTGTGATCCTCCTACCTCTGCCTCCCGAGTGCTGAGATTAAAGGCATGTGCCACCACGCCCGGCTTTTATATTTTATTTTTATTCATTTATTTGAGAGAGAGGGAGGGAGGGAGAGAATGGGCACGCCAGGGCCTCCAGCCACTGCAGACGAACTCCAGACACATATGCCACCTTTATGCATCTGACTTATGTGGGTCCTGGGGAACTGAACCTAGGTCCTTTGGCTTTGCAGGTAAACGCCTTTACCGCCAAGCCATCTTTACAGCCCTAGGACCTGCCTTTTATTTGTTCATTTATTTATTTTAGAGAGAGAGAGAATTGGTCCAGGGCCTCAGCCACTGCAATCGAACTACAAATGCTTGTGCCACCTAGTGGGCATGTGCGACTTTGAGCTCATCTCACCTTTGTGCAGCTTGCTCCTGTGGGATCTAAGGAGAGTCAAACATGGGTCCTTGGGCTTCACAGGCAAGTGCCTTAACCACTAAGCCATCTCTCCAGTCCAAAGGACCTGTCTTTTAAAAATATTTTGTTTATTTGCAAGGAGAGAGATAAAGAATGGGCATACCAGGGCTGCCTGCCATTGCAAATGAACTCCAAATGCATGCTCCACTGTGCATCTGGCTTTACATGGACATTGGGGAATCAAATCTGGGCTGTCGGGCTTTGCAAGCAAGCTCCTATAACTGCTGAGCCATCTCTCCATCCCTATTGTTTTTTCTTCTTGGTTTTCTTTTCTTTTCTTTGTTTCTTTCTTCCTCCCTCCCTTCCTCTCTCCCTCCCTCCCTCTTTCTTTCCTCTTTCTTTCTTTCTTTCTTCCTTCCTTCCTTCCTTCCTTCCTTCCTTCCTTCCTTCCTTCCTTCCTTCCTTCCTTCCTTATTTCATTTTTCTGAGACAAAGTCTCACTTAGTCCAGCATGACCTGGAACTGTATTCCCAGGCTGGCCTTGAAATCACAGTCGCCCTCCTACCTTAACCTCATAAATCAAGATGAGATTAAAGGCAGGCATCACCACTCCTAGCTAGAGGACCTGAGTTTGATCTGCAGAACCCATATGTAAATACCAGTTGTGGCAGTGTACTTGTAATCCCAGCACTGGGGAGGTGCAGATAGAAAGATCCCCTAGAGCTTACTGGCCAGTGAGTTCCAAGTGAGAAACTCTGTCTCAAAAAATAAGGTGGAAAAAAAAAATAAGGTGGAGGGGGCTGGGGAATGGCTTAGCAGTTAAGGCATTTGCCTGCAAAGCCTAAGGACCCCAGCTCAATTCCCCAGGACCCACGTAAGCCAGATGCACAAGGGGGCACAAGCATCTGGAATTTGTTTGCAATGGCTAAAGGCCCTGGCAAACCCATTTTCTCTCTCTCCTTTTTCTTTCTTTCTTTCTTTCTTTCTTTCTTTCTTTCTTTCTTTCTTTCTTTTTTTGAGAGAGAGACAGAGAGAGAGGGAGAGGAAGACAGATAGAGAATGGGCGCGCCAGCAACCTCTCAGCTGCTGCCAACGAAATACAGATGTGTGCGCCCCTGCGACACTTTGCATCTGGCTAAATGTGGGACCTGGAGATTGGAAACGCTGGAGATTGGAACCAGCGTTCTTAGGCTTAGGAGGCAGGCGCCTTCATTGCTAAGCCATCTCTCCAGCCCCCCATTTTCTCTTTCTATCTGTCTCTATCTCTCTCTTAAATAAATAAATAGAACATATTTTAAAAACTAAGGTGGAGGGCTGGAAAAATGGCTCAGTGGTTAAAACCCTTGCCTACAATGCCTTATGACCTGGGATCAATTCCCCAATACCCATGTAAAGCTAGATGCACAAAGCGGTGCATGCATCTGAAGTTCATTTGCAGTGGCTAGAAGCTCTGGTGCACCCATTATCTCTCTCTTTCTTTCTGCCTGCAAATAAATAAATAAAATATTTTTTAATTTATAAAATATTTTATTTTTTAAATATATTTATTGATTTGAAAGAGCCAGAGAGAGAGAATGAACATGCCAGGGCCTCCAGCCACTGCAAACGAACTCCAGATGCATGTGCCCCCTTGTGCATCTGTCTTATATGGGTCCTGGAGAGTCGAACAGGAATCCTTTGGCTTTGCAGGCAAATGCCTTAACTGCTAAGCCATCTTTCCAGCCCTATTTTGTTTATTTATTTGAGAGAAAGACAGAGAAAATGAATGGTCATGCCAGGGCCTCTAGCCACTGCAAACTCCAGACACATGTGCCACCTTGTGCATCTGGTTTTATATGGGTACCGGGGAATTGAACTCTGGTCCTTCGGCTTTGTAGGCAAGTGCCTTACCTGCTGAACCATCTCTTCAGCCCTGTAAATAAATAATTTTTTAAAAAGTAAGGTGTGACTGAGGCAGACACCCAATGCCCTTCTCTGGCCTCCACACACATACATGCATCCACAAGACAGTCAGAAAACAAGGACAACAGGAAGGCACCAGGGTCATGCCCAAGTGACCCATTTCCTCTAACCAGGTCCAACCTCCCATAGTACCACTACCTCCCAAAATGCTTCAAATTTTGAATCCAGCCAGGTATGGTGGAGCAAGCCTGTAATCCCAGTATCTAGGAGGTTGGAGGCAGAAGAATCAGGAGTTCATGGTCACCCTTAGCCATATAATGAGTTCAAGACCAGCCAGGGCTACAAAGACACATCTCAAATAACAAAAATCAGCATTAAAAAAATATATCTTTTTGAATGTTTCATTTATCTATTTGAGAGAGAGAGAGAGAATGGGCACACCAAGGCCTCTAGCCATAGCAAACAAACTCCAGACATGTGCATCACCTTGTGCATCTGGCCTCAGGTGGGTGCTGGGGAATGGAACCTTTATCCTTCAGCTTTGCCATCAAATGCCTTAACCACTAAACCTTATTTCCAGCCCTGTTTATTTATCTTAACTTTTTAATTTTGTTTTTGGAGGTAGGGTCTCACTCTACCTCAGGCTGACCTGGAATTCACTATGTATTCTCAGGCCTTGAACTCTTGGCAATCCACCTACCTCTGCCTCCCGAATGCTGGGATAAAGGTGTGCACTACCACACCTGGCTATCTTAAATTTTTATTTTATTTTACTTCCCTTTCTCTTTCTTCCTTTCTTTCTTTCTTCCTTCCTTTCTTTCTTTCTTTCTTTCTTTCTTTCTTTCTTTTTTTTGAGGTAGGATCTCACTCTAGCCCAGGCTGACCTAGAACTCACTCTGAAGTCCCAGGCTGGCCTTGAACTACCTCTACCTCCCAAGTACTGGGATTAAAGGCATGCACCACCACACCTGGCTAAAATTTTATTTATGGGAGAAAGAGGTAGAGAAAGAGGGACTAAATGGGCATGCCAGGGTCTTTATCCATTGCAAACGAACTCCAGTACCATTTGCATCTGGCTTATGTGGGTACTAGGCAATAGAACCTGGATCTCTCCAGCCAGTTTTTTTTTTGTTTGTTTGTTTGTTTTTCGAGGTAGGGTCTCGCTCTAGCCCAGGCTGACCTGGAATTCACTCTGTAGTCTCAGGGTGGCCTCGAACTCATGGTGATCCTCCTACCTCTGCCTCCTGAGTGCTGGAATTAAAGGTGTGAGATGACATCAGTGAATTCCAGATCAGCTTGGGCTAGAGTGAGACCCTACCTCAAAAAACCAAAAGAAGAGGCACACATCACACCAAGCCCAGCAAAAATCAAGTTTTGAAGCCGGGCGTGGTATCGCACGCCTTTAATCCCAGCACTCAGGAGGCAGAGGTAGGAGGATTGCCGTGAGTTCAAGGCCACCCTGAGACTACATAGTGAATTCCAGGTCAGCCTGAGCTAGAGCAAGACCCTACCTGGAAAAACCAAAAAAAAAAAAAAAAAAAAATCAAGTTTTGAATTCATCAATGAATTAAACCATTGATTGACTCTAAGCAATCATGATCTAATCATCTCTACAAAGACCCTCACAGACACACCCCAAATCCAGCATCAATAATCTCCAATCCAGGACGAGCGTCGTATGCCACACCTTTAATCCCAGCACTTGGGAGGCAGAGATATAGGAGGATCGCCATGAGTTTGAGACCACCCTGAGACTACATAGTGAATTCCAGGTCAGCCTGGGCTAGAGCGACCCTACATCAAAAAACAAAAGAAAGTCTCCAATCCAGCTGGCATGGTGGTGCACACCTTTAGTCCCAGCACTTGGGAGGCAGAGGTAGGAGAATCAATCAGCATGAGTTTGAGGCCAGCCTGGGACTACAGGGTGAATTCAGGGTCAGCCTGGACTAGAGTGAGACCCTATCTCAAAAAACAAAACAAACAAACAAAAAAACTTTGGGGAGTCAGATATGTTTTAACAGGATTTGAACACTATAAATGTGTACATGCATCACCAACAGATAGAATTTTTTTTTTTTTTTTTTTTTTTTGGTTTTTGGAGGTAGAGTCTCACTCTAGCCCAGTCTGACCTGGAATTAACTATGTAGTCTCAGGGTGGCCTTGAACTCACGGCAATCCTCCTACCTCTGCCTCCCGAGTGCTGGGGTTAAAGGCGTGCGCCACCACGCCCGACTCGGATAGAATTTTTTTTTGTTTTTGTTTTTCAAGGTAGGGTCTCTAGCTCAAATACACTCAAATTTCCTGAAAATTGGAGCACCTGGTCATACTAAATCCATCTTTCCCATATGGTGCCTGGTTTAGAAAGGACCACTCTTCTCAAATGGGATGTGGTTGTTCCTTCGGACAGCTGGCCTGGGCTTTTAGGTTCTGGGATTCCACAGAAAGGGGTCTGTAGAGATAGTATTGATAGTATTTGAGCCCCATCCCCTGTTTGTAATCTCCCTTTTTCTAGTCCCCCAAGAAATCTCTGTGGGTACCCAAAAAAAGGTAGAAGAGGAAGGTGTCCGTGGTTTCGGGCTGTTCTGAGTTCTATCCCTGCAACCTGGAGCTTTTGAGCTACGTGACCTTCAGCAAACAACCTAGTGTCTTCACTTTGTTCTTCTGTAAACTGAGAGTGATAGAACAACACCCAATCTCTAGGATTGTCTTGGGGGATTCGATGAGATAATTTTTGGCACATACTAAGAACATGTGTACAGTTTTTGTCTCTCCCTTGCACGTGTCAGTGATACTTTTATTTGCATCTTTGTTTATTGTCTGTTGAACTAAATGACTGTCCTTGAATGAAAGGCCTTGTCCGTCTTTGCCCACGGAGAACAATGCCTGGCACAGAAGAGGCGCTCCATCAATCTTTGTCTCCTGAGCGAATCCCTATCTTTTATATTCCTCACCCAGCCCTGGGGGTGCCCAAGGTCTGCAGGACTCTGACCTCCAAACAGATAGATAATCACACCAGCTCTTGGCATCCATCCCAAACGTCATCCACTGGGCTCCACGCCGTGAGCGGACAGTCGACATTTGTGTGACTTGTGGACAAGAGTCATAGCACAAGCCAGGCGTGGTGGCGCACGCCTTTAATCCCAACACTTGGGAGGAAGAGGTAGAAATTCGAAGCCATCCTGGGACTGCTTAGTGAAGTAAACACACACACACACACAAAAAAAAACAGAGTCATAGCACGGACGAGTGCTATGGTGACTGGACAAAGTGGAGCAAGCAGAACAGAGTTGAAGGGGTCCCTTGCAAAGTCAGCAGCAGCAGTGCATGGGAGGGGACACGCGTGCACCCCCACAGCCCGCTGCTGAGCCCGGGGAAGGAGAAACTTCTTGGAAAATGGATGGCCGGGAGATTTGAACACCCCCAGCATCCTGCGTGGTTTGCGAAACTGGAAAAGGACTTGCAAACTGGGAAACGCCGCTGGGATGAACAGAGGGGGGGGAAAGAAGGGAGGGGGAAGGTTGGGGCAAGGGAGCGGGTGTGTTTATGTCACCAAATGCAGCACAGTGTGTGCGGGGGGACTCCCCGGAGAGGGGTTCGGGGGGGGGGGAGGCTGGGAAGCCAGAGGAGATGGGAACGGGCCGAAGTTTCTCGAGAGCTGAAGTCACCCACGGGAAGCCTCTCCAACCCGCCCGGGCGCGCGGGCCAGGCGCACGGCCCTCCTCCGCAGCGCGCGCTCTCAGCTGCGCTCGGAGCCAGCAACCGTCCCCACCATTACGTAACTTCGGCGAGTTTCAAGGACGATCATCCATCCAGAGACCACCCCCTCGACGGCCCCTCCTTCCCCGAGGCCATCTGCAGAGAGGACGGTTCCTCCCCCCACCCCCAACCCAAACGCAACGTCCCGGGAGCGCACGAGCCGAGCGCGCAGATGTCACCGTGCACTGGACACAATGAATGAACCCTTTGGCTTCTCTAGGGGGAGGTTTTCTCCTCCTTGTTGTCCATCGACGAACTCTCGCTTCCCAGTCGCCAGCCAATTTGAAACCCTAAATATGTCAACCTACTTCTTTTTACTCACTCCACCACCCAGCCCTCCCATTGCACGATAGCTCTTAAAGGGTGTAGATTCCAGGATCTTCAAAATCCCTAGGTGAGACACCCACACCGTCAGGTCAGAAAACATCCACAGGACGGACCTCCCGCCCCCACCCCCCGCCACCGCCACCCCGGTGGTGGAGGTATCCACGTTTGGACCCTCTCAGCTCCAACTCGCGCCGGTTAAACTTTGCAACTTTCACATTCCGGCCGAGGGGGGCCTATTTGCTCGACCGGTGTAGCGGAAGGATCCTGCCGCACGAGCAAGCGCGGTGACGCTCAACCGTCCCCTCCTCTCTCCGCGCCCACGCCCCGCCCCCCATGGGGGACACGCCACGCCCATCTCGCTGCATGGCCCCGCCCCTCCGGGATAGGCCACGCCCCCTTCCCGTGCGCCCTTACAGGGCCCATAAAGAAGTCCCGGCCCAGCCGCTGCACTCCCGCGCGCGCATCCGTGCGCCGCCCGAGGCTGGCTGACGAGTCGGCCGCCATTTTGTTCTTCTCGTGGTTCCAGTGGCGAGAGCAGCAGCTGGAGGAGGAGGAGGAGGCGGAGGAGGAGGAGAAAGCCGGGAGCGGGGCGGCTGGCGGGCGCGGGGGGAACCCGCCGCGGCTGCTGCCATCGCCGCCACCACCACCACCACCACCACCTCCGCCAGCAGCCGCCGAGTGTGTGCTCTGGAGGGGAAGGCGCTGTGAGCCCCGGGCGCGAGCCGGCGGCGGCGGCGGCGTTGCCGCTGCGGGAGGGTCGGCGGTGGGAAGGCGATGGCGGATATCGATAAACTCAACATCGACAGCATCATCCAACGGCTGCTGGAAGGTGAGGGCGGCGGGCGAGCCCCGGGGCTCGGAGGGAGCAGACAGCCAGCCGGCTGGGAGAAGGAAGGACGGAAGGAAGGGGTCGCGGGGGGAGGCCGGCGGGGGTCCCCAACTTGTCGCCGCTCAGCCCTGGTGCGAGGTCGCCCCTTCCCGCCGCCCGTCCTGCGGGCTTTTGGGTGGGTGGGGAAGCCCCTCGAGATCCATTTTCCTGCACCCGTCCTTCTCAGAACCCCGGCTGTTGGATGGAGGTACGAGTTTCAAAGGGTTTGGGGATCCCCTTATGTTTCCCCACCACCACCACCACCACCACTACCCCCCGTCCTGGTGATGGTTATGATTTGTGTTGCTGGGGTCCAGAGACCCATTGCTCTGGGACTTGGCGACCAGCGTCGGCATGTCAGAAAGACAGAGGCAGAGGGGAGACCCTGTATCCTCCCGACTCCCCCAAAGCCGTTCAAGTTGTCCCCCGAGCGCGCATCTGCACCCGGAGTCGGGGTGGAGACGTGTCGTTATCTTCCCGGTGCCAGCCTCGGTGCAGAGCGCCGGGTGGTCATGGGATTATTTATTCCAGCCGAGGGTGGGCAACGCTTCTGCAGCACCCGGCTTGGAAAGGCCGGGGTGGGGGGAACGGACGACACTTTGCTAGGCAGGGGCTGTTATTTTAAACTGTTTTGCAGGAGAAACTTAAGACACGCGCGCTAGACCAAGGTCACGGTTAACATTCAGGTTTCAAACCCAAGTAGTCTAATAGCCAGAACAGGGAAAGGAAGAACATGCCTATGGCCAAAATGGGAAAGCTTTCATTTGGGCTGACTCTTTTTAAGACTTCAGAGAGACTGGACAGTGGATTCCTAAGGGTTGGAGAGAGGGACAGGATCACATTTTAAACCGGGAAGCTGGATCCAGCTCCCTCATTCCAGACCATGTGTGCTAATGCTAACATCCTATCCAGAAAGACTGCAGTCAAATCTTCCCTGCTTGATTTGGGCGCTTGATACTGTGAACTGGCCAGGTTTGACTGCTTTTAGCAGCAGCCTTTGTATGGCCTTCCTAAATGTTTGGGATGTACCTGCTGTGAGCGATGGAGCCTAGAGGAGAAACAGTAGGATAGTTCTGGTGGTGGATCTTTTGAAGTCATGAAAATGACCTTTAAAAGTAGTGCGCTTTTCTCGTTTTTTGCACTTTTGTTTTTCAAAAAAAAAAAAAAAAAAAAACCCACTTGGGCTACAGAGGTGGCTCAGTCCGTAGAGTGTTGATTGTGCATGAAGCCCAGGGGTTGCATCTCCAGCACCACGTAAATTAGGTATGATGGAGCATATATAGTCCTAACTCTCTGGAGACAAGAGGATCAGAAGTTCAAGGTAACCCCTCACTACATAGAGAGCTTGGGGCCAGCCTGGGCTACATGAGACTGTTTCAGAATAAGATAGTCCTTTATGTGATTTAGCAGTTGATAGGAAACTGATTGAAATACTTTGCATTAAGATAGGAACTTTTAGCCGGCGTGGTGGCACCTTTAATCCCTGCACTCAGGAGGCAGAGATTGGGGGATCGCCATGAGTTCAAGGCCACCCTGAGACTGCATAGTGAATTCCACGCCAGCCTGGGTTACAGGGAGACCCTACCTCAAAAAAAACAAAAGAAAGAAAGAAAGAAAGCAACTTTTGTCAGGCGTTATGGCACACACCTTTAATCCCAGAACTTGGGGAGGATTGCTGAGTTCTAGGCCAGCCTGAGATTTCATAGTGAATTCCAGTTCAGCCTGGGCTAGAGCAAGAGCCTACCTTGAAAAGAAAAGGACGAAACTTTAAATTTTGTAAGTCTGCTCATCTGTGTAGGGGCATGAGGCTTGTCTAGGGTAGCTTTGTTTCTGAGAATACAGGAGAGATTGGAACCCATGGGTGAGCAGCATTAGAACGTAGAGATTTCATAAGTGTGGTAAATCTAAGTCGTGGTTGCCCTTAACTTGTCTTCATACAACAGATTTTTGTTTCATGTGTTTTCCATGTAGGGACTCATTCTAGCCAGACTGGCCTTGTACTCACAGCAATCCTCCTGCCTCAGCCTTCTGTGGGCTGGAGAGATGGTTCAGTGGTTAAGGCGTTTACCTGGGAAGCCCAAGGACCCAGGTTTGATACCTCAGTACCCACATAAACCAGATGCACATAGTGGTGCATACATCTGGATCTGGAGTTTGTTTGCTATGGCTAGACTAGTATACCCATTCTCTCTGCCTCTTTCTCTCAAATAAATAAAAATAAAATATTTTTTTACGGTTGTATTTATTTATGAGAGGGGGAAGAAGGGAGAGAAAATGGGCATGCCAAAGCCTCTTGCTGCTGTATATGAACTCCAAATGCATGTGTCATTTTGTGCGTCTGGTTTTGTGTGGGTACTGGGGAATGAAACCCAGTCCGGCAGGCTTTGCAGGCCAGTGCCTTTAAAATCAGGGGCATCACCACTTACTCAATATTAGTTTTTTTTTTTTTTATTTTTAAAAATTAATTTGTGGGCTGGTGTCTTAGCGGTTAAGGCATTTGCCTGCGAAGTGTAAGGACCCCGGTTCAATTCTCCATGTCCCACATAAGCCAGAAGTACCTGGTGGCGCATGCGTCTGGAGTTTCTTTGCAGTAGTTCAAGGCCCTGGTGCACCCATTCTCACACATACATACACACACACACACACACACACATTCTCTCTTTCTGTCTCAGTCTCTAATTTAAAAAAAGTTAATTTGTGAGCTAAGAGAGTGAGGTGTGTGCACTAGGGCCTCCTGCTGCTTGGAAACAAAACTCCAGATGCATGTACTACTTTGTGTGTGTGGCTAAGTGGTTCAGGGGGGATACAACCCAAGCCTGCAGGGTTTGTAAGCAAGCACTTTTTTTTTTCCTTCTGTTTTTTCAAGGTAGGGTTTCACACTAGTCCCGGCTGACCTGAATTCACTATGTAGTCTTAGGCTGGCCTCAAACTCATGGTGATCCTCCTACCTCTGCCTCCCAAGTACTGAGATTAAAGGTGTGCCCCACTATGCCCAGCTTTATTTATTTATTTGTTTATTTATTTATGAGGTAGGGTCTCGCTCTTTCTTGGGGTTTTCCTTTTTTTTTTTTTTTTTGTTAATTTAAAAAATATATTTATTTATTTGAGAGACAGAGAGATGGGGAGAGAATGGGCGTGCCAGGGCATGTAGCCACTGCAAATGAACTCCAGATGCATGCACCCCCTTGTGCATCTGGCTTATGTGGGTCCCCTGGAGAATTGAACCGGGGTCCTTTGGCTTTGCAGGCAAATGCCTTAACCATGAAGCCATCTTTCCAGCCCCCCAGCTTTATTTTTTTAAATTTTTTGTTTTATTTATTTGAGAGTGACAGACAGAGAAAGATGCAGAGAGAATGGGCGCACCAGGGCCTCCAGCCACTGCAAACGAACTCCAGATGCATGTGCCACCTTGTGCATCTGGCTTATATGAGTACTGGGGAACCAAGCCTCGAACTGGGTTCTTAGGCTTCACAGGCAAGCATTTAACCGCTAAGCCATCTCTCCAGCCCCCCCCCTTTTTTTCTTAATATTTTTATTTGTGGAGAGAGAGAGGATGGGCATGCCTGGGTCTTTTGCCACTCTGAATTAATTCCAGGTGCATCTGGTTTTACATGGGTACTGAAGAATGGAGCCCAGATGGTCAGGCATTGCAAACAAGCACCTTTAACTATTGAACCACCTCTCCAGCCCTTGAGTGGTTTGTTTTGTTTTGTTTTGGTAGGGTCTCACTCTGGCCCAAGCTGACCTGGAATTCTGGCCTCAAACTCACAGTGATCCTCCTAGCTCTGCTGACATTTAAAAAAAAATTTTTTTTATTATTATTACTTATTTATTTTTGGAGAGAGAGACAGAGAGAGATAGACAGAGAGGGAGAGGGAGACAGAAATGGGCGCGCCAGCAGTCTCTCAGCTGCTGTGAACGAAATCCAGATGTGTGCGCCCCCTTGTGGGCAAGTGCGGCATTGCGCCCTTGCCTCACTTTGCATCTGGCTAAACGTGGGACCTGGAGATTGGAACCAGCGTTCTTAGGCTTAGCAGGCAGGCGCCTTAGCCGCTAAGCCATCTCTCCAGCCCTCTGCTGACATTTTTAATTGTAAACTCAGTTCATCATTTTGTTTTGTTTTTTTAATGTTTTATTATTTATTAGGGAGAGATGAGCAGATAGAGAGTGGGCGTTTCAGGTCCTCCAGACACTGCAAATAAACTCCAGACACATGTGCCATCTTATGCAACTGGCTTACTTGGGACCTAGAGAATCGAACCTGTGTCCTTAGGCTTTGCAGGCAAGCACCTTAACTGCTAAGCCGACTCTCCTGCCCTTTTTGTTTTTTAGACAGATCTCACTGTGGTCCTGGCTGATCTTTAACAAGATCTTCCTTGCCTCGGTTTTGCAAGTGCTAGGATTATAGCCATGTACCATCATGTTTAGCTTCAGCTTTCATTTCTTTTGGTGGGGGAGTTGAGGCAGGGTCTTGCTCTAGCCCAGGGTGACCTTGAACTCACTGCAATCCTCCTACCTCCCAAATGCTGGGATTAGAAGCATGCACTACCACACCCTGTTTCTCTTTTAATAGTTATCTCCACATTGTACTCTGTGTGAAACAAAAAAAATTTTTTTTTAATTTGGTTGTTAAAATTTACATAAAACAATGCTTTAAATGCTTTGGGAATAGTCTAGCGCATGATATATACTTAAGTTCCTTTTCATGGGTGTTAACTTGTTAGGGAAACCATTGAAGATGATCTGTGGAGGACGTGTACACATCTTGAGATTTGTTATATTGCTGGGATTTTTTTTTTACATGTAGTATAATCTTTTGCCAGTGGGTAGGGCATTCCCGTGGTCCCAACACTAGATGCAGGAAATCCCAAATTCCAGGTCAGAGTAGACTAGAGAGCAAGACCCTTGGTCTGTCTCTTTCTGCCTCCCACTCGCCCCCAAATCTTTCAAGCTTGATGGCTATAGAACTAGTTGAAAAGTTGCTAAAGTTACCTCAAAAGAGAAATCTTATGGCAACATGTCCCTGTAGTCCCAGCACTTAGGAGGTGGAGGCAAGAGGGTCAAGGCTAGTCTGGGAGACGAGACCAGGCCTGACTCAACAATTTAAAAAGGTCTTAAGCTGGAGTGATGGCTTAGCAGTTACTTGCCTGCAGTACCCATGTAAAGCCAGATGCACATAGTGGCACTTGCGTCTGGAGTTCATTTGCAGCAGCTAGAGGTCTTTGTGCACCCATTCATTCTCTCTCCTCTGTCACCCTTGCAATTTTGGATTTTCAAATTAGGGTTCCACTCTAGCCCAGGCTAACCTGGAATTCACTATGTAGCCTTACTTAGATCCTCCTACCTCTATTGGGATTAAGGTGTCCACTTTTTATTTATTTGAGGGAGAGGAAGAAGTCAGAGAATGGGCGTACCAGGGCCTCCAGCCACTGCAAATGAACTCTAGATGTACGTGCTACCTTGTGCATCTGGCTAACGTGAGTCCTGAGGAATAGAACCTGGGTCCTTTGGCTTTGCAGGCAAATGCGTTAACTGCTAAGCCATCCCTCCAGCCCCCTTTCTGAGTTTTTTTGGTTTTTCGAGGTAGGGTCTCACTCTAGCTCAGGCTGACCTGGAATTCACTATGTAGTCTCAGGGTGGCCTTGAACTCATGGCAATCCTCCTACCTCTGCCTCCCGAGTGCTGGGATTAAAGGCGTGCACCACCACGCCCGGCTCTTATGATGGACTTTTGGTTTTTTAAGGTATTGTCTCACTCTAGCCCAGGCTCATTTGGAATTCACTATGTAGTCTCAGGGTGGCCTTGAACTCTTGACGATCCTTCTACCTCTGCCTCCCAAGTGCTGGGATTAAAGGTGTGCCCATTCTCTTTGTCTCTTCTATCTCCCTCTGCTTGAAAATAAATAAAAATATTTTAAATAAAACTTTAAAGTTAGTAGTATTTCTTTTTTGTAATCTCTGAGCTCTCCCCCCTCAGAGGACAAACATTAAAAGAAGGTGGGTGCTGTGGTATACTGTGCACCCAGAGCCCCAGCACTTGAAGGGAAGGAATGACACAGGGCAATAGTGAGCCTTATGTCAAGAAAAACAGTTTAAAGGATCATGAAGTCCCTTACCTGGCGGTGGGAAGCTCCAAACCAAGGAAGTGCATGTTAACATAACAATATTGGTTTGCTGCAGTTGCAGTACCATTCACACAGCTAAGCAAGCTTTCTGTGCAGGTGTAAGCCAGTGTTATGAGATGCTCTCGTCAAAGACTTAAAGATAGGCGGCTCGGCTCATTCGTGAGTGTGAGACTCAAACCAGAAGCTTTAAGGGTTCTAGCTAAAAATAGGCCGTCTACCTGGGTTTGCTCCCGGCTTATGGGATCACTGGTGATTGGGGTTCTAGAGTACTTTCGTCTGTGTCAGAACTTTGTTGTTGCTCGATTACTTCTGTACTGCATCTTCCTTGGAAGCTTTATTGCTGCCCTGCTCTCTCTCATTGCTGCTTTCAAAATGTTTCGACCCAAGCTGGCCTGCCCATGTAAGGCCAGCCTGGACTATGTGAGTTCTTGTCTTTGAAAAACAATGGAGGGCTGGAGAGATGGCAGTTAAGGTGCTAGCCTGCCGAGCTTAAGGACCCTATTTCGACTCCCCAGAACCCACGTAAGCCAGATACACATGGTGGCACATGCTTCTGGAGTTTGTTTGCAGTGACTAGAGGCCCTGGCACACTGTTCTCTCTCAAATAAATAAAAATTAAAAGCAAGCAAAAAACAACGGAATGGGGCTAGAGAGACGGCTTAGCAGTTAAGATACTTGCCTGTAAAGCTTAAGGACCCAGGTTCAGTTCCTCAGTACCCACATAAGCCAGATGCACATGGTGGCACGTGTCTCGAGTTCATTTGTAGTGGTCAGAGGCCCTGGTGTGCTCATTTTCATATTCCCCCCCCCCGGCCTATTTCTTACAAATAAATACAAATAAAATATTTTTTAAAAAACAAGGGGGCTGGAGAGATGGCTTAGCAGTTAAGGCACTTACCTGCGAAATGCACAAGGTGGTTCATGCTTCTGGAGTTCAGTTGCAGTGGCTGGAAGCCCTAGCATGCCAATTCTGTGTCTCAAAAAAAGAAAGGAAAATGTGAACAGAGAATGCTGCTTAAAAAATTCTCTGCTTAAAAAAAAAAAAGCTGGGTGTGGTGGTGCACACCTTTAATCTCAGCACTCGGGAGGCAGAGGTAGGAGGATCACCATGAGTTCAGGGCTACCCTGAGACTACATAGTGAATTCCAGGTTAGCCTGGGCTAGAGTGAGATCCTACCTGGAAGAAAAAGAAAGAAAGAGAGAAAGAAACTAGTGATCTTTTGGTCTAGTTATATATGGGGGGGGTGTCCAGAGTAAAGTGATTTGCCCAAATTTGTTTAAAACCAATCAGAAACTTCAGGCTTGTTTTTGTGCTTCAAGTTTATCCCTTTCTGTATATCCTTATTTTTCATTGAAAAAAAAATACTGTTAAGGCCAGCATGGTGGCACATGCTTTTAATCCTGAGGCAGAGGTAGGAGGGTCGCTGTGAGTTCAAGGCCAGTTTGAGACTACATAATGATTTCCAGGTCAGCCTGGGCTAGAGTGACACCCTACAATTTTGTGTCTCTGTCTCTTCGACTTATTTCCTCAGTGCATGCAGGTTTTCAAAGGTATTGACACTGAGGGATAGTCTTACTTAGGGCACTGTTTCTCACACTGGACATGGGGCTCATGATGGGAGAAGGTGCTTAGTAAACAATAAAAAGCAGTATTTGTGTATGTGTGTGCGTGCGCGCGCGCGTGCGAAACAGAAAAAAGGGTGTGTGGTAGCCTTCTGCTACAGCAAATGAACTCTAGACACGTGGCACTTTTTGTCTGACTTTATGTGGGTACTGGTGATTTGAACCCAACCTGGCAGGCCTTGCAAGCAAGTGCCTTTAACCAATAAGGCATCTTCCCAGACTGAATTTTTAGTACTCTTACAGTTAACTGGATATTTATAAAGCAAAGATCCTGTAAACCTGTTAAGCTTTTATTATTTATTTGAAAGAGAATGAATGAATATAGGCACACCAGAGTCCCTTGCCGCTGCATACAATTTCCAGACATATACACCACTTTGTCTGGTTTTACATGGGTATGGGGGAGTTTTACCTGGGCCACCAGGTTTTTAAGTGAGTATTTTTAATCACTGATCCATCTCCCCAGTCCCAGTTAAGCATTTATTGTTATTTAGCTATTAGGCCAAATATTTTGAATACAAACAAAGCCTCTAGAATAAATTTAATAAAATTTAAAAATAAAATTAATCTGGATTTTTGTGGTTCTGCTGAAATAAAATCACTTGACACTAGTTTAATGGTAGAATGATGAGGCTTTAATTTCTCTCCTAGCATGTATTTTGCTATAGATTTAACTCAGTGAATTCCCCACCATCAGTCTTGTACAGAGAACCAAAGCACATTGATTGTAATGATTCCACCCTCATACAAGCCAGGCTCCATCAGCATGGAGCTCTGCTGGATTGCCCTTGTAGGCTGGGGCCACTTTATACCTATAACATTATGTTCAGAGCTGTTCAGTCTGTGTTTAAGAATGGACCATTATGTGTCTTCATTACCGCTACTGCTGACCTGCTGAGAAGCAGTGAGGAGAGGTGAGTGTCCCACCATGGGGGCTTAAGAGTTTCTGGTTCGCTGAGCTGAGCCAGCAGGTCTTCCATTGTGTTCTGTCTGGGGGCCTTCTTTCAGCATGTGATTATAAACATGAATGCAGGGACTGGAGAGATGGCTTTTAGTGGTTAAGGCACTTGTCTGTGAAGCTGAAGGATCCAGGTTCAATTCTCCAGTACCCACATAAGCCAGATGCAAAGGTAGTGCATGCATCTGGGGTTTGTTTGCGGTGACTAGAGGCCTTGACACACACATTCATAGTCTCTCAAAACACATACACATGAATGCAGACCCAGAGAGTACACAAGAAAGCACACACAGCCTGTGTTGGTGGTTTTTATAAATGTCAGATCTCTAGATGCTTGTCTTTTGCAAACCTCGCTGGGTAGGGAGATCCGAGCATTTGTACCACCATGGTTTAGAATAGGCAGTGTTGAAGACAGATTGGGTAGTGTGGCAGGATGAAAAGTTACTGGCTTTGCACATGAAAATTCATTTCTAGAGCTGCAGAAAGAGTTGTTGTATGCCTTAGAAATGTCACAGAATGAGACCAGGAGCTGGTTTCAGCAGGAAGGGCATCCATTACCGGCAAGACCAAGGCGAACCTTCATTCATGTTCCTGGCTGGGAAGATTCAACTTGATCTTTGAACTCCTGTCAGTCTGAAGATGGGTGTTAACACCATGCTTACTATAACTTCATGAAAATCAGTCTGGACAGAAAGTTGATTAAACCCCACTTTTTCTAAGACTATTTATCTTCATAAGTATTTAACACTTTGTATGAAGTTGCATATTAAAATATTTTGTTTTCTTATCTGAGAGAAAGGCAGCTAGAAAGAGCCAGTGGGTGCACCAGGGCCTCCAGCCACTGCAAACAAACTCCAGATACATGTGCCACCTTGTGTATCTGGCTTTATGTGGGTCCTGGGAAATTGAACCTGAGTCCTTAGGCTTCGCAGGCAAGTGCCATTACTGCTGAGCCATCTCCAGCCTGAGTGGTATATATGTTGCAATATGTTTTTATTTGAGAGGAAGAGAGAGAACAGGCATGCCATTACAGATGCATGTGCCACTGCATCTGGCTTTACATGGGTGTTGGGGAATCGAACTTGGGATTTCAGGCTTTGCAAGCAAGCATGTTAACTGCTGAGCCATGTCTTCAGCCCTGTTTTTGTTTTCCCGAGGTAGGGTCTCATTCTAGCCCAGGGAGTGTGTGTATGGGCACACCAGGGCCTCTTGGTGCTTCAGATGACTCCAGATGCATGTACCACATTGTGTATCTGTTTTTATGGTACTAGGGAATTGAACCTGGGCCAGAAGGCTTTGCAAGCAAGGGCCCTTAACTTCTGAGCCATATCCCCAACACTGATACTGTAGTTAAACGGTTGGACTAATTGAAGTGTTCTCTCCTACAGTGAGAGGGTCGAAGCCAGGTAAGAATGTCCAGCTACAGGAGAATGAAATCCGAGGACTGTGCTTAAAGTCTCGAGAGATCTTCCTCAGTCAACCTATCCTACTAGAACTTGAAGCACCACTCAAAATCTGCGGTAAGTTTGGGCATTGGGTTATCTTTGGTTGGCTACATGTTGATTACTAGAATCAATGACCTCATTAGCCCACAGAATCATTGGTATTTGTTAACCTGGAGCTACTTAAAAATGGGTTCAGCTGGGCGTGGTGGCGCATGCCATTAATTCCAGCACTCAGGAGGCAGCGGTAGGAGGATCACCGTGAGTTCAAGGCCACCCTAAGACTACATAGTGAATTCCAGGTCAGCCTGGACTAGATTAAGACCCTACCTTGAAAAACCAAAAAACTGGGGAGGGGTCAATAGTAGCTCTAGAATAAAATGTTGTTAGTAGACTCAGTTTCCTGCTTCAGGTTTTTTTTTTTTTTTTGTTTTGCTCGGTGCTGAGGTCTGAACCCAGGCCCTTGCACTTACTAGGCAAGGGCTCATTCACTGAGCTGAATCCCCAGTCCCCAGATTTTTTTTTTTTTTAATATTTTTTATTTTACTTTATTTATTTATTTATTTATTTATTTATTTATTTATTTATTTATTTATTTATTTGTTTGAGAGAGAGAGATACAGAAATAGGCACGTAGAGAGAGAGAGAGAGAGAGAGAGAGAGAGAATGGGTGCGCCAGGGCCTCCAGCCACTGCAAACGAACTCCAGATGCATGCACCCCCTTTTGCATCTGGCTTACATGGGTCCTGGAGAATCGAGCCTCGAACTGGGGTCCTTAGGCTTCATAGGCAAACGTTTAACTGCTAAGCCATCTCTCCAGCCCCAGATTTTTTTTTTAAAATTACTCTAAGGAAGAATTGTGCATGTATGGCAGAAGAGAAAATGAAACTGAGAATAGGAGCTAAGAAAAGGCTGACTTAGAGGAGTGTGCGCAGTTACATTCATGCTTAAAGCAACACTGCTTGTACCTAGTACAAACAAATAATTGATAAGCACTGCAAAAATGAAACTTAGTAGTTCATTTGGGTTATGATGCTGTTCTGTCATATTTAATTCCATGGAGAGGGTCGAGAAAGAGGGAGAGAGTAACGGAAATGCTCTGTGGCATTATCTGGCTGCAGTGGTGGGTGGTGGGCCTTTGTTGTGTGAGGACAGAGGCTCTGATGACACAGGACCTCTGATCTAATGGCGATTAGCAGACCTGAAAGGAAACTATGTTACTGAGCAAGAAGATATCCTAAGACATAAAACCCCACTCACAAAGTAAATTCTTTGTTGAGTTTTTTGTAGGGTGCTGGAATATTCGTATGCCTAATTTTTATTGTGGTCAGTTGAACTAAATATGGTACATGATTGGGAATTAGTAGCTTTCAGATTCAGCTCATTAGACGTCATTGCCACTATGTAGTGAATGTTTAAAGAGGAGTCTTTCCAGAGCTTTGTTTGTGAGTTGAGCCTTAAGTCCAGTGACACTGTGTGATCAAGTTCTTGTCTCCAGGTGACATCCACGGACAATACTATGATTTGCTTCGACTGTTTGAATACGGTGGCTTCCCGCCAGAAAGCAACTATCTGTTTCTCGGGGACTATGTGGACAGGGGGAAGCAGTCATTGGAGACTATCTGCCTCTTACTGGCCTACAAAATCAAATATCCTGAGAACTTTTTCCTTCTCAGAGGGAACCATGAGTGTGCCAGCATCAATAGAATTTATGGATTTTACGATGAATGTAAGTACTATGCCCTAAGGAAGAGTTGACCTGGGTGAAGGGACTTGTGAGGTCTTGTGAGAGTTTCGAATCTCATGCTCTTATTAACTTGTTCTAAAATTTTTCATTTTATTTATTTATTTATTTATTTATTTATTTATTTATTTATTTATTTATTTGCAAGCAGAGAGAGAGAAAGAGGAGATAGAGAATGGGTGTGCCAGGGCCTCCAGCCACTACAAATGGACTCCAGACGCATGTGACCCCTTGCGCATCTGGCTTCCATGGGTATTGGGGAATTGAACTGTGTCCTTTGGCTTTGCAGGCAGGCCATCTCTCCAGCTCTTATTAACGTGTTTTTATCTTCACTTCTAAAGGTAGAAAAATAATGTTGCCCTGAATTCTTCTATGTGATCAGAGCAGAAGTAATGGTGATTCATGGTTTCTTGAAGATCATTAGTCTACAGTATGCACAGATAACATAATTCTAAGAGCCTGTTCAAATTGTGTTTTGAGATATATGCAGTTTCATTCTGTAGGATCTGTTTAAAAAACTGGTGTCATTCTTTAATCCCAGCACTCTGGAGGCAGAGCTAGAAGGATTACTGAGAGTTCAAGGTCACCCTGAGACTAGAGTGAATTCCTGGTCAGCTTGGGCCAGAGTGAGACCTTACCTCAAAACCAACCAAAAAAAAAAAAAAACCTGGGTGTGATATCATATGCCAGAATCCCAGCACTGGGAGACACAGGAGGATCACAAGTTAAAGGCCAGCAGCTGGGCTATGGAAAATCAACTCAAAAAATAAATAAAACTTAGGTCTCCTGTAGCTCTACAAGAAGTGGTACACACTAGACTATACCTTTAGATGTCTTTTCTGCCCTCCAGGGTGAGTAAGGAGAAGACTAAGGACAGGGCTTTTTAGTGTGTCTAGGAGGAAAAGATTCCCAATATTGAATGTTCCCCTCAGCAAATTAAGAGGATGTTGTACTTGCCAAAGTTCATAACTGGTTTCGTTTGAACTCAAAACATTTTACACATAGAATCAGTGATTAAAGGCACACTTCTGTCAGAGTCCCTCTCAAGACTCCAGCACATGTGGCCACGCTGGTGAGGGCATATAACCATGCAGGCTCAGTTCCTTGGGAAGGTTCTGAGGGTGTGTGCCTACAATAAGCAGTTCATTCCCCTGGAATTTATGGGCTTCCTGCTAAAGCAGGGTGGGAGTAAATAGGTTATTAATAGGAAAATAGGGTATGTTAAAAGGAAGATGGCAATGGGCAAGTTAAAAGTATTAACCTGTTGATTTTTTTGTTAATTTTTTAACAAATTTTTTATGTTTTTAAATTTTTTGAATTTGAGAGAAGCAGATAGAATGGGTGCCACAAAGCTTCTAGCCACTGCAAACACACACCTGATGCATGTGACACTACGTGCATCTGGCTTACCTGGGTACCAGGGAATTGAACCTGGGTCCTTAGGCTTCACAGTCAAATGCCTTAACCACTAAGCCATCTCATTTACTTGAACCTTGTTTTGAAGGAAACTGTCCTGAGAAAATGGGGCTGTTTGTTTAAGTGTTCTTAATGTTCACAGGTAAAAGAAGATACAACATTAAACTGTGGAAAACATTCACAGACTGTTTTAACTGTTTGCCGATAGCAGCCATCGTGGATGAGAAGATATTCTGCTGTCATGGAGGTATGCAGGCTGATGGTCAGCACAGATGGGTTTTGATCCTTCCAAAAGGTGGAGCTGACCATTAGAGGTTACACTGGAGATCACCTCTTCTGTCCAGTTATTCTCCTTTATTTATGTGGTTTGGTTTTGGGTTTTGTGAAGGTGGTTTTTGTTTGCTGTTTTTCCTGTAGCTCTGGCCTTGATGTAATCAAGGATGACCTTGAATTTCTGATGTTCCCCTGTGAGTGCTGGGGCCATAGGCATGTGCCACCATACCAGTTTATGCTGTGCTGGGGGTGGAACCCTGTTAGGCAAACTCTACCAATTGGGCCCGAACCCCTCTCCCTCACCATTGTTTGTATGTTCAGTGTGCGAAGTGACAGAAGTATTTGGCTAGAATCTGTTGTTTGGTTGAATATAGAAGATAAAATATTTTAAATAGAAAATGAGCTACAGTGAATAGGCTGAGCAACAAGTCTTCTAGAACCTGGGGAAGTGTGGCTATATATCTCCCCTTGGTCTGTGATCTTCCTGACCTTTCTCACATGAATTCTAGAAACTATTTGGCTTTTCTCTGTGGTAAGGTTTTGTTTGCTTGTTTGGGGGAGGGTTTTTTAGTTACTAATATTTTTTTGGTCAGGAATTAAGCAGCCATGAAATAATAAGGTATTGATGAAAGCACTCCTATACTTACATAGCTTTGGGTACTGTTAGTCATGAGATCTTTAACTCAGGTGAGAATATATTATGTGGTTGTTGGTCAAATAGAACTGACGGTCTTTGAAAAGCAAAAAGTTCTTGCTCTGCCTTGCACCTGAACATCTGTCTTCTATACCCAGCAATTAAATTAATCAATGGCTGTTCATTGCTCCTCACTCTACTTAGCTGGAGATGTAAGAAGGCAAGGAGTTTGCTAGAGGCTGGTGTTAATGTGCTTTCTCTATATTGCCCAAACATACTATGCCCTGGAAATCAGTAAATCCCGCTGCCTGTTTTATTAGGTGGGTTTTTTTGTTTGTTTGTTTGGTTTTTGGTTTTTTTTTGTTTTTTGGTGTTTTTTTTTTGGCTGTTCTTATAACCAAAATTAAGCAAAGCATCCATAGGTTTAATTTAAGCTTTGGTTTCAGAAAAATGAGTTTATAGACAGGTGAACCTATTAAAAATGGTAACATCTTTAATTATTTTTTATTTTTTGAGGTAGGGTTTTACTCTAGCCCTGGCTGACCTGGAATTCACTATATAGTTGCAGGATGGCCTTGAACTCACAGTGATCCTTCCAAAGGATGGGATTAAAGGTGTCTGCTACCACACCAGACACATTTTTGGTTTCTGTCCCCCCCCCCCCCATTTTTGTTTGTTTTTTGAGGTAGGGACTCAGTCTATCCTTGGCTGACCTAGAACTTACTCTGTAGTCCAGGCTGGCCTTGAATTTAGGACAGTCCTTACTATTGCAAATGAACTCCAAATGCATGTACCACTTTGTGCATCTGGCTTTACATGAGTACTGGGGAATTGAATCCACGCTGTCCAGCTTAGCAAGCAAGCAACTTAACAGCTGAGCTATCTCTCCAGCCCAGTAACATCTTTTTTGTTTTGTCTTTTCAAAGTAGGGTCTCATACTAGCCTAGGTTGACCTGGAATTCCCTCTGTAGTCCCAGGCTGGCCTCAAACTCATGGCAATCTTCTTACCTCTTTTTCTAAGTGCTGGAATTAAAGGCATTTGCCACCATGCCTGACTCCAGTAACATCTTTTTAATGATCCTTCTTTTTTTCCCCCCTTTAAAAATAGGTTTATCACCAGATCTTCAATCTATGGAGCAGATTCGACGAATTATGCGACCTACTGATGTACCAGATCAAGGTCTTCTTTGTGATCTTTTGTGGTCTGACCCCGATAAAGATGTCTTAGGCTGGGGTGAAAATGACAGAGGAGTGTCCTTCACATTTGGTGCAGAAGTGGTTGCAAAATTTCTCCATAAGCATGATTTGGATCTTATATGTAGAGCCCATCAGGTATTGATTTTGAATTTTACATGTACACTTTCGAGCATGTGTGTGAGCACAGGTTCTCCTTGTTGATTTTGGTGGGTAGGTATTGCTTATTTATACAGAGTGTCTCTGAAAAGAAGCTACAGGATATCAGGCTCAGTGGGAAACTAAAGAGTGGTTTTGCCTAAAAGTTGCGTCTACTTACACTGAAAACCATTTTCTCCCCAAGGTGGTTGAAGATGGATATGAATTTTTTGCAAAAAGGCAGTTGGTCACTCTGTTTTCTGCACCCAATTATTGTGGAGAGTTTGACAATGCAGGCGCCATGATGAGTGTGGATGAGACGCTGATGTGCTCCTTTCAGGTAGAGCCTGCTGCCCACGCTGCTTCCTTCCCTTAGCTTGCAAGTTCCTGGCTTAGAAGATCGTTGCTACTTCCATTTATGTTGAATAGTCTAAATTTATGCTTTCTCACAACCAGTGTTTGTCCTAAGGGTAATGTTTGATCCTTTTTTTTTTTAACTTTTTATTGACAACTTCCCTACATATAGAAAATACACCATGATCATAATCTCCCACCACCCTTCCTTTTCCCCCATCCCAAATCCTCCCTCCCCTGAATCCTTTCTTTCCAATTAGTCTCTTTTGATTGATCCTTTTTAGAGGGGGAAAAAATCCCATTGAATTTAAGTGTAGTAAATTTAAGAATTTAAGTGTAGGTAGAAACAAAACAATATCTAATCTCCTAATGCTTTTTCACTGTAAAACTTTATAACCATGCTGTCTGGAATATCAAGCTAAGATGCAGTCCCCACCCTGTGCCTGTTGTGCTGTGCAATAACTTAGTTCAGCTCCCTCTTTAATTTGTGTAGAGTCTTTTTAAAAAATAAAAAATTACTTATTTGAGAGAATGGGTGTGCCAGGGCCCCTAGCCATTGCAAACAAACTCCAGACATTTGCCACCTTGTGCATCTGGTTTATGGGTTCTGGGGAATTGAACCTGGGTCCTTTGGCTTTGCAGACAAGCACCTTAACTGCTAAGTCACCTCTCCAACACCCTGGAGACTTTTTTTTTCCCCTTAAGATTGAGAACAGGTGTGCCAGGGCCTCTAGCTGCTGCGAATAACTCTAGGCACATGCACCACCTTGTGCATCTGGATTATGTGGGTACTGGGGAATCAAACCAGGGTCCTGGGCTGAGGAAGTGGTTTAGTGGTTAAGACGTTTGCCTGTGAAACTTAAGGACTCCGGTTCGATTCCCCAGGACCCACACAAGTCAGGTGCACAAGAGGGTACCTGCATCTGGAGTTCGTTTACAGTGGCTAGAGGTCCTGGTGTGTTCTCCCCCCAATCTGCCTGTTTCTCAAATATTTAAAAATATATATATATAAATATATTAAATATATTAAAAAAAAAAACCAAACCTGGTGCCTTAGGCTCTGCAGGCACATCCATCAAGTACTAAGCCATCTTTCCAACCCTTGTTTGGAGCCTTTTGTTGATGTGCCATGACATCATTTGACCTTCAGTTGGCACAAAAGCAATGTTTATGCCTCAGTCTTTCATTTGCTTATAAAGTTGGCCAATGTTAAGCTTAACTTAATCATAAATACAGCTACTGAACTCTCGGCAGTCATCAGCCAAATGAATTGAAGCCATTCTCAGGGAGAATTTGCAGCAGCTTCCAGAGATGGCACATGCATGCTTAGTGGTTTGAGAATTGCTCTCTTCTTCAAACACACATACACAGTGTCAGAAGGGGTAGCTAGCTATTCTCGGGATTTTTATCCAGTCTGTATATCACAATGTCTGTGTGTGTGTGTCTGTCTGTCTGTTCCTCCCTCCCTCCCCTTGAATTTTTTTTTGAGGGTGGGGGAAGAGAGGAAGATAGAGATGGGCACGCCAGCTGACTCTCAGCTGCTGCAAATGAAATCCAGATGTGTGCGCCCCCTTGTGGTCAAGTGCGGCATTGTGCCCTTGCATCACTTTGCATCTGCCTAAACGTGGGACCTGGAGATTGGAACCAGCATTCTTAGGCTTAGGAGGCAGGCGCCTTAACCACTAAGCCATCTCTCCAGCCCTCCCCTTGAATTTTTTGAAGCAGGTTCTCACTTCAGCTCAGGCTAGCTTCTAACTCATGGCAGTCCTCCTACCTCCTCTCGAGTGCTGGGATTAAGGCATGTGCCACTACACCAGGCTATCATGATGTTTCCTACCAGAATGTTCTTTTACTAGCTTGGTTAGTGTTTATATACTAGCGGGGCTTTCAAAGTTTAGGGGGAGTTTAAGCAACCACTAGACTTTCTGAACAAAAGATTTAAAAGTGCATGCTTTCTTCATCTTTCCAGATTTTAAAGCCTGCAGAGAAAAAGAAGCCCAATGCCACAAGACCCGTCACACCTCCAAGGGGTATGGTCACAAAGCAAGCAAAGAAATAGATGTCATGTGACACTTGTAGCTGGGACTTGTAACATAGAGTATATATATATAGCCTTCATTTTAAAAACTGTAATGTGTACTGGTCAGCTTGCCCAGATAGACCTGTGTTGTGGGGCCCTTCCTCAGTGTTGATTTCATGAATGGCATTTGCTGCTTATAACAGCGAGTGAAAGATGTTCCCAAGAGTGTTTTTGTTTTTTAATTTTCTATTATTTTTGTAGACAATTTTAATGACGGTGTTAAGCTGCATACCCCAGGACACAGAGACTGTCTGAGGGGGCATGTACAATTGATCTTTTTTTTTTTACTTAGTACAAACCATGACTGTAAATGCTTGTTTCCTTGAGGATCTAGAGAGAGCCCTAGGGTGCTCAGATCTGTACATGTTCTTGTCTTAAATGCACACTGTTAATACAGACCACTGTGAACATTGTTTTTATTTTAAAGTTTTGTTTCAAAGGGATTGCTTTTCCTCTCATTGTCTTATCATGTACAAACTAGTTTTTACAGCTCTGAGAGCAGGAGTAACTTCACCCTGCCAGCATCACTGCTATGGTTGTATATTTAATTAAGCACTTTTCCTGCCTACCGTATACTTAAAATGACGATTAAAGCCATTCTTTTAAATGTTTGTGACTCTTTCCTAAAGCCAAAGTTTCCGTTGGAATATTGACACCCCCTTAAGTACAGGTGGCATGGTTATGTACTCAGGCCACCTTGGGGACTCAGAAGCAGGTTTTTTATTTTGAATAGCAATTAGTAATGTAGTGCTCTTGAAGCTGTTAATGTTGAAAGTTAATAACATTTTATACAATTTCCATATAGTCTATTCATTAAGTAATCTTTTTACAGTTGGATCAGGCCTGAACCCGTCCATTCAGAAAGCTTCAAATTATAGAAACAATACTGTTCTATACGAGTGACTGATTATGCTTTCTTTGGCCTACATTCTTTATTCTGCGGTGAAGTTGAGGCTTATAAATCAAAACAAAGGAACTAACTTGCTGTCCACCAGTTTATACAGAACTCACAGTATCTATGACTTTTTTTAAACTAAGATCTGTTAAAAAAAAAAAAAAAAAAAAGAAATCTGTTGCAACAGATGACCGTGTACAATACCATGTGGTGAAAATGAATTGAGACTTATTAAATGATGAGCTTGTTAAACCTTCTCCGTGTCCTTTTGTCAGCACAGCAGTGCACACCGGAGAACTGATGGATGCCCATGAATAAACGCTCTGGAAACCGCACTGTTTTGCTTGCGTTTGTCTTTACACACTTTCCACGGGTGCCTTCTTGAGGGGCTTGGCTTCTTTGATTTCTGACTAAGAGAAGTTTAAGTGAAAGGAGTGAGGGAGGCTGAGCTGTCCTGCCCAACTTTGGGGGGGGGGTAGAATCTTTCTGGGTTCACTTGAATTTGGCAAATTGAAAGACTACTACCTTTATTTAGGCTGAGCCACCTATATTTTCATACATTGTTCTCTAGTCTCTCTATCTTGACTCATTTTTAGGAAACAAGGTGTATAGTGTTTTATTTGTCCCGGGTGTAACAAACATGTTCTGGGAGGGGTGGAGAATGACTTAGCAAGCCAGAGCATATTGCTGGGCAAGCTTGAGGGACCTGAGACCCCAGTACCTTTTCTTTAAAATTAATTTTATTTGAGAGAGAGGGGGGAAGAGGCAGATAGAAAGAATGGGCACACCAGGACCTCCAGCCACTGCAAGCAAACTCCCAAGATGCATGCACCTCCCTCCCCTGTGCAGCTGGCTTACGTGGGTCCTGGGGAATTGAACCAGGGTCCTTAGATTTCACAGGCAAATGCCTTAACCGCTAAGCCATTTCCCCAGGCCCCAGCACCTTTATGAAAAGCCAGAGGTGGCAATACATGCCTGTAACCCAGTCCTGTGCATTGCAAGTAAACTCCAGACATATGTGCCACTTTGTGTATCTGAGGTACACAAAGTCGTGAAGAATTGAACCCAGGTTGTTAGGCAAGTGCCTTAACTGTCGAGCCATCTCTCTAGCCCAAGAAAGCAATTGTTGATTGAATCAAAAGCAAGCCCTCATGTCTTCCAGGTGGTGCCCTGGACATTATGAATTGTCACTGCTAGGATTCCAGAAATCTCTGAGGTGAAACTGGGCAGCCCTACTTGGGTTATGCCAGTCCTGGAGCATGGCATCTAGCTTTAAATGACCTCAAAGAACATTCATGTCACATTGGTTAAGTAGAGCAACATCAAACTTTGCCTTTACATATAATACTATCCTCAAGTGCCCTCCATCCTCTCCCTTCCTATCCCCTTGATGTTCCCTTTCTAGCTTCCTGGCCTCTGCTACCGAGTTTTGTTCCAACTCACCAAGTCCAAACAATTGTAGCTAGGATCCACATATGAAAGAGAACATGTGCCGCTTGGCTTTCTGGGCCTGGGTTACCTCACTAGGTATAATCCTTTCCAGGTCCCTCCATTTCCCTAAATATTTCCTAATTTCCTTTTTCTTTACCACTGAATAGAAGTCCATTGTGTAAATGTACCACATCTTCATTGTCCATCTGTTCAGGGACACCTAGGCTGGTTCCATTTCCTAGCTATTGTGAATAGAGCAATAGTAGACATGATATGCAAGTATCTCTTAAGGTAGTGAGAAGAGTCATTAGGATATATGCCTCGGAGTGGTATTAGCTGGGTCATATGGTAGATCTATTTTTAGCTGTCTCAGGAACCTCCACACTGATTTCCACAATGGTTTTACCAGATTACATTCCCACCAACAGTGTAGAAGGGTTCCTCCCCCTCTTCCTTGCCAGCATTTATTGCCATTCGTTTTCTTGATAATAATAGCCATTCTGACAGGAGTGAGATGGAATCTCCAAGTAGTTTCAATTTGCATTTCCCTGATGGCTAAGGATGCAGAACATTTTTTAGATGCTTATGTGCTATCTATATTTCTTCTTTTGAGATTCTCAGTTCCATAGTTCCCCCCCCCTTTTTTTTTTCCCAAGGTAGGGTTTCTCTCTAAGCCTAGGCTGACCTGGAATTCACTATGTAGTCTCAGGGTGGCCTCGAACTCATGGTGATCCTCCTACCCCTGCCTCTGGAGTGCTGAGGTTAGAGTTGTGCGCCACCTCACCCAGCTCCATAGCCCATTTTTTAATTGGGTTATTCTGATGTGTGAATCTTGAATGAAGTCACATCCTTGCCTGGTGTTCACTGGGTCTCCTGGGCTATAAATGACACCTGTTTTTATTTAGCTCTCTTATAATTTGACTGAACCTGGGCTAGCTAAGCATTTCTGCATATAGAATGCTAATGTAGAGATGGATCAGTGGTTAAAAGCAAGCTTGCAAGCCCAGGGTTAAATCTCCAGTATCCACATTAAGCTAAATGCACAAAGTGGTACAAGCATATGGAGGTTTTTTTTTTTTTTTTTTTTTTTTTTTTTTTTGCAGCAGCCAGAGACCCTAATGCATTCCTATTCTTACCCTTCTCTTAAAGGGTGGGTAAACTGGGCGTGGTGGCGCACGCCTTTAATCTCAGCACTCGGGAGGCAGCCTGGACCAGGGTGAGACCGTACCTCGAAAGAAAAAAAAAATGTGGGAGGGTGGCTGGAGAGAAGGATCAGTTGTTAAGGTGCTTTCCTGGTAAGCCTAACAACCCAGGTTCAATTCTTCAGTACCCACATAAGCCAGATGCACAGGATGGCATGTGTGCTGGAGTTCATTTGCAGTGGCTAGAGGTCCTAACCCATTCTATCTGCCTTTTACTCCCTCAAATAAATGAATAAAATATTTAAATAAAAGGTTGGGTGTGGTTGTATATGCCTTTAATCCTAGGAGAGGTAGAAGGATTGCTCTGAGTTCGAGGCCAGCCTGGGATAGGGTGAGCCCCTATTCCAAAATAAAACTGTTGTAGGCTAGAGAGATGGTTTAGCAGTTAAGTCGCTTGCCTGCAAAGCCTAAGGACCCAGGTTTGATTCCCCAGTACCCACATAAGCCTGATGCACAAAGTGGCACATGATTCTGGAGTTTGTATGCAGTGGCTGGAGGCCCTGGCAAGCCCATTCTCTCTCAAATAAATAAATTTAAAAAACATCCGAGCATGGTGATGCATGCCTTTAATCCCAGTACTTGGGAGGCAAAGGTAGGAAGATCACCATGAGTTCAAGGCCACCCTGAGACTACAGAGTGAATTCCAGGTCAGCCTGGACTAGAGCAAGACTCTACCTCGCAAAACAAAACAAACCACTATTGTAGGTACAAGATGAGGAACCATGAAGTTGGCATAATTAATGTGATATTTTTAAGTTACACGTTGCTTTTTCTGTGTGTGTGTGTGTGTGTGTGTGTGTGTGTGTGTGTGTACAGGCACATGCATGTGGAAGCCGGGGCGAACTTGAAGTGTTGGTCCCTGCCTTCCACTTTATTTGAGGCAAGGTCTCTCGTTTTCATCGTTGACTGCTGTGTTCACTAGGCAGCGGTCCACAAGCTTCCGTCTCCTGTCTCACCCTGTGTGCTGGCATCATAGAAGCCCACTACAGTGTCTGGCTTTTATGTGGGTTCTGGGGATCCAAATTCATACTCAGTATTCTTGGCAAGCCCTTTGCCCACTGAGCCCTGTTTGTGATTTTGTTTTGAGGCAGGGTCTCACTTTCGCTCAGTCCAATCTGGAATTCAGTCTGTAACCCTGGCTGGCCTCCCAACTCCACAGTGCTGAAAATAAAGGCATGAGCCACTACAGCTGTTTTTATTTATTTATTTATTTTTTTGGTTTATTTTATTTATTTATTTGAGAGCGACAAACAGAGGAGGCAGATAGATAGAGAATGGGCACACCAGGGCCTCCAGCCACTGCAAACGGAACTTCAGATGCATTCACCACCTCGTGTATCTGGCTTACGTGGGTCCTGGGGGATCAAGTCTCAAACTGGGGTCCTTAGGCTTCACAGGCAAGCACTTAACCACTAAGCCATCTCTCCAGTCCCCACTATGGCTGTTTTTGTTTTTCTTTTTTGGTTATTTTTTTCCAGAATAGTATTCCTGGTCTCATGATGATGGCTTCATTATAAGATACAAAGCAAAACAAGTGAACCATCCATAGGTATTTAAGTAGTGTGTGACATAGTTGGAACCCATGCACGGGGATCTTGAGTCACTAATCCCACTTGGAAGTACAAGGTGGGAGGTGGACGTTCATGGGCCAGTGAAGAAGAACAAGAGGCCACCTCCAACATGGTGGGAGGTGTATTGTTACCCAAGGTTGTCCTCTGATCTGCACCCTGGGCCATGGGATGTGTGTGCCCACACTCGAACACATGTTCATGCAACAAGACGAAAATGTTTATACTTGTTGGTAGGGGCACATGTGTGCTAAGTATGCTATTTTGCCTCCAGGATTACATGGGTATTGGGGAATTGAACTCAGACCACAGAGATTTTAAGAAGCACCTTTAATGGCTGAGTCATCTCCCCAGCCTCAAGATATTTTTAAAAAATATTTTTATTTATTTACATGCAAGTGGAGAGTACACACATGGGTGCACCAGGACCTCCGGCCACTGCAAACGAACTCCAGATGCATGCGCCACTTTGTGCATGTAGCTTTATGTGGGTCCTGGGGAACTGAACCCAGGTTGTTGGGCTCTGTAGGCAAGCACCTTAACCGCTGTTCCCATCTCTTCAGCCCATCCTCAAGATTTTTAATTCTATACTGAACTTTGTTCAGTTCTGTGAATCAGATGTATAGTTTTAAGTACATTCAGCCTAGACTAATCTATGACCACTTCCTCCCATAAGCTCTTGCCTACTCCCCCATAAAATAATATATCTGATAGGATTAGCCCACCAGAACTACCCATGGCCACCTAAAAGAAACATGCAATAAACAGCTAGGTTCTTTTTAAAATGTATTTGTTTGCAAGCAGAGAATGGGCAAGTCAGGTCCTCAGCCACTGCTAACAGACTCCAGACACATGTGCCAATTCATGCATCTGGCTCCACATGGATACTAGGGAATCAAGTTTGGGTCATTAGGCATTGCAGGCAAGCGCCTTAACCACTGAGCAATCTCTCCTGTTTTTTTGTTTGTTTTGTTTTTCGAAGTAGGGTCTCACTAGCCCAGGCTGACCTGGAATTCACTCTATATAATCAGGGTGGCCTTGAACTTTCAGCAGTCCTTCTACCTCTGCGTCCTGAGTGCTGGGATTAAAGGCGTGGACCGCCACGCCCAGATCCTCTTTTCTTTTTTTTTAAGTATATTTTTAAAAAAATATTTGAGAGTGGGAAAGAGTGAATATAAGCATGCCAGGGCCTCCTGCCATTGCAGATGAACTCCAGACTCATGCACCACTTTGCATCTGGCCTTAAATGAGTACTGGGATATTGAACCTGGACAGTCAAGCTTTGTAAAACAAGCGGCCTTAACCACTGAGCCATCTTCTTAGTCCTATGTTATTTAAGTTAAGAACCAGTGACAACAGAAAGGGACTCAAAATTACATTAGGAAAATGGTCCAGGCACCAGCAAAGTTGCATGGTGGCACACACCTTTAGCCCCAGCACTCAAGAGGCAGTGGTAGGAGGAGGATTGCTGAGTTCGAGGCCAGCCTGGGACTAAAGGGAGTTACAGTTGAGTCTGGGCTAGAGTGAGACCCTACCTTAAAACCAAAAACAACAACAAAAAGCTTTGGAGGGCCCAGCATGGTGGCTCACACCTATAATCTCAATACTTAGGAGGCCGAGGTAGGAGAATCTCTGCGAGTTCAAAGCCAGCTGGGGCTTCAAAGTGAGTTCTGGGTCAGCCAAGGCTAGAGTGAAACCCAGTTCCAAATAATTTAAAAATATATAAATTTTTAAAGCTTTGAGACTTCCGGTTAAGATGGCGACATAGGAACCACACCAAAACAGGATAAGGGAGGGAAAAAAAAGCTTTGTGGGGGGAGGTGGGAAAGTACCATGGGATATTGTCTACAATTAAGGAACTTGTCAATAAAAAAAACAAAAAAAAGCTTTGAGGGGCTGAGAAATGGCTCAGTGATAAAAGCACTTTTTATATAAGAATTTGGGCCCAAGAGGACCAGAGTTTGATTCCCCAGAATACAGGTAAACAGCTGGGTGTGGCCATGCACAGTTGTAACCCCAGTTCTATGGAGGTGGTAGAGACAGAATTGGTGGGGCTCACTGGTCAGCTGTGAGACTCCATCTCCAGGAAACAACGTGGAAGAGTGGTAGAATTCACCCACCGTTCTCCTCTGGCCTCTGCATTCCTGTGCACACACATGCGCACACCAAAGCTCTGCAGAAAGCAGTGTCTCGGGCTGGAGAAATGGCTTAGTGGTTAAGGCGCATGCCTGCCAAGACTAAGGACCCCAGTTCGATTCTCCAGGCCCCACAGGAGCCAGATGCACAAGGTGCCGGAGTTCACTTGCCGTGGCTAGAGGCGCTGGCGTGCCCATTCTCACTTTCTCTCTATGTCTCTCTCTCCCTCTCTGTGTCTCTAATAAATAAATAAAAATAAATCTTAAAAAACAAAGAAGCAGTGTCTCAAAATACTCCTTTTTGAAGCCAGGTGTGGTGGTGCACACCTTTAATCCTAGCCCTGGGAAGGCTGAATTAGGACGATCACTATGAGTTCAAGGCCAACCTAGATGCAGAGTGAGTTCCAGGTCAGCCTGGGCTAGAGGAAGACCCTGCCTCAAAAAAGACAAAAAGGCCGGGCGTGGTGGCGCACACCTTTAATCCCAGCACTCGGGAGGCAGAGGTAGGAGGATCGCCGAGAGTTCGAGGCCACCCTGAGACTACATAGTGAATTCTAGGTCAGCCTGAGCCAGAGTGAGACCTTACCTCGAAAAACCAAAAAAAAAAAAAAAAAAAAAAAAAAAAAGGCTGGAGAGATTGATTAGCCGTTAAGCCACTTGCCTGCAAAGCCTAAGGACCCAGGTTCGATACTCCAGGACCCATGTAAACCAGATGCACAAGGTGGTGCTTGTATATAGAGTTCATTTGCGTGGCTGGAGGCCCTGGTGCGCCCATTCTCCCTCGCTATCTGCTCTTCCTCTCTCTCCCTCTCAAATAAATAAAAAGACAAAAAAAATACCATTTTCTTCTTTTCTACTGGATATGGTGCCTCATGCCTTTAATCCCAGCACTCACAAGGCTAGTAAGAAGATGGCCATGAGTTGGAGGCCAGCCTGGGTTAGAGACCCTGCTTCAAAACCAAAAAGAAAACTATGTTTTCAGAAGCTCTTAGATTGAATGAACATATCCATTTCATCATATATATGTATCTCTCTTTCTCTCTGTGTATGTATGTATATATGTATATATATATATATATATATATATATATATATATATATATATATATTTAAATTATTGATTTTTTAAAATAAAAATGTTGCATGTATAGGCCCCCGTCTCCCCCAGCTGAGGGTCTTGGGTGGGGTTATTGTTTTTTTTTTTTTTGTAATTATTTATTTATTTGCAAGCAGAGAGAGAGAGAGAGAGACAGAAGAGAGGCAGACACAGAGAGAATGGGCATGCCAGGGCCTCCAGCCACTGCAAACGAACTCCAGATTGTGTGTACCCCCTTGTGCAGCTGGCTTATGTGGGTCCTGGAAAATCAAACCGGGGTCCTTTGGCTTTGCAGCCATGTGCCTTAACTGCTAAGCCAGCCCTCCAGCCCGGTAATTGGTTTTCATTGTGGAGACTAATAGGCCTCAGTCAGTCTCTGCAGTGTCTCAGTCTACTCCCTCCCACCCTGAGGCTCCCACAGTCTTTGAACCCCCTCTTCCATGATGCTCCCTGAGCCTTGGTGGGCAAGATAGTGATCTGATTTAGGCCTGGCATGGTGGTGTATGCCTTTCATCCCAGATCTCAGGAGGTAAAGGATGGAGGATCACAAGTGAGTTCGAGGCCAGCCTGAGACTACAGAGATATGATTTAGTGTTGCTTCCTCTGTAGACTCTGAATCTTTGTTTGTATGAGGTTTGATTGACCACAATGCCTGTCACCATTTCTCTGGAACTGGATTTCAGGCTAGCTGTGAGAGCGTATTTGTGTCTCTGCTTCCCTATAATACTTTGGGGCCCAGACAGATGAGGTGGAGGTGACTCATCTGCTCCACAGTCTGCTCTCTCTTCCTCATGCATCCTTGTTCTCCCCTCTCCATATTCTCTAGCTGACGATTCCAATAAACTGCAGCAAGTTTGGGGCCTAGAATCAAATTCACCCTGGTACTACAAAACCACCAGTTCTCTAACAGCAATATTCAAGCTGTAACCAAATAATACTTTTTTTTTTAAAGTTCTACTTATTGGGCTGGAGAGCTTAGTGGTTAAGGTGTTGGTTCAATTTCCCAGGACCCACTTAAGCCAGATGCGCAAGATGGCGTATGCATCAAGAGTTTATTTGCAGTGGTTGGAGGCCCTGGCGTGCCCATTCTCTCTCTGTCTCTCTCTCTCTCTGCTTCTCTCTCAAATAAATAATAAAATAAAAAGTATTGCCAGGCGTGGTGGTGCACGCCTTTAATCCCAGCACTCAGGAGGCAGAGGTAGGAAGATCACCATGAGTTCAAGGCCACCCTGAAACTACATGGTGAATTCCAGGTCAGCCTGGGCTAGAGTGAGACCCTATCTCAAAAAAAAAAAAAAAAAAGTATTTTAAAAATGTATAAAAAAATAAAAGTTCTATTTATTTATTTATGGGGCAGGCGGGGGTCAGAGGACAACTTTGAGGTGTTTGCCTTCCTTGAGACAGGGTCTCAGATTGCCAGACTGAAAACAAATGTCAGACTATCTGACCCAAGAGCTTCAATATTCTTGGCTCCACCTCCCATTGTCACAGGCATGTTGGATAACAGATGCATGTGCCATTTTCATCTGGCTTTTTTGTCGGTCCTGAGAAATTGAACCTGAACTAATAGGCTTGGCAAGCAAGTGCCTTTAACTGCTGAGCCATCTCCCCAACCCCACTATACTATTTTGTTTTAGTTTGTGTGTTTGGTTTTGGTTTTTCGAGGTAGGGTCTCGCAATGTAGTCTCAGGCTGGCCTTGAACTTACAGTGATCCTCCTACCTCTGCCTCACATGTTTTACTTTTACTTTTTTTTCCCCCCGGTAGGGTCTCACTCTAGCTCAGGCTGACTTGGAATTCACTATGTAGTCTCAGGGTGGCCTCAAACTCACAGCAATCCACCTACTTCTGCCTCCCGAGTTCTGGGATTAAAGGTGTGTGCTTCCACGCTGGCTTGTTTTAGCTTTTTTTTTTTCTTTTTGGTTTTTCAAGGTAGGGTCCCACTCTGGTCCAGGCTGACCTGGAATTAGTCTCAGGGTGGCCTCGAACTCATGGCAATCCTCCTATCTCTGCCTCCTGAGTGCTGGGATTAAAGGCGTGCGCCACCACGCCTGGCTTTTGTTTTAGCTTTTTTTTTTTTTTTTTTAATTATTTTTTTTGGAGAGAGACAGGGAGAGAGGGAGAGGAAGATAGAGATGGGCGCGCCAGCAGTGTCTCAGCTGCTGCGAACGAAATCCAGATGTGTGCGCCCCCTTGTGGTCAAGTGCGGCATTGTGCCCTTGCATCACTTGGCATCTGGCTAAACGTGGGACCTGGAGACTGGAACTGCCAGAGATTGGAACCAGTGTTCTTAGGCTTAGGAGGCAGGCGCCTTAACCCCTAAGCCATCTCTCCAGCCCTTGTTTTAGCTTTTTGAGATAGCGTTTCACTGTGTTGTCCTGGCTAGACTGGAACTCACTATGTAGCCCAGGCTGGCTTTGAGCTTGAGATCTTCCTGTCTCTGCCTACTGAACATTGAGATTATAGATGTGCACCACTAGCTGGGGCCGAGTACTAATTTTAGTATTAGCTAAGATGGAAGCAGTTTTGTTGTTGTTGTTGTTGTTATTTATTTTTTATTTTTATTTTTATTTTTATTTTTATTTTTTTTGGTTTTGCGAGGTAGGGTCTCACGCTGGCCCAGGCTGACCTGGAATTAACTATGTAGTCTCAGGGTGGCCTCGAACTCTCAGCGATCCTCCTACCTCTGCCTCCCGAGTGCTGGGATTAAAGGTGTGCGCCACCACGCCCGGCTGTTGTTTTTAAATAGGATCTCGCTGTAGCTCAGGCTGACCTGGAATTCACTATATAGTCTCAGGCTGGCATTTAACTCACAGCGATCCTCCTACCTCAGCCTCCTGAGCACTGGGACTAAAGGTGTGTGCCACCACGCCCTGCTTGGAAGCAGTTCTAAGATGCCATTTGAAACCGCATAGATTCTTTTTCTTTTCCAGCCACCCAATTAGCGCAGTAGCAGATACCCTGGCGAGGACCAGCCCACATACCAGTTGTTCAGGGCTGGTGAACAAGAGAACAGAAAACAGTCATGTTCCTGGACAGATTTGTGGCTTGACCTTTCCAACAGACTGAGTATGTGTGTCAGAGACTGCGGATGGGATAGAAGGATGTTCTTGCTGAGGCTAGCAGAAGTTAATTTGCCATCTGCTGAGGATTTGTTCATCCATCAGCCCCTTGAGCCTATAGGAGAGTCACATTCTGAATGTGAACATGAAATTGCTTCTGCCGAGCTCTGATTTATCCCCGCCTCCACCACCACATAACTTCCTGCGCCTAATGCCAGATCTTCAGATTAAGAGACATGGAATTGGCGGGTTGTGGTCTCAGTCGTCCAGGGGGGAGGTGTGAGGGGAGGATTTACTACTGCTTAATGTAATTGAGCATGGCTCAGGATGGGTTGGATTTAGCTAGAAGCCTGACTTGGATGGGTTTCAGGTTTGCCATCTGTTCCTCTCAGGTGTGTGTGAAAGAGAGGGAGGGACGGAGGGAGGGAGAAGAGTAAGGAGAGAGGAGGCCACCCCACAGCTTGCTCCACTGCTGATTGCTTGTTGGGACACATTTTGGTCACCATGAATGGCACATTTTATAAAATTAATTTTAAATCAATAATCTTGCTCAGATCAGCATCTTCCCCCACCCCCTGAGATAGGGTCTCTAGCCCAGGCTGAGCTAGAACTCACTCTATAGTCCCTGGCTGGCCTCAAACTCACAGCAGTCTTCATGGCCTCGAACTCACAGTGATCCCCTCCTACCTCCTCCTCCCGAGTGCTGGGATTAAAGACGTGTGCCACCACAGAGTTTTGCCAACTGTGTCTCTCTGCATTGACCTCTGCCCACTGCAAAAGGAAGCTGCTTATGGTTGAGGCTGAAAGCTGGGTATAAACATAATAGCTTAAAGCCGGGCGTGGTGGCACACACCTTTAATCCTAGCACTTGGGAGGCAGAGGTAGGAGGATCGCCTTGAGTTCGAGGCCACCCTGAGACTACATAGTTAATTCCAGGTCAGCCTAGACCAGAGTGAGACCCTCCCTCGAAAAACCAAAATAATAATAATAATAATAACAGTTTAGACGGCAGTTTGACAACCTGTCCATTTAGAATAACAACAGTACTAGGTTTTCCCCTTAGGGCCTATGACCTCCCCACTACAGGCTTTTAATTTTTGTTTGTTTGAGAGAGAGAGACAGAGACAGAGAGAGAATGGGTGCACCAGCTGCTGTGAACAAACTCCAGATGCATGCGTCCCCTTGTGTAGATGTGTGACATTGTGTGCTTGTGTCACTTTTGCATCTGGCTAAACATGGGACCTGGAGATTCAAACGGACATTCTTAGGCTTCGCAGACAGGTGCCTTAACCTCTAAGCCATCTCTCTCCAGCCCAGCCACAGGCTTTTGACCAGGCTTAGTGGACCTGGTCAAAGGTTTACAGGCGTACAGTACAGTACAGTACAGTACAGTACAGTACAGTACAGACATGAATTTCCTCCTGTGGAGTGCGCTTCAAATCCAACCAGAAAGCAATTGGTTACTGTGGTGGTTTGATTCAGGTGGCCCCTATAAGCTTATATGTTCTGAATGCTAGGTCCCCAGCTAGTGGCAATTTGGGAATCAGAGCCTCCTGGAGGAGGTATGTTGTTGGGGGCGGGCTTATAGGTATTATAGTCAGCTTCCCCTTGGCAGTGTTTTTTTTGTTTTGTTTTTTTTTGTTTTGATTTTTCGAGGTAGGCTTTTGCTCTAGCTCAGGCTGACCCGGAATTCACTATGAAGCCTCAAGGTGGCCTCGAACTCATGGCAATCCTCCTACCTCAGCCTGCCGAGTGCTGGGATTAAAGGCATGCGCCACCATGCCTGGCTCCCTTGGCAGTGTTTGGCACACTCTCTCGCTGCTATTGTCTCCCTGATGTTGGCCAGGAGGTGAGGTCCATCGTAGGCTCATGCTACGTGATCACCAGACATCATGGAGCTTCCTCCTCGACTCTGTAAGCAAAAATAAATGCTTTCCTTCCACAAGCTACTTAAAACAAATTTTTTTTTTTTTTTTGGTTTTGCAAGGCAGGGTCTCACTCTGGCCCAGGCTGACCTGGAATTAACTATGTAGTCTCAGGGTGGCCTCGAACTCACAGTAATAATCCTCCTACCTCTGCCTCCCGAGTGCTGGGATTAAAGGAGTGCGCCATCACACCCAGCCAAAACAAATCGTTTTTAATTAATTTATTTGAGAGTAACAGAGAGAGAAAGAGGCAGAGAGAGAGAAAATGGGCACACCAGGGCTTCCAGCCACTGCAAACGAACTCCAGATGCCTGCACCACCTTGTGCATCTGGCTTACATGGGTCCTGGGGAATCACACCTTGAACTGGGGTCCTTAGGCTTCACAAGCAAGCGCTTAACCGCTAAGCCATCTCTCCAGCCTCCACAAGCTACTTTTGGTCAGGTGCTTTGTGCCAGCAACACAAAGATAACAGCAACAGTTACCCCCATCACAGTCATGCCACCATCACACCAGCGAACACACTTTGTCTGGCAGGTTGATTGGGGAACACACACGATCCACATCTAAGTGTGAATCATTTAATGTATAGTCTTGACTTCTGCTCTTGCATTTATAGAACAGGAGGATTGAGAGCAATGATCTGCGCTGGCTGAATGCCAGACAACTCCATGACAGTGCTGTCCAAGCTGCCTGCCAGGTGGAGCCCTTCAAATAAAACTAACAAAAGCTTTAGATTTAAAACAAACTCAACAGAATGGCTCTGTTAGAAGCCAGGCCTGGCGGGGGGGGGGGGCGGGGGCTGGCTGGCCCCACCATCTTCCACATCCAAGGGTTGCTTTCAGGCCGGTACCCTCCCCCTGCCCCCGCAGAGAAGCAGTGCAATGAGGGCCGTTTCCCACTCAGGAGGCCTTCCCAATTCTGATCCCGGTCCAAGATCCAGGGGCTCAGAAACCCAAGCCAAGTGTTCTGCAGGTAGAAAGTCAATCACATGCAGGGTGCTTGGCTGGATTTCATCTCTTAGCATTTTATCAAGTGGTTCAGTAGATCTGGAGAGCATTCCGCAGATGTGACAAAACATCGTTCAGGGGACCAGGCTTTTGCATGGAGGGAGCTCCAGTTTCGTTCATCTTTGCTTTGCATGTATATACTTCAATATACGCATATGCATTTTTGTTTATTTTTTATTTATTTATTTGAGGGCAATAGAGAAAGAGAGAGAGAAAGAAGCAGATAGAGAGAGAGAGAATGGGCATGCCAGGGCCTCCAGCCACTGCAAACGAACTCCAGATGCATGTGCCACCTTGTGCATATGGCTTACGTAGGTCCTGGGGAATCAAGTCTCAAAACAGGGCCCTTAGGCTTCACAGGCAAGTGTTTAACTACTAAGCCATCTCTCCAGGCCCAATATACACTTATGTATAAAGGATATTTTAAAAAATAAATGTTTTATTTATTTACAAGCAGAGAGTAAGAGAGAGATGGTGTGCCAAGGCCTCGTGCCACTATAAAACAAACTCCAGATGCATTTGCTACTTTGTGCATCTGGCTTTATGTGGATACCAGGTGGCCTTTACTGGGTATGTGGTGGCTTTTCACCCCTGAGCCATCTCCCCAGCCCCTTCGAAAGATCTTAATATATAATATAAACAATACATAAATATCCACATGCCCATCAACCTGAGGTAAGAAATAGAATCTAATTACCAGGATGTTAAGAGCTCTCCCTCCAGAGCTAACCACTTCCTTAAATAAATTTGTGTTAATCATTCCTGCCAGGTGTGGTGGTGCACACCTTTAATCTCAGCACTCAGGAGGCAGAGGTAGAAGGATCACTGTGAGTTCAAGGCCACTCTGAAAATACATAATGAATGCCAGGTCAGCCTGGCCTAGAATGAAACCCTACCTTGAAAAACCAAAAAGAAAAAGAATCCTGCTGGAGCTGACCTGAAAGCCTCCTCCAGGTGGACCCGTTGACAGAAAGCTGGAAAAAGCTATGTTGCATGCAGTTCAATGGGAGAGAGAAGAAACACCAGTGAAGGTACTCAACAGTGAACACTGAAAGCTTTAAATTTGGCCAGCCAGGCCAAATGAGCCAATGGGTGCAATAGTGGCATGTCTGTTATGGGGAAAACCAACCGCTCTCTAATTGGACTGGAGGCCCGCTCCATGGGAGGGAATACATCCCTGATACTGAAAACGTACGACAGGGGTAGTCATGAGCCCTAGGGGTGGAATGTCTGTTGGAGTCTCGCTAAATGTATATACTATGCTCACCAAACTGCCCAGTAAGCACTTCTCTTAATGTCCACACCCATATATTAATGCTACTCTCACTTTTGGTTAGAGAAGCTTCTCTTTTCAGATGGTGGCAACCTTGGGATGACTCAGAAGGCATCATGGTGCTGAGAAGAAGGGACAGAGGAGTTCTCAGCACTGAAACATCTCAAACCCACCTCCCAAGGCTCAGGGTCCATTGTGGAAGAGGGGACGGAAAGACTGGAAGAGCCAAAGAAAGAGTTGGACTCCTTATAACATGTCCTCCAGACATAAAATGGCCTGGATATCCATGACCTCACAGTGCCTGACACTACCTACACAACACCATCAAAACAGGAGGAAAAGATGATGACATCAAAATGAAATGAGAGACTGATTGAGAGGGGGGCAGGAAGAAGTACCATGGGATATTGCCTACAATTAAGGAAGTTGTCAATAAAAAAAAAATAAATAAAGGTTAACCCCCCCCCCAAAAAAAAAGAAAGAAAGAAACTGGGCCATTTAAAAACAAACCTTGCACATCCTTACATTTCAATGTTTTTATGTAAAAGGAGTGAGTTGGGCTGCAGAGGTGGCTCAGCAGTTAAAGGAGCTTGCTCACAAAGCCTGATGACCTGGGTTTAATCTCCCAAGGCCTACATAAAGCCAGGTGCATGTGTCTTGAGTTTGTTTGCAGTAGCAGGAGGCCCTGGCACACCCATATTGTCGTTCTGTCTGCCTCTTGCTTTGTCTTAAATAAATAAAGTAAAAACACTTTTCTTTTTTTTCTTTTTTTTAAAAATTTTTTATTATTTTTTTGTAGAGAGACAGAGAGAGAGAGGGAAAGGAAGATAGAGATGGGCGCACCAGCAGTGTCTCAGCTGCTGCGAACGAAATCCAGATGTGTGCGCCCCCTTGTGGTCAAGAGCGGCATTGAGCCCTTGTGTCACTGCATCTGGCTAAACGTGGGACTCGGAGATTGGAACCAGCATTCTTAGGCTTAGGAGGCAGGCGCCTTAACCCCTAAGCCATCTCTCCAGCCCTCTTTTCTTTTCTTTTCTTTTTTTGTTTGTTTGTTTGCTTGTTTTTATTTTTCCAGGTAGGGTCTCTCTCTGGCCCAGGCTGACCTGGAATTCACTATGTAGTCTCAGAGTGGCCTAAAACTCATGGTGATCCTCCTACCTCTGCCTCCCGAGTGCTGGGATTAAAGGCGTGCGCTACCACGCCCTGCCACTTTTCAAAATTAGTCATTTTAAGGCTGGAGAGATGACTTAGCAGTTAAGGTGTATGCCTGCAAGCCAAAGGATCATGGTTTGATTCCCCAGGACTCACATAAGCCAGATGCACAGATGGCACATGCATCCAAAGTTCATTTGCAGTGGCTGGAGGCCCTGGTGTGCCCATTCTCTCTCTTTCTCTCTGTCTCTCTCTTTCCTCTCTCTCTCAAATGAATGAATGAATAAATAAGTAAATATTTTTTAAAAATTAATCATTTTAACTTTTTATCTGCATTTCTATAATTTGTGTGTGTGTGTGTGTGTGTGTGTGTATGTGATATGGGCATGGTGTATGCATGTGTATGTGCCCTGTACATATACATGTAGAGGCCAGAGGAAGTCAGGTGTCCTGTATTGCTCATCCAGGCTGACCTGGAATTCACTTTGTGTTTTGTTTGTTTGTTTGCTTGTTTGTTTGTTTGTTTGTTTGCTTGCTTGCTTTGGTTTTTCGAGGTAGGGTCTCAGTCTAGCTCAGACTGACCTGGAATTCACTATGTAGTCTCAGGGTGTCCTTGAACTCACAGGGATCCTCCTACCTCTGCCTCCCAAGTGCTGGTGTACGCCACCACGTCTGGATATTATATTATTTTTGTAGGTTTTTTAAATGTTTTCTTTCTTTTTTATTTTATTTATTTATTTATGAGAGTGAGAGAGAAAGAGGGGGAGAGAAAAAGAAAGAGAATGGGCACAACAGGACCTCATGCTACTGCAAACAAACTCCAGATACATGCACCACCTTGTGCATCTGGTTTATGTGGGTCCTGGGGACTCAAACTGAGGTCCTTTGGCTTTGCAGGCAAATGCCTTAATTACTAAGTCATCTCTCCATCCCTATTTTTTTTTTTTTTAGAATTGGAGAGAGACAGAGAGAGAGAAACACAGAGAGAGATAGAGACAGAGAGAGCATGGGTGCGCCAGTGGCCCCTCAGCAGCTGTGAATGAACTCCAGACATGTGCACCCCCTTGTGGGCATGCACAGCATTGTGCACTTGTGTCACTTTTGTGTCTGGCTAAACATGGGGCCTGGAGATTTGAACAGGCATTCTTGGGCTTTGTAGGCAGGCGCCTTAACCACTAAGCCATCTTTCCAGCCCTCCAGCCCTATTTTTGTAAGTTTTATTTATTTATCTACTTGCATATGTGTACATGCATGTGTGTGAGCTCCAGGGTCTCTTGCCACTGCAAATGGAACACTCATGCCACCATATGTGTGTATGTATACATACATACATACATACACAGCAATAGTTATCTTTTTATTTTTGTTTTTATCTTATTTTGTTTATTCATTAGACACAGAGAAAGGGGGAGAGAGAAAGAGAAAGAATGGGTGTTCCAGGGGCTCCAGCTACTCTAAACAAACTCCAGATGCATGCGCCCCCTTGTGCATCTGGCTAACACGGGTCCTAGAGAATTGAATTGGGATCCTTTGGCTTTGCAGGCAAGTGCCTTAACTGCTAAGCCATCTCTCCAGCCCAACAGTTATCTTTTTTTATTTTTGGTTTGCCGAGATAGGGTCTTACTCTAGCTCAGGCTGACCTGGAGTTCACTATGTAGTCTTAGGGTGGCCTTGAACTCATGGCGATCCTCCTACCTCTGCCTCCCGAGTGCTGGGGTTAAAGGCACGTGCCACCACGCCCGGCATCGTTTTTATTTATTTGCTTTATTTATTTGAGAGAGATAGAGGCAGACAGAGAGAGAGAGAGAGAATGAGCATGCAGGGCTTTCTGCCGCTGCAGATGAACTCCAGACACATGCGCTACCTTGTGCATCTGACTTATGTGGGTACTGGTGAAAGGTTAATAGCCTTCCCTGAAAACTAAAGGGAACTAAAGTGTTAATAGCTATCCTTAAAGCTTGCAGGCAATAAAGAAGTTTGGCAACCTTCCCTGATTGATGTACTCCCCTTAGCCTAGATGGCCTTGAAGGACCAGAGACCATCTGAGCGTCCTCCCTTAGACATTCCTGGCTGAAGAAGCCTATTGTGAACAAGGACACAAACAGCTACAATTTTCTTATCAACTGCACCTGGTCCAGTCTGTGTTTCTTAGGATTCTCCTTATAAACTTACACCCTAGCATGGCTCAGTGCTTCAGCCTTCATCCTGCTGGAAAGCTGAGGCCCCTCAATGTTTATCTCAATAAACAGTCTTGTCTGTAGAGATCAAGTTTGGTGTTCTCTTTTGCTTTTTTCTTACACTTTCTTTACAACTGGGGAATCAAACCCTGTTTGTTAGGCTTTGTAGGCAAGTGCCTTAACTGCTGAGCCATTTCCCCAGCTCTCTGTTTTTGTGACTTAAAAAAAAAATTTATTTATTTATTTATTTGACGGCAGGGGGAGAGAATGGGCATGCCAGGGCCTCTAGCCACTGCAAACAAACTCCAGATGCATGTGCCCTCTTGTGCATCTGGCTAACCTGGGTCTTTTGGCATTGCAGGCAAATACCTTAACCACTAAGCCATCCCTCCAGCCCCTGTTCTGTAACTTTTAAAAAGTATATTTATTTATTTTTATTTATTTATTTACTTGCTTATTTATTGGCAAGCAAGAGAGCTACAGATAGCGAGAGATAGAGAATGGGTATGCAAGGGCCTTTAGCCACTGCAAATGGACTCCAGACCCATGCACCACCTTGTGCATCTGGCTTACCCGGGTACTACTGGGGAATTGAACCTGGGTCCTTAGGGTTCATAGACAAGTGCCTTAGCTGCTAAGCCATTCCTCCAGCACCTTAACCACTATGTCATCTCTTCAGGCCCCCTTAGCATTATTTCTTTATGCCCTGTACCCAGCTGTTTTCGGGTCTGCCGTATTTAGGCCAAGCAAGGGAACATGCCTACAGAACTCAGCAGTGCTATTGCAAGCACTGGGGGAGGGAGGGAAATGGGTGCACCAGGGCCTCTTATTACTGTGAACCAACTCCAGACACATGCACGACTTTGTGCATCTGGCTTTACATGGGTACTGAGGTGTCAAACCCAGGCTGTCAGACTTTGCAAGTAAACACTTTAACCACTGAGCTATTTCTCTAGCCCATCATTTCTGTCTTCACTGTTGTTGAATTAACATTGAGTTGTTGTTAAATGGGTTGAGAACTTCCTCCACTTAACCCAGAGACACCAAAAGCCAGGCAGTTGTCAGATGTCTCTCACACTCATCCTTTGATCCAGGACTCTACTTCAAGTGGAAACTACCTTTCATTTTATTTTCCTTGTTTGAAGTTGCCACCTGCAAATCCTTTGAAGATTAGCTTGATGTAGAAAATCAGTGTCTTTGTGGGGGAGACTTTTTTTTCCAAGGTAGGGTCTCACTCTAGGCCAGGTTGACCTTGAACTCACTATGTAGTCTCAGGGTGGCCTCGAACTCACGGCGATCCTCCTACCTCTGCCTCCCGAGTGCTGGGATTAAAGACGTGCGCCACCACGCCCAGGCTTTTTCCACTGATTTTGCTGTGCAGTTTTCTTCTTCCCAGGATTCTTGTTTTTATAGTATTTGTTTATTATTTGCAAGCAATGGCAGAGAGACAGAGACAGAGAATGAGCACACCAGGACCTCTTGCTGCTGCAAACAAACTCCAGATGCATGTGCCACTTCGTGCATCTGGCTTGATGTGGGTCCTGGGGAATTGAACCTGGGCCATCAGGCTTTGCAAGCAAGTGCCATCTAAGAATTCTTTATGTTATTTGGATGTCTCAGAAAAGCAAAGCTTCTGTAGTGAAAAGACGCCCAAGACCTATGGAGGCCCAAACAATTGAGCAGCAGGGTCCAGCAGTGGAGATCCCTTCCTACCTACTGCCACAGCTCTGCCTTGCCCGCCTCTACGGTTAGTGATCTGGTCCTTACTTGCAGGGCCTGGGAGCCTCTTTCTCAGGCTTTATGGTTTTATTGGTTTGCCATAATTACAGGGCAAAGTACTGGCTCTGAACTGATAAAGTAGGCCTGGGTCCTACCTTAGACTTCACTTGGCTTAAAGAAGACTGTTTCAGGGCTGGAGAGATGGCTCAGTGGTTAAGGCACTTGCCTGCAAAGCCTAACGACCCAGATTTGATTCCCCAGAACCCACGTGAAGCCAGCTGCACAAAGTGATGCATGCATCTGGAGTTCATGTACAGTAGCCCTGGCACGTCCATTCTCTCTGTTTCTTCTCTTTACCTCTCTCTTTGCTTGTAAATAAATAGAAAATATTTTAAAAAATAAAAATAAAAGGACCTGACATGGTGGTGCATGCCTTTAGTTCCAGAACTCGGGAGGCAGAAGTAGGAGGATCTCTGTAAGTTCGAGGCATCCCTGAGACTATATAGTGAATTCCAGGATAAGCTAGACCTTACCTTGAAAAGACAAACAAACAAAAAAAGACCATTTCATAATTCTTACTTTAATTCTAGAAGAAAATCAGTTCTCAGGCCAAGACTTTGGGATTTACTATGTAGTCTCAGGGTGGCCTCGAACTCACGGTGATCCTTCTACCTCTACCTCCCAAGTGCTGGGATTAAAGGTGTGCGCCACCACGCCCGGCCCAGGCCAAGAGTTCATCTTCTGCTCTAGTGTTTTGCAGTGGCATCGATGTACTTCTTGGCAGTGATCTCACCCGTGATGTCTCTGTCAAGGGTAACGGAGACCCCTGGGATCCCAATAGTAACATGTGAGCATTCACGTTGTGCGGTGTGTGTGCGCATGTTTGAATGAATACCTGAACGATAAGGGAACTTTCTGGGTTGTTAGTTTCTAAACAAAACAGATGAGTGAGATTGCATTTCTTCTCTGTTCCTTCAAGAGCCATTTGTTACAGTGGTAAGAACATTGGGGCTGGGGAGATGGTTCATTGGTGAAGAGTGTGCTTGCTGCTTCAGCATGAGGGCGGGTTCAGAAGGCCTGAGAGCCCCCGAGTTAGACTCCACAGAACCTATGTTTTTTTTTGTACTGGCTCTGCACATCTGTAACCCCAGTCCCTGATGGGCAGAGACCAGAGACAGGGGAATTAAAAGCGGCAGCTCTGGGGCTGGAGAGATGGCTTAGCTGTTAAAGCGCCTGCCTCCTAAGCCTAAGAACGCTGGTTCCAATCTCCAGGTCCCACGTTTAGCCAGATGCAGTGATGCAAGGGTGCAATGCCTCACTTGACCACAAGGGGGCACATGCATCTGGATTTCGTTCACAGCAGTTGAGGGGCTGCTGGTGCGCCCATTCTCTTTCTGTCTTCCTCTCCCTCTCTGTGTGTCTCTCTCCAAAAAAAAAAAAAAAAAAGCAGCTCTGGGTTGACATCCCATCTCAAGGAATTACACAGATGAGCAACAGAGGCAGGACCAAAGTTCTCTGCTCTCTGCACACACACATGCCTGCACCACACACACACATACTCGACATACATAAACATGCACACACACACATATACACACAAAACAACAGAAAGGAGGCAGGCAAGCTAACGATGTTGCAAGGCCTGCCGCAGACTGCACTGCTCAGGCGAGCTGTGACAGAAGCAGAGGCACACCATTGCACAGTGAGTTGATGGACATATGTGGTCTTCAGCAGCCCTAGCTCCCATGTGCGCAGATGCCCGAGAGAGTGAGAGAGAGAGAGAGAGAGAGAGAGGACTGCATGTCCATGCTGATTCCTGCTGGGAGGCCAGCTGGGCGATCCACAGCCCGGGCTCTGTGGGCCTTGACCAAGGAGGAATCCTTACAGTGCCCCTCTGTTTATGTGGCTTGGGACAAGTCACTTGCCCTCCTGTGCCTCTGCTGTGTTTGCTTAGGCTAGAACAGGGGTGGTAGCCCCTATGTCAGAGTTTCTGTAAGATGGACCAATTGAATACATGGAACGAGCTGAGACCGAGCTGTGATGGCGGTGCAGGAAACACTATTCCATCCTGGCCTTTTCTGTACCTTGTCCAGGGGTTAGCTGTGCATAGGCCCTGTGTGTGAATGCTGATCTTCCATCTCCCTTCCTCTCTTTCTCCTTCCCTCTCTCCCTCTTTCTTTCTTTCTTTCTTTCTTTCTTTCTTTCTTTCTTTCTTTCAAGATTTTGTTTTTATTTATTAGAGGGACAGAATGAGTGCACCAGAGCCTTCAGCCACTGCAAACGAACTCCAGATGCATGCACCACCGTAGGCATCGGGCTTACGTGGGTTCTGGGGAATCAAAACTTGGTTCTTAGGGTTCACAGGCAAGCGTTTTAACTGCTAAGCCATCTCTCCAGCCCTCTTTCTTTCTTTTGAGGCAAAGTCTCATTCCAGTCCAGGCTAACCTGGATCTCAATCTGTAGGCCAGGCTGGCCTCAAACTGACATAGTGATCCTCCTACCTCAGCCTTTCAAGTGCTGGGGTTATAGGTGTGGGTCACCATGCCAGGCTCTGTTTTGTTAATCACAAATGATATTTTTAATTAGTTATTTGAGAGAGAGAGAGGCAACGAGGCAGATAGAGAATGGGTGTTCCGGGGCCTCTAGCCACTGAAAATGAACTCTAGACGCATGCACCACCTTGTACATCTGGCTTAGGTAGGTACTGGGGAATTGAACCTAGATTCTTAGGCTTTGCAGGCATGCGCCTTAACTGCTAAGTCATCTCTCCAGTCCACAAATGATATTTAGGCAGGCTTTTGTTTTTTGGTTTTTTAGTTTTGTTTTTTTTTGAAGTAGGGCCTTGCTCTAGCCCAGATTGACCTAGAATTCACTATGTAGTCTCAGCTGGCCTTGAACTCATGGCACTCCTCCTACCTCTGCCTCCTGAGTGCTGCAAGCAGTTGTTTTCATTACTTACTTCCACCTCAGACTTCCCCTATTAGTACTTGATAGAACTTTCAACTCGGCTCTGATTCTATTTTTTCATAAAGCTAATTAAAAGAATGAGAGAACACTAAAGAGGCAGAAGTAGGAGGGTCTCCATGAGTTCAAGGCCACCCTGAGATAGTGAATTCCAGGTCAGCCTGAGCTAGAGTAAGACCCTACCTTGAAAAAAAAAAAAATGAGAGAAGTGTGAAGCCAGAAGTAAAATAGAAAAAAGCAAGCAAGAAAAACCCGCCATGGATCAGACATGTGCACCCGTTTTGTGAAAACAGAACTGACAATATTTACCTGGCAACACTTCTCTAAATAAGCCACATTCCCAGCCCTGCCTCCACCCTCAAGATATGTATGTAGCTTGAGGCTGCCTACATGGGGCCCAAAAGGAGACCATACAACCTCTAATCATGCCACAAGGAAGCACAGAGGCCCACCCCTGCAACCCAGTCTGGGGGCCTACCAGGTCAGCTGTTCACCCACGGGACAGTTCTTCAGCTGCACCCCTGGGTCCATGCTCCTGGAGGCAGAGGTAGGAGGATCACTGAGTTTGAGGCCAGCCTGAGACTATACAGTGAGTGACAGGTCAGCCTGGGCTTGAGTGAGACCCTACCTCAAAGAAAACAAAACATTAAACAGAAAAGCTAGAGGAGAAAATGGAGGGCTCTGCTCAAGTCAGTCTTAATGAGAAGCTGAAGTAGGAGTGATTTATATGATATTTACTTATTTGTTTATTTGAGTACAAGAAAAGGGAGGGGGAAGCCGGGTGTGGTGGCGTACGCCTTTTATCCCAGCACTGGGAGGCAGAGGTAGGAGGATCGCCATGAGTTCGAGGCCACCCTGAGACTACATAGTTAATTCCAGGTCAGCCTGGACCAGAGTGAGACCCTACCTTGAAAAACCAAAAAAAAAAAAAAAAAAAAAAGAGAGAGAGAGAGAGGGAGAATGGGCACACCAGGGTCTCTAGCTACTGCAAACAAATTCCAGATGCATGTGTCATCATGTACACCTGGCTTACCTGGGTCCTGGGGTGGGGGGTGAACCTGGGTCCTTAGGCTTCTCAGGCAAGTGCCTTAACCACTAAGCCATCTCTCCAGCCTCCCTAGATGATTTTTAAAGGCATGTGCCACCATGCCTGGCTTAAATATTTATTTATTTGAGAGAGAGAGAGAGAGAGAGAGAGAGAGAAGGGTTTCTTGCCCCTGCAAACAAACTCCAGACTCATGTGCCACTTTGTGGTTCTGGCTTTATGTGGGTCCTGGGGAATCAAATTCAGAACATCAGGTTTTGCAAGCAAGTGCTTCTAATTGCTGAGCCATCTCCCCAGCCCAAGTGGTTTATATGAAAGGTGAGAGTGTTCCCAGACAGTTGGGGGCCCTATGACCCAAGTCACCAAGTCAAGAGATAGGTTTCTGTCCTGCATATCTCAAGAACAAAGTTCATTACTTCCTCAGACTAGTCTTGCCTGGCTTGCTTTTCCCACCCACTCAATGGACAGGCCGGAGGGGACAGCTGCCTTGGGCCCCTCCTGTTGGGTGGACAAAGGCACATTAAGGAGAGAAAACATACTTCATTTGGTTATTGTGGCAGACAAAGGTCACTGTGACTGGCTCCATTCCCCAGAGCACCACAGCTCCCTTAGTAGGAAGAGGCTTTTAGTCTTGCCATTGGATATGTGTTTGTCACAGAGAGCCTTCTGCCATGTGTCTGGTTGTAAGTCTTTTCCGGGATGAAGCAAGGATAATATACTTATAATTGGTTTTTGTTTGCTTTTCAAGGTAGGGTCTCATTCTAGCTCAGGCTGAGCTGGAATTCACTATAGAGTCTCAGGGTGGCTTTGAACTCATGGCAATCCTTCTACCTCTGCCTCCCAAGTGCTGGGATTAAAGGCGTGTGCCACCACGCCTGGTTTATATTTGTTTTTCCGAGGTAGGGTCTCACTCTAGCCCAGGCTGACCTGGAACTCACTCTATAGTCCCAAGGCTGGCCTTGAACTCATAGCGATACTCCTACCTCCGGGGTCCTGGGATTTAAGGTATACATCACCATGCCCAGCTGAGATATATGTTTAAAAGAAAAAAAAAATATTTGCAAGCAGAGAGAAAGAGAGACAGAGCAGGGAGGGTCTCTTGCCACTGCAAATGAACTTCAGATACAAGTGCCCACTTTGTGCATTTAGCTTTACATGGGTGTTGGAGAATTGAAGCTGGGTTTGCAGGTTTTACAAGCAAGCACCTAAAAGAAAAAATTTTAATGTGGATATTTTGCATTCAACGTTTTTTTCATTTTCATCCGTACCACTTTACAATGACAATCTTCGTTCCTAGAAATAGTAACATAATCATTTGCTTTGTCTGATTGTGTATAATAGCATCAGAAGAACAGCGCGGATATTAACCTTCTCGTTACTAGACTCTGAATGTTTGGCAGCTCTTTTTTATTTTTATTTTTTAATTTTTTTTGGAGAGAGACACAGAGAGAGACAGAGAGAAAGGGAGAGGAAGACAGATAGAGATGGGCGGACCAGCAGCCTCTCAGCTGTTGCGAATGAAATCCAGATGCATGCGCCCCCTTGTGGTCAAGTGCGGCATTGCGCCCTTGTGTCACTTTGCATCTGGCTAAACGTGGGGCCTGGAGATTAGAACCAGCATTCTTAGGCTTAGGAGGCAGGCACCTTAACCGCTAAAGCCATCTCTCCAGCCCGGCAGCTCTTTTTTATTTTATTTTTATTTTTGTTTTTACCTCAAATGCTTCCTTTCCTCCCGGGATGCACAAATCACTGTTTGAAAGTGGTCAGCTAATTCCTCTTGCTGAGATTCTGCCCAAACCAGCTCCATCCTGCTTCTTAAACTACCTTCGTTTTGCTTCTATACTCACCTTTAACACATTTACCTGGTCCTAAAGTCAGCAATGGACAAAACAGGGATACTTAGAGAAGTCCCGCTGGCGCCGACCCTACCTTCTCCATCTGTCCTCGTGTGTGTATGTGAGAACCAGGCCTGCTTTGCCATGTGTGGGATGCCAGTCACTGAAATGAGCAGTTTTGCAAAAGGGTTCATTGCCAAGGTTACTAGCTGTGAGGAGAGAGGGACTCAAGTCCTCAGATCGGCCTCCGGAGGATAGACTTGGAGATTTAGGAGAAAAGAAGCGGGTGATTTCAGGAGCGGGCAGGATGAGTTACAGTGTGGGGAGATGAGGTGAGGCGATCAGTGGTCTGCGCAGGTAGCTTCCATCTTCCTGGCTCTTTGGGGAACAAATGTTCACAGACTGTGGCCACATTAATGTCTGAGGGAGGGTTTTGGCTTCCTGATGTCCAAAGTTCATTTGTCAGACACCTGCACAGGCCCAAGTGAAGAATCAGTGGATCTGACAAAAACTGGCCTTCAGCCCAGCGTGGTGGCACACGCCTTTAATCCCAGCACTTGGGAGGCAGAGAGAGATAGGAGGATTGCCAAGAGGTCAAGGGCACCTTGAGACTACATAGTGAGTTCCAGCCTGGGCCAGAGTGAGACCCTACCTAAAAAAAAAAAAAAAAACCTGGCCTTCAAGTCACTGGCAAGTGGCCTAGACAACCTATCATGTGACCCACACCTCAGGGATGTCCATTAGAGCAGGGCTGTGAGAGACCAAGTACAGCTCAAGGGTGTGAGGGATTTTTGTTTGTTTGTTTGTTTGTTATTGTTGGTACCTCTCACCACTGGGACAAAATACCTGACCAAGAGCGGCTTATGCAAGGCAAGGGCTTATTTCCCATTTGCAGTTATAAGAGGAAGTTTCGTCATGGTAGGAAAAGCATGGCAGGAGCAGACAACAAGATGCCACATCTGGCCTTTAATCCCAGCACTCGGGAGGCAGAGGTAGGAGGATCACAGTGAGTTTGAGGCCACCCTGAGACTACATAGTGAATTCCAGGTCAATGGGGCAGGGGGAAGAGACGTCACATCTTCTCATCAACAGGAAAGAAGGAGAACCAGCTAACTTAGTGCAGTAAGTGGATCTGGGCTATGACCACAAGACCGCCCCCCTCCACTTCAGTGACACACTTCCACCAGCAAGGCTCCCCAGCTTTCCCAAACAGAACCATCCAATAGGGATTGAGCATTCAGACAGACAAGGCTATAGGGGACATTTTACATTCAAACCACCACACCACACTGATGTCTTAGACATGGCGCCCAAGCTGGGATTTGGGATGGTGCAATGCCTGCCTGACTTACACCCCCACCATCTCCCAAAGGCTGGGATCAACCCAAGACTCCTTGGCCCAGACATTGTACTTCGCCTGAAGCGTGCTCACCCTGGATTCACTCTGGAAAGTAACAAATACATTTCCTCCTTACATAGGTCAGTCTAACGTTTGCATTTACAACCCAAACATTCTTCTCCTTAGAATGGCTTGGAACTCCTGTCAATTATTGAGCCATTCAAGGACACATACCTCAAGTGCACCTCAGCCTTCCTTGGGAAAAGCCTTCCAAAGGCCCCTGGGACACAACCCAGCCCACCGCTGGGAGCAGACAGTGTGGTTATGAGGAGCATTCTAATGCACAGCCCCTCCCTCCTCCTCCAGCAGCCAGAATTAACCAGCAGAGGCGTAAGTTCCCACCAATCCCTCCTGAGCAACAGCAGTTAACAGCCTGCAGCTGGGATGAGAAGAGCTGACATCACTGGCCAGGGCCCAAGAAAAGACATTATATATATGTGTGTGTGTGTATTATATATATAAGTATTATATATATATATATATATATATATATATATATATATATATATGAACTATATATATAAATATATAAAATATATTATATATATGATGATCAGGCCCATGTCCTATTTGGTGCAAAACTCACCAGACCCTATAGGTGGCCTCCCAACTTATCATCCCCACGAGCCTGGAACCAGGCCAGGCCCTACCTGGCACCAGCTCAGCCCATCCTCCAGGCCCGAGAGGCAGTCTGGTCCCTGTTGCGCTGGAGGAGGGGGACTGGCATTGCTAAGGGCAAGAAGTGCATTCCTGAAACACAGACCCAGCACACGGTAGGGAGTCAATGAGTGTCAAGCAAATGGACATGACACTGGGGTTCCTAATGGTGGGGACACTCTGTTAACACCTTTCTTCTCTCAGGGACTATGGGGATCACATTGCCCCTGAAGGTGAGGCTCCTCCCTCCCCAGGCTCACAGAGAATCAGATGGGCAGAAGGAGGTCGTCCATAGCTCTGAGGGACAAAGCCTTAGACTTCCTCAAGTGTGAAGCCCTCCATTGTGTATGGGCCCTATTTATCTCATGCCCACCTCAGCTGGTAGAGGGGGACACCTTGAGTATTTCACCAAAAAGACCTCTGGCACGGGTAAGAGTTTCACATACACACAAGAGAGTGAAGTTGGTGCTGAGCGGAGCCAAAGCCAACACAGGTTCAGGTGCGGCTGGGCTGGACATCCTCTGCCAGCCACGGGGAAGCAGGACTTTACAGGGAAGTGACTGAACTTCTCCCAGGACCCAGGCACTGTCTAGCTCCAGCTGTCCTCTGCCGACCCAATCACCCTCATTAGTGAAGGCTAGCCCTCCCTCAGAGCAGAGAGCCACCTGCCCCATCCTGAAACAGTTGGTGGCCAGGGGGTGGCATATCCAAGGAAGGCTTGGGTCCCTCCCCAGTAGAAAGAAGGTGGGAGTCACCCTAGGGCCTCCACTGCCCAACGGGGAGGATCTTCATTGGACCAGGCCAAAAGGAGCAGTTGAGAATCATTTCCACTAGTGACCAGCAGGTGGGACAAGGTGCTGCTGCTGGCTGCGTGGAGGGGAGTGAGAGCACGCAGCCTGTGTGGTCTCTCTGCCCTGTGTGAAGCCCCACCACTTCCAGGCAGGAAGAGCTGAGGACAGTGGAAGACTGACCCCCAAGGAACTCACTAGGTAGATCAGGCCCAAGGGCTCCCCTCCTGCTATGGGCGTTGTTCCTTCCATTCTGGCCACTCTGTCCTCAGCATGGCCTCTCCCTCACTTGCTCCACCAGACTCATTTTCAACGAGAGATCTCATCAGCCTGGCCCCAAGTTTCCAACACCACCTGTACATGAGGGATGTCCACACCTCTGTCCAGGTCCAGACTGTAACCTACTGCCCAAGGTGGGTGACGTGCGCCTGTAATCCCAACACGGGGAGATGGAGACTAGAGAAATAGTTCAAGGTCAATCTCTGCTCTAGAGTTCGAGGCCAGCCTGGGATACATGGAAGCCTGTCTCAAAAGAAAGAAAAAGGGCTGGAGAGATGGCTCAGTGGCTAGGGCACTTGCCTGCAAAGCCTGGCGACCCTAGTTTGATTCCCCAGGACCCACGTAAAGCTAGATACACATGGTGCCCATGCATCTGGAGTTCATTTGCAGCAGCTAGAGGCCCTGGCATGCCCATTCTCTCTGTCTCTCTTCTCTCTCTGCTTGCAAATAATAAATTAAAAAAATATTTTTAAAAAGGAAAGAAAGACTACCCTACCGCACACTGACAGCTCAGACCTGATCAAACACAGCTGGGGCGCCCCACCCCCCATTCTCCCATGCCAAGAATGACACTGCTGGGTGCTGCCTTGCCTCCAGGGCCAGCTCCTAGTTCCCATTCATCTGCCCTGTCTATTGACAGAGTACCAAATCCACACCTGTTCTACTGTCCCACTCTCAACAGGCAGGCAGCCAGGCCATGCTCGCTCACTGCAGTAACCCCACCCCACTCAACAACCAGACACTCAGCAACCAGAGCTGTCTTTTTTTTTTTTTCTTTTTCTTTTCTTTTCTTTTTTTTTTCAAGGTAGGGTCTCACTCTAGTCCAGGCTGATCTGGAATTCACCATGTCGTCTAAGAGTGGCCTCGAACTCACGGTGATCCTCCTACCTCTGCCTCCCAAGTGCTGGGATTAAAGGCGTGTGCCACCACGCCTGGCCAATTTTTTTTTTTGTTTGAGAGCAACAGACAGAGAGAGAAAGAGGCAGATAGACAGAGAGAATGGGCACACCAGGGCCTCTAGCCACTGCAAATGAATTCCAGATGAATGTGTCCCCTTGTGCATCTGGCTCACGTGGGTCTTGGGGAATTCAGCCTTGAACCGGGGTCCTTACACTTCACATGCAAGCGTTTAACCGCTAAGCCATCTCTCCAGCCCCAATGTTTTATTTTTTTAATGTGGTACAATATATAGGACATGAGCCTGGTGTGGTGGCACATACATGTGATCCCAATACTGAGTGGTGGGCAGAAGTCAGAGGCTTTCAAGTTGAGGCCTGATCTACACAGTGACTTCCAGGTCAACCTGGGATATGCAGTGATTCCATGGCAACAAAAAGGAAAGGGGCTGGTGATGCGGTTCAGTGGGTGCTTGCCTAACATGCACAAAGTCCTGAGTTTGGCCAGGCGTGGTGGCGCACGCCTTTAATCTCAGCACTTGGGAGGCAGAGATAGGAAGGTCACCATGAGTTCAAGGCCAGCCTGAGATTATATAGTGAATTCCAGGCCAACCTGGGCTAGAGCAAGACCCTCTCTTTCTTCTCACAAACAAATAAATATAAATATAAATAAATTAATTAAACTGCTGTCTGCCATTCTCAAATAAATAAATAAAAATAAAAAAATTTTAAAAGCTTTGTAATTTGATCTTTTTTGTTTGTTTGTTTGTTTGTTTGTTTGTTTTGTTTTCGAGGTAGGGTCTCACTCTGGCCCAGGCTGACCTGGAATTCACTATGTAGTCTCAGGGTGGCCTCAAACTCATGGCAATGCTCCTACCTCTGCCTCCCAAGTGCTAGGATTCAAGGTGTGCTCTCTCTCTGTCTCTCTTCATAGCTACTTACATTCTTTCAGAGCCAGGACCTGGCTTGTACCCCAGGGAAGGGAAGTGGTTGGCCACCACAGCTGACAACTCAGTTATGGAGAAACCAAAGCTTGCATAGTTAGCCTTTTCCACCTTGGGGGAGAGCTCCAGCAGGGACAGCCCCCACCACCACCAGGACTGAGATCAGCTCTCCTTGAAATGCACCATGCACACTGGAGATCGCGAGGAGCTCCTGGGATGGAGACTGGCACTCGGGCAAACTGAGCACTCTGCTGGGTGAGAGGTGTGAAGGGACAGGGAGTCCTTTGTGTAAGAGGGCCAAATCAGCATTGCACAAACCACAATTCGGTTCCTCTAACTCAGTTCCTAGTATTTGTAACCTGGGGCCTTTGATAGGAGAGGAGGTCTCAGGGCCTCTTCTCAGAGCAATGCCACAAATCAAACATCTTGAAATGTAGGTTTTTAAATTTTACACATTTATTTTACATATTTATTTGAGAGAGAGTGAGAGAAAGGCAGATATATAGAGAGAATGGGCATGACAGGTCCTCTAGCCACTGCAAACAAAATCCAGATACACGCACCACCTTGTGCATCTGGCTTACGTGGGTCCTGGAGAATCAAACCTGGGTCCTTTGGCTTTGTAGGCAAGCACCTTAACCATTAAGCAATCTCTCCAGCCCAGTTTTTTTTTTTTTTTTTTTTTTTAATGAGAGAAAGAGAGAAAATTGACATGCCAGGGCTGCCAGCCACTGCAATTGAACTCCAGATGCATGTGTCACCTTGTGCACATGCATGAGCTTGTGCATACGTCACCTGGTATGTTTGGCCTACGTGGGATCTGGGGAGTTGAACATGGGTCCTTAGGTTTCCCAGGCAAGCACCTTAACTGCTAAGCCATCTCTCCAGCCTGAAAAGCAGGGTTTTCTTTTCGTTTTTGAGGTAGGGTCTCACTCTGGTCCAGGCTGACCTGGAATTAACTATGTAGTCTCAGGATGGCCTTGAACTCATGATGATCCTCCTAACTCTGCCTCCCGACTGCTGGGATTAAAGGCGTGCGCTAGGGAGAGTTATTAACGCTTTAGTTCCCTCTAGTTTTCAGGGAAGGCTATTAACTCTTCAGCATGCATGTGCCACAGTGCGTGTATGGAGGTCAGGTCATTTGGGTTTGACCTCACCCTCCACCTCAGTTTGAGGTAGGGTCTCTGCTCCTGTCCCTGTCCCTTTTCTAGCTATAGGCACATTGGGATTACAGAAGCCCACCACAGGTTCCAGCTTTTACCTGACGTCCAAACTCGGGTGCTCAGAGTTTCGTAGCAAGCACTTTATCCACGGAGACATCTCCCTGGACTAAATTACTTTTACAGATTAGTGCTCTACCATTGGGCTATACCCCTGGCCTGAAATATTTTTTTAAGCATTTTTATTTATTTATTTACAAGCAGAGAGAAACAAAGAGAAGAGAGACAGAGAGACACAGAGAGAGAGTGAGAAGGGGCCCACCAGGGCCTCTAGCCACTGCAAATGAACTCCAGATGCATGTGCCACTTTGTGCATCTGGCTTTTTACGTGGGTGCTGGGGAACTGAACTTGGATCATTAGGCTTTGCTGGTAAGTGCCTTAACTGCTGAGCCATCTCTCCAGCCCCCTGAATTATTTTGAAAATTGTGATAAATACACGAAGTTCTTAGTTAATATTGCCTATGAGAACTAACATCTGATTCATAACTATTACAGTTTTGAAGTACCGATAAGAACAAGTCACACTTAAAGATATCTACCTGTTGTGATTTTACAATGTTTTTAATTTATCAATGACAAAATACTAGTATTACAAATGTAATTTTGGTTTGTTATCTACATGCACACGTGAAGAAAATGCTAACTTTCAGATACTAATTAATGAAAATAAAGATTCAATTTTTTTCCCCTTCAATTTAGGGCCCTTTTGTATTTTTTATGTGAACCCTGGGTTACTCTGTCTTAAGAATTATTGGCCTCCCTTCTCTAACTGGGGTGGGAGTTCTATGAGAACAAAAGTTGTTCCCTTATCTTTTATTAAATATCTAGAAAGGGCCAGACAGTTGTCTGTCTGTTCTCTTGGATTTCCCAGGTAAGCGATCACTTCAATTTCAAAGGATAGATTCTTTCTTTCCAATCTGTGCACTTCTTTGTTTACTTTGTTGCATAGTAGCAACCGTTATCGGCACCCGTCTCTTATTAGGCTCAATACTCATTTGCTAATTTATGCTGTTGAAGTGCAAAGTACCTACTGTGAACCCAAGTCTATAGATAAAGATATAACACAGTTGATGGTGGCTCACGCCTTTAATCCCAGCACTTGGGAGGCAGAGGTAGGAGGACTCGCCGTGAGTTCGAGGCCACCCTGAGACTACAGAATGAGATCCAGGTCAGCTTGAGCAAGAGTGAGACCCTACCTCAAAAGATATAACACAGTTGAAAATATTGTCCTGACCTGAAGGCTGATTAGCAGGAATTTCAGTTAAGACAGCAATAGCAAGGATATTATTAAATTCTCTAGACATGCTGAGCTGCTTCTTGGAAGTGTGGGAATTGATCTTTCCTGGAGGCCCCAGGCCTCAGAGTGCAGGGAGATTTGGGAATTGCAGGCTCTAGCCAGGACCATGGCAGTGTGGGGCAAAAAGAGGTGCACAGGGAAAATACTGAATGAGGTTCCTCTAGCAGAGAGCCAGCTGGAGGACGTAGCCAGGATCAGTGTTTGAGCTGTGCCTGGTGAAGCTACCACCAGTTTGTAGCTGGAGGCTCTGACATGCCCATTCTCTCTGTGTATCTTCTATCTCTCTCTGCTTGAAAATAATAAATAAATATATATAAAGGTTGGGAATGGTGGCACATGCCTTCAATCCCAGCACTCAGGAGGCAGAGGTAGGATCACTGTGAGTTTGAGGCCAGCCTGAGACTACATAGTGAAAAACTATATATATAGTAACTCTATATAAAACTATATATATATGCTGAGAAATGGCTCAGCAGTTAAGGCACTTGCCTGCAAAGCCTAATAACCCAAGTTTGATTCCCCAGAGCCCACATGAAACCAGATGTGCAAGGTGATGTATGTGTCTGGAGTTTGTTTGCTGGAGGCCCTGGTACACTCATTCTCTCTCTCTAATAAATAAAAAAACATAAGGGGGCTGAATTTTTTTTGTTTTTTGTTTTTTTGAGGTAGGGTCTCACTCTAGCCCAGGCTGACCTGGAATTAACTATGCAGTCTCAGGGTGGCCTTGAACTCACGGCAATCCTCCTACCTCTGCCTCCCGAAGGCTGGGATTAAAGGCGTGCGCCCACGCCCAGCTAAGGGGCTGAATTTTTAATTTTTATTTATTTATTTTTAGTTTTTTGAGGTAGAATCTCAGGTTGACCTGGAATTCACTATGTAGTCTCAGGATGGCCTTGAGTTTATAGCAATCCTCCTACCTCCTCTGCCTCTGACTCCTGGAATTAAAGGTGTGTGCCACCATGCCTTGCTCTTTTGGATTTTTTTGGAGGGGAGGGTTAAAATATTTTTATTTAATGATTTGAGAGAGGGGAGATAGAGAATAGGCACAGCATGGCTTCCTTCCACTGCAAATGAACTTTAGACACATGCACTGCTTTGTGCAACTGGCTTTACATGGGTACTAGGGAATCAGACCTGGGCTGCCGGGCTTTGCAAGAAAGTGCCTTTAACCACTGAGCCATCTCTCCAGTCTGGGGACTGAGTTTTAAAATGGATCAGACCACCTTAGGGGCTGGAATAACAAAGATGAGTAAGAAGACACAGGTAGAAGGATCGCTATGAATTCAAGGCCACCCTGAGACTACATAGTGAAGTCCAGATTATCCTGGACTAGAGTGAAACCCTACCTTGAAAAACAAACAAACAAAAAAAGCGAGAAGTCAGGCAATTAGATCAAAACGGTTTGAAAAGAGCAAGCCTCTACCAGCAGCACAGAAGGAAGAAAGCAGAGCCTGTGGAAGCCGTGGAATCCACACCCCGACAAGTAGATAATGCTGGCATGAGATGCCCCCCACCCATGGAATTCTGGTACCCATGGTGGGTCTGCTGCCTTAAGAGGCAGAGGGGACCATTTGCATGTGGTGAAGAATCTGTAGGGGATGCTTGTGCCCAGCGGGTGGGTTTGATGAAATTAAGGCGTTAAAGGTAGGTCATATTCGCATATTGATGATTTGAAGCTGAATTCACTTGAAGAACTGTAACTGTATATATATATACACATACATACACATGGGAGTGTCCCCCTTGTCAGCAAGCAATAAGGGACTCTTTCTGGTCCCAGGCTGGGGCATGGCCTGGAGCGTGGACACTGGTCATTAGATCCCTTTCCCCCGAGCTGCACATCCCCTGCCCACAATGAAAGAAACTACATCTCTGGAGTTGACTCCCCCCAGGCCCCAGAGCCATGTTTCCCCAGGGACCAATCCCTCGAAAGAACTAAGCCGAGTGGGAAGGGACTTCTCTCCAGTAAGCACTGGGGCCTTTGAGGACAGAGGGAGAAGGAGGTAGGAGGACCAAGGGAGGGAGGGGGGTTATAGAGGGGAGCCCAGAGACTCAGGAGCCTAAAGAAGGGACCCGCTTTGACCTGCCAGCATGCCCCCAAAGAGCCACTTCAGAGTGCTGTCCCCTACCCCTAAGCTGTAGGAGAAAGAATCTATGTTCCTTAGGCCACTGGGTACTTGCCAGTGTGGAAGGATTTGGGACCGCCCCAAAGCACAGCAGAGCAGAGATGTGTTGGAGGGAGGAGCCTGGGACCAGGGGTCAAGGACAGAGGTGAGAGACTGGGCTTAGTGTCCAGGGCCCTCGAACCCTCGAGCAGGGCGCCCCCTTTTTCTTCTCTCCAGCCTCATCCCCATCTGGGAAGCCCTGAGGCCTGCAAAGTTGCTCCCACCTTCGTTCCATCCCGGTCCTTGCTGGGAGAGCAGCGGCCGAGCGGGCTGCGCTGGGGGCCGGGGCCGGGGAGGCCTGGAGGCCGAGGGGCTGCGCCCTGGGCGGAGGAAGGAAGCGGGCCTTCCTCGGCTCCTCCCTCCCCGCCCCGCAGCGATCCTCGTGATTTGCGATCGGCTCCCTAGCGGGACCTTTGCCCACCAGCCGTCCCTGGGGTGGCCTCAGGGTAAGTGCAGCCCCAGGCCCTCCTGCGCACTGTTCCTCCTGGGAGGGAGCCCAGTAGGACCCGCGCGCAGCCGCCCTGGGCCTGTCGCTGCTTCCCAGGGGACCTTCTGCCTGCCGGGGATCAAGCCTGGGAGGCTGTGACCCTCAATCCCCCCGGGTTTTGTCCCTCCCTGGTGCTTATCAGGACCAGACGCCCCAGCACCAGCCCACTCATCACCCGGGCAGCTGCCACAGGCGTGGGAGGTAACATCCTTGTCTCACTCCTGCAGGTGAAGACAGCGGGACAGTCACTCATCAGCGGAGGAGCAGCCACAACTCCAACAGGTCTGTGAAGCCCTCAGTCCTTGTACTCCCCAATCCCCTGCGGGAGGAAAGGGGTACAACACTGGTAATATTGGCACCCCCAAGAGAAGGTGGGCAGGAGCCTGCCTCCCATCCCACCAGGACACCCAAGGCAGCAGTGTTCTGGAAACACTTTCAACTCCCACCTGTTGGTCCAGGGTGCTGAGGAACCGAGAAGAGTGGTTTGGGGCCAGGGAATACTGCAGAACAGAGAGGGTGCATTCATGCCATTGGCCCCTCTTGGAAATCCCAGCTTTTACCTAGCAGATACCTAAATCCTGGTGCAGGACTCTTGCTGACTCAGCTTTGGGACTCTACCTTTCTGTACCTCAGTTTCCTTGTCTGCCCCATGGTGCCTACCTCACAGGACCCCTTGGGAAGACGTAAGTGAGTTGACAAGGGGGAAGGCTTAACTCGGCTTCTGCCCAGGGTCGCTATGGAGCCCTGCCTCCTCCAAGCTCATCCCTGCCCCTCGCCTCCTCTTCCACAAGGGCTTGTGTCTTTAACCTCAGGTTGGTGGGGACTCTCCCAAGTCTGCAGTATTTCCAGATAGTTCTACCAGCCACTCTAGGCTTTGTGAGTAAGATGAAGGCTGAGGGCAGCAACCCACTCCACCCCAGGTGTCCTTTGGCATAAAGGCTGGTACGCATTGGATTTTGCTCATCTCAGGGCTACTGTCTTGCACAATTCCAGAACTGCTTGTTAGTCCCCCAGCCCTCCCTGGCTCAGGTTTAGCAAGAAGGCGAACTTCCCCAACCTCCACTGTCTAGGCCAGGGACAGTTCAGCCCTGAGTGCATCCTGAGTCTGGCCACTGTACCCCATTCTGATGCTCAAGTCCAGGCCACCATCTTCCATGTCTTGACCCCCGCACCCCCACCCCACGTTCTCAACCTTTCTCACAAACCCAGACCCCTGACTCTCATATCATGCCCACATTCCTCTGGCCCCACCTACTCTTTCCTCAAAATTCTTGCCTCTAGAGAGGCCTTAGCACATGCCCTTCCGCTTCCCAAGGATGCCCTTCCTCACAGTCTTCTTGTGACTTGTGAGCGCCTTGAAATTCAGGAAAGCTTCTACATGTCACGTCCTGAGCAGTCTGGCCACTCCGCCTATGGGAGTCATGCTCGCTTACTCTTGCTGCATTACTGTTCTGCTTCGGTCCACTGTGCAGCCCAGGCTGTGTGTGTGTGTGTGTGTGTGTCCCACCCATGTGTGTCCTTGAGGTCTCTTGAGCACACTGCCTGGCATGGAGAACACTGTCTGCGAGCTCAGGGCTCCACAGTTCTCACTTCTGGTTGCTTCAGAGAGTCTTTCTACAGCGCTGCAGAGACCTCAGCATGTCCTTCCTCCTCTGAACTCTGCAGCTGCCCCCACAAAGTGGGACTTTTCCAGGGTTTAGCCATACTGGCCAGCTGTGCTAGAAATGTCATTGCCCATATTGTACACTTTTTTGCTAATATTTAAAAATGTAGCTGGGCGTGGTGGTGCACGCCTTTAAATCCCAGCACTCGGGGAAGCAGAGGTAGGAGGATGGCTGTGAGTTTGAGGCCACCCTGAGATTACATAGTGAATTACAGGTCAGCCTGAGCTAGAGTGAGACCCTGCCTTGAAAAACAAAAACAACAACAGCAGCAGCAAAAAAGCCGGGCATGGTGGCACACACTTTTAATCCCAGCACTTGGAGGATTGTCATGAGTTCAAGGCCACTCTGAGACGACATAGTGAATTCCAGGTCAGCCTATGCTAACACAAGACCCTACCTCAAAAAAACAAAGAATTTATTTATTTAAGAGAGAGCGGGAGTATGTGTGTGTGTTGGTACGCCAGGGCCTCCTTCCACTGCAAATGAATTCCAGCTGCATGGACCACTTTGTGCATCTGACTTTGTGTGGGTGCTGGGGAATGGAATCATGGCTGTCAGGCTTTGCAAACAAGTGCTTTTAACAGCTGAGCCATCTCTCTGCAGCCCCTAATGAGTTCTTTGAAATCTATCAGTTGAAATAAGTGCTTTGAATTACAGTTTCTTTCTGAGGCACTTATTACTAGATGTCTTTTTAAATATTTTATTTATTTATTTGAGAGGGGTGCAAATGTATATAGAAAGAGAATGGGCATGCTAGGGCGTCTAGCCACTGCAAACAAACTCCAAATGCATGCACTACCTTGTGCATCTGGCTTTACTGGGTACTGGGGATATGAACCTGGATCCTTTGGCTTTGCAGGCTAGAGCCCTAACCGTTAACCCATCTCTCCAGCCCACCAGGAGTCTTTTTAGAACATTTATCTCCAGCAGGGTGAACTTTCTGTGGCCCCTCAGGCACTGGGTTTTACGGTTTTGCTTGTAGGGTGTGAAATTGTCCCTTGCAGGGGTGAAGCTGGGCATTTCTCCTGCTTGAGAAGGAAGGCCATCTCCATGGCTTTTATTCATTTATTTGTTTGTTTGTTTATTTGGTTTTTCGAGGTAGGGTCTCACTGTAGCCCAGGCTGACCTGGAATTCACTATGTAGTCTCAGGGTGGCCTCGAACTCATGGCGATCCTCCTACCTCTGCCTCCTGAGTGCTGGGATTAAAGGTGTGTGCCACCACGCCCGGATGTCCATGGCTTTTATTTTTAAAACTATTTTTTAAATTTTATTTTATTTATTTGAGAAAGAGAGCGAAAGAGGCAGATAAAGAGAGAATGGGCATGCCAGGGCCCTCCGCTGCTGCAAATGAACTCCAGACACATGTACCACCTTGTGTATCTGAACCACGTGGGTCCTGGGGACTCAAACTTGGGTCCTTAGGCTTCCTAAGCAAGTGCCTTAACTGCTAAGCCATCACTCCAGCCCCTACTTTGTTGTTTTATTTTATTTTATTTTTTTGGATTTTCAAGGTAGGGTCTCACTCTAGCCCAGGCTGACCTGGAATTCACTCTGTCTTCTCAGAGTGGCCTCAAACTCATGGCGATCCTCCTACCTCTACCTCCTGAGTGCTGGGATTAAAGGCGTGCACCACCACACCCGGCTACTTTGTTATTTATAAAAATAATGCAAGGTGGGGCTGGAGAGATGGCTTAGTGGTTAAGTGCTTGCCTGTGAAGCCTAAGGACCCCAGTTCAAAGCTCAGTTCCCCAGTACCCATGTAAGCCAGATGCACAAGGGGGCCCTAGTGCACCCATTCGCTCTCTCTCTCTCTCTCTGTTGCTTTCAAATAAATAAAAATAAACAAAAAAAAAAATAACGCAAGGTGTGTAGAGTTACTCCTTGGAGCATCGAGGTAGGAAAAGACTGGGAACTAATCCTGTACCTGCAGGGAGTCCTTGGCATGACAGAGAGAACTGCATCTTGAGCACTGGCCCCAGGGCGACTGTATCTCCTCTGGCTGTGGAACGAAGAACCCACAAACCTGGTGCTTTGCAACAGCCCCTGTGTATCTTACAGTTCTGTGAGTCACAAGCCTACAGTTGCTCTCCAAAAGCCAAACTGAGGGACCGCCTTCCTCAACGAAGGGTCTGTCTGCTGGCCCTCCCCAGCTTCTCGGGGCACTGTACAGTGCGTACCAGCCACCCTGTTTCTCCAAAGCCCTCAGTGTGGCCTCTGCAGGCTCCTCTCCCCACCTCCTCCACCTCATGCCTCCACATAACTCCTCTGAGTACAATGGGTCCACCCCTGTAGTCCATCATCTTGTGTGATTGTAAACTTAGCACCTGTGCAGATGCAAGGTGACATTCTCCTGGGTTCCAGAGACCAGAGCATCGCACCTCTGGGAGTCATTATTGTGCCTGCCACATTGTAAAGGAAATAAAGTTCAGAGTGGTGTTGGGCTGAGGCATGGTGCTCCAGTCTGATTAAGAAAAAAATGGGCTGGAGAGATGGCTTAGTGGTTAAGGCGCCCACCTGTGAAGCCTAAGAATGCCCGTTCGATTCTCCAGGTCCACATTTAGCCAGACACAAAGTGACGCAAGTGCATAATGTCGCACATGCACACAAGGGGGCACATGTGTCAGGAGTTTGTTCACAGTGGCTGAGAAGGCCCTGGCACGCCCATTCTCTGCCTCTTCCCCTCTCTCTCTCTGTCTCTCAAATAAAAAAAAAGAAGAAGAAGAAAAGTGTGGGTTGGAGAGATGGCTTAATGGTTAAGATACTTTCATGAAAAGCCAAACAACCCAGGTTTGATTTTCCAGTACCCACATAAAGCCAGATACACAAGGTGGTGCATGTGTTTGGAGTTTGTAGTGGCTGGAGGCCCTGGTGCACCTATTTTCTCTCTAAATAAATAAATAAAAACAGAAAAAAGTGAGTAGAAAGGCATGGTGGTACACACCTTTAATGCCAGTACTCAGGAGGCCAAGGTAGGAGGATCACCAAGGCCAACCTGAGACTACATAGTAAATTCCAGATCAGCCTGGGCTAGAGCAAGACCCTACCTTGAAAAACCAAAAAGAAAAAAGAAAAAGAGTGAAGAGGGTGGAAATATACCTGTGTGCCCCTCTGTGAAGGCGGAAACTAGCCCAGAAGCTGCATAAACGCCGGTCTCAGTGGCTGCTTCTGGGAAGGAGGCCAGGGGTGGAGGAGATTGGCTGGTCGTCATGTATCTTTTTGTATTATTTAAATTTTTTACTACATGCCTCTCTCATCTATGCTAAAAATAATTTTCAAGTCACACATAGTCATTATAAAAGTTCAGACTTTCCGCAAGCAAAGAGAATCTACCCTTACACCCGAATCTCTCCTTTTCTCTCAAGGATAACTCTGAGAAGAGTTGGGCTTTCCCATGGACTTAAAAAATGCTTTCAGGCCGGGCGTGGTGGCACATGCCTTTAATCCCAGCACTTGGGAGGCAGAGGTAGGAGGATCGCTGTGAGTTCGAGGCCAGCCTGAGACTACATAGTGAATTCCAAATCCGCCTGGACTAGAGCAAGACCCTACCTCAAAAAAAAAAAAAAAAAAATGCTTTTAGGCTGGAGAGATGGCTTAGCACTTGCCTACAAAGCCTAAGAACTCAGGTTCCATTCCCCAGTACCCACATAATCCAGATACACAAGGTGGTGCATGCGTCTGGAGTTCATTTGCAGTGGCTAGAGGTCATGGTGAATTCATTCTCTATCTGCCTTTTCCCCTCTCAAATAAATAAATATAACCTTTTAAAAAAGTTGCTTTTGGGCTGGAGAGATAGCTTAGCGGTTAAGGCATTTGCCTACAAAGCCAAGGGACCTCGGTTCGATTTCCCCACATAAGCCAGATGCACAAGGGGGTACATGTGTCTGGAGTTCATTTGCAGTGGCTGGAGGCCCTGGTGTGCCCATTCCCTCTCTCTCTCTCTCTCTCTCTCTCTCTCTCTCAATCTGTGTCTGCCTCTTTCCCTCTCTCGCTCTCTCAAATAAATAAATTTTAAAACTTTTTTTTTTAATTTGCTTTTGGGGGCTGGAGAGATGGCTTAGCTGTTAAGGCATATACCTGCGAAGCCCAAGGACCCAGGTTCCATTCTCCAGTTCCCATGTAAGCCAGATGCACATGGTGGTATATGTGTCTGGAGTTCCTTTGTGGTAGCTAGAGGCCCTGGCGCACCCATTTTCACTCTCCCCGCCCCATCTCAAATAAATAAATAAAAATAAAAAATCTTTTTTAAAAAGTTGCTTTTAAGGCATGTGTACTTTTTCACATGGCTGGGTCATCCTGCAGGTCAGCTCAAACATCCCATGCCCCAGCAGACCCTATGGACAACATGTAGAATACTCCCTGCTCTTCAGAGCTGCCCCAACACTGCAATGCAATATCTGTCTGTCCTTTGAGGTGGTCCTTGAAATTCACACGGCATAAGTGGAGTCATTTTTTGTACACCTGTGATACTATGCAACCGTTACGCTAGTATGTATAGTTCCAGAACATTCTCACATCCCAGGAGGAGCCCCATTCCCATGTACCAACCACTCCTCATCTTTCCCCCCAATCTGTTTTCTCTCTATGGATTTCATATCAATGGGCTTTGCACAACCTGTGACATTGTTTAAATCTGTTTTGAGACAAGGCCTCATGGTATAGCCCAAGCTGGCCTTGAATTTGTAAGCAAGAGCCTTTAACTTCTGGGCTATCTGCCCAGCCCCTGGCCTTGAACTTGTGATCTTCCTGCCTCAGCCTCTCATGTGCCTGGATTACAAGCATGTGCCAACATGCTGGCCTTGGGTGTGGCTTTTTCATGGCTGGATTATATTCAATTGTGTGGCTGTGCAACATTTCTTCATCCGTTCCTCCTCGGTAGACACTGGGTTGTTTCCACATTCAGGCCATTGTGACACTGTTTTCTAGAGTGTTTTCAAATCTTTGGGGTGTCTACCAGGATCCGTGTCCTTCCCAATCGATATATGAAAGTAGGGTGACTCAGCTGACCAGTGTCCTCTTGTTTTCCAGATCCCAAGACAGCAGGGAAATGGCCTCCCGTGAAGAAAAGGTAAATTGACTCTGGTGGTTCAGTGTGTGAAAGAGCTGAGCTTTAAAGAACATTAAGGGGCCTGAGAGCTGGAGCCCATTATTCAAATCCCAGCTTTGTAGTTAAATAACCACAAGTCATTTGACACCCCCACCCCATCCACCACCGCCTATTTCCATATATATATATATGGAAATGATGACAAGACTTTTTTTTTAAATTATTTTTTAATTGACTTTTAATCTTACATATCAAAAAAAAACCCCACCTGATATTTCCCTCCCCTCCCCCATTCCACTTTAGAACTCCCGTCTCCATCATATCCCCTCCCTCTCTCCATTAGTCTCTTTCCTAATTTGATGGCATCATCTTTCTCTTCTATTTTGAGGGTCTTGCAAAGGTATTGCTAGGCACCGCAAGATCATGGATATCGAGGCCAATTTCTGACAAGACTTTTTAACCAGAGCTGAAGAGATGGCTTAGCAGTTAAGGCATTTGCCTGCAATGCCAAAGATTCTCGGTTCATTTCTGCAGGGCCCACGTAAGCCAGATGCACAAGGGGGCGCATGCATCTGGAGTTTGTTTACAGTGGCGCACCCATTCTCTCTCTCTCTCTACCTCTTTATCTCTCTCAAATAAATAAATAGGGGCTGGAGAGATGGCCTAGAGGTTAAGGCATATGTCTGTGAAGCCTAAGGATCCTAGTTCAATTCTCTAGGTTCCACGTAAGCAGATGCACATGGTGGCACATGCATCTGGAGTTCGTTTGCAGTGGCTAGAGGTTCAGGTGTGCCCATTCTCTCTCTCTCCCTCCCTCTCTCTGTCTCAAATAATTAAATAAATAAAATACATTTAAAAAAAAAAAAAAAAAAGAAAAGACGAGACTTTTAAACCAGCCTAGCCTATTGGGAGGATCCAATGAGACGATAGTCCCTGAATGCCAGGCAAACGCTGAGCCCATTTTGCAGTAAAGAGACCTGAGCACAGAGACTTATAGCCACTTGCTCAGGATCACACAGCAGGGAGCAGCAGAAATAGCATGTCAAAGCAGACACTTTGACTCCTGTGTCATTGGCCGCCCCAAGTAGGACTGTAGATTCTGTCTCAGATATCTGTGGGGTGGGTGGATTGTGTTTGGGGGCCATCAGTTGTCAAGGCTGGCACCTGGCCAGGACAAGCTATCCAGGGTGGTGCTAGATGCAGAGGGCAGCAGTGAGGTGAGGGGGACAGGGGTCCGCAGGAAAGTAGATGATAGTGAGGTCTCTCACGGTTCCTCACATTAGTGATTCAAGAAACTGCCCCCCATGAGGTGCTCCCGAGTTTCAAGTGTGGAAGGAAGGCACACACGTCCTTCACTTGCAGTTCCCTGGGCAAATTAAGCAAACCTAAAGCAGGTGGAAATGCTTGTTGTGGTGGGAACCGCTCTAAGCCAGCTCTCAGGCAACCATCCCAGGATGGGTCAACCCCTGCAGCTGTTCTGGGTCAAACAGGACCGTGGGTGTTCCGTGCCTGGTCCTCCACTGTGGGGAACCAGGCCACCAAACGTTCCTGGCTTGTTATCTGCTGATTGTGGATGCATGGATGTTTGCTGCCACCATTTCCAGGGATGTAATTAACACATGCTGAAATGGATCCATTGAAAGGCACGTCCAGAGTTCAGAAACCATCACCCGGCACGGTGGCACATGCCCATTATTGTTGCACGTGAGAGGTGGAGGCAGGAAGATTAGAAATTCAAGGTCATCCTCTGCTAGATAACAAGTGTGAGGCCAGCCCGAGCTATGTGAGACCCTGTCTCAAAAAGCCAAAACCAGTCTGGAGAGATGGCTTAGCGATTAAGGCACTTGCCTCCCAAGCCTAAAAACCCAGGTTCTATTCCCCAATACCCACATATGCACAAGGTGGCACATGCCCTTGGAGTTTGTTTGCAGTGGCTAGAGGTCTTGGCATGCCCATTCTCTATCTGCCTCTCTCTCTCTCAAATAAATAATATATATATATTTGGTTTTTCGAGGTAGGGTCTCACTCTGGCCCAGGCTGATTGGAATTCACTATGTAGTCTCAGGGTGGCCTCGAACTCATGGTGATCCTCCTACCTCAGCCTTCCAAGTACTGGGATTAAAGGCATGTACCACCACACCTGGCTTTTAAAATATTTTTTTCTAATGCCAACATTCCAGTGTGAGAACGAGGTGTTAGAATTAGGGATACATAAAAGCAAGGAATAGAGCAGTAAGACCATCATCACTCTTTGCAAAGCTTCTTGGCTCTGACCCTGCAGAGGTCTGACACATGTAACTAGTGGGACAAGATAAGACAGGAAGTTGTCTCTACAGCCCTTGATTACAACTGTAGTAGACGGAAGTGGACTGGGGACACGAGGAGGCAGGGAGTGGCAGGTGACAGCAGTCAGTGTGTTGGGACTGTATTGTTTTTTCACTCACATTTTCTTTTTTTCTTTTTTTGGGGGGGTTTTTTGAGGTAGGGTCTCACTCTAGTTCAGACTGACCTGGAATTCACTATGTAGTCTCAGGTTGGCCTGGAACTCACAGTGATCCTCCTACCTCTGCCTCCCAAGTGCTGGGATTAAAGGTGTGCGCCCCACGCCCAGCTTTTATTCACTCACATTTTCATTGCAGTCATTAGATGTAGGCGAAGACCTGCTCACTGGGTGAGTGTCAGCAGCCAGGCCTTCCGTGGGGTCAGGCTGAGGCCGGAGTTAGAATGATGCTAGGCAGTTGCAGGGTGCGGTGAGGCCTTGTCACCAACCTGAACCCAGGGCGCAGGGCCAGCAGGGGAAGTGGAGCTTGAAATGCAAGAATCGAGCCAGGACACACCTTGGGGGCCTGGGCTGGAGGCGGTCCGCATTGTGGAGAAGCTGAGCCAGGACTCCGTGGGGCAAATGAGCCACTTCCTGGTCAGGGAACACGCCCCCTTGTGGATGCCCCTTGCCCAGTGCACTGTGTTTGGACATGCTTGTTCATGGAGCTTTGCTTTCCCAGTCCTTCAGCTATCTGGCCCACACGGTGGCATTGTGGGGGAAGCAGTGCAGACCTGATTTGAAATAGCCAGTTCCAGTAAGATGGGCTTGGCTCCAAGGGACACCGCCCTCCTCCCAGGCCCTTCCTCTCTCTGCTTCAGTTTCCGCTTCTGTAAAATGGGAACACTAGCCTGCAGAGGTGTGGCAGGGATTATACCCGATGGCGTGTCACAAACATGAGCAGAACACCGGAGGACAGCTGCTGCCTTTATTCCACAGTGAAGACAGGTGCATGTGCCCGGCCACCTCGAGCCTGGGAGCCAGGTGTGCTGAGCCAGCCTCACCTTTAGCTCACTTCCCCCAGAGGCTCCAGGCACAACTGTGTTTCTTGTCTGGCGCTGGTTTTCAGCCTCAAGTTGACAGTCACCACACCTAGACCGAGATGTCAGGGGCTGGAAGTCTGTGATAGGGGTTCATCAAGGCTCTTGAAAGGGTTCAGGTGAGGTTGGGGTGTGACACGCTCCATGGCTGAGTGGTGGAGCACTTGCAGAGCATATAGGAGGCCCTGGGTTCCAGCCGTGGCTCTGCAGAATGTTTCCGGGTGATTCCAGCCAGCAGCTGGGACAGTTAGGGTCCTCTCCGTGGAACTGTAAGTGGCACTGCTACAGCCCACGTTCCACCAGCAGCCGGAAGAGGTCCTCAACAGGACCTCTGCTCAGGGAAAGCTGTATTCATGACTGTGCACTGGAAAAGATGTTCAGAGAGAGCTAGAGGCAAGCAAACATAGTGAGTTTGGGTTGGAGAGATGACTTAGTGCTTAAGGCACTTGCCTGCAAAGCCAAAGGACCTAGGTTCGATTTCCCAGGACCCACGTAAAGCCAGATGCACAAGGTAGTGCATGTGTCTGGAGTTCATTTGCAGCAGCTGGATGCCCTGGTGTGCCCATTCTCTCTCTTCCTCTCTCTGCCTCTTTTTCTCTCTTTCTCTCTCAATAAATAAATAAAAATAATCCTGACGCTTAAAGAGAATAGTGAGTTTATTAAGCCTCTGGACACATTATAAAGGAAAAGGACAGGACAGGACCCCCCCCCCCCGAGCCATGGACATGTGCTTCTTTTTAAATTTTTAAAAATCTTATTTATTTACTTGAAAGAGAGAGAAAGAGGAAGATACCGAGAGAGAGAATGGGTGCTCCAGATATATGTGCCACCATGTGCATCTGGCTTATGTGGGATCTGGGGAATTGAACCTGGGTCCTTAGGCGTCACAGGTAAGCGCCTTAACCACTAAGCCATCTCTCCAGCCCTGGACGTGTGCTTCTTGACCGAATCACTGTCAGGAGTCTTTACAGCGGCTGTCAGCATGACCCTGTGGCCTTCAAAGGTACAATTCATTAAAGGATGTAATATACAGGTTTAAAAATTGAGTAGAAAGCCAGGCGTGGTGGCGCATGCCTTTAATCCCAGCACTTGGGAGGCAGAGGTAGGAGGATCGCAAGTTCGAGGCCACCTTGAGAATACATAGTTAATTCCAGGTCAGCCTGGGCCAGAATGAGACCCTACCTCGAAAAAAAACAAAAAAAAAAAAAGATAAAAAGAAAGAAAAAAAGATTGAGTAGGAATCTGTGAGCTGGTATACTTCTTATTGTAACGAGTAAGTAAAATTGTAAAATGGTTTTATGAGGTACAGTGCTTGTTAAAGATTTAGGCCTGAGAGTGGCGTACTCTCTCACACACAGTGGAGCTCAGTGTCACAGTGTCACAAACCTGGCCCTACATAAGCAGCGTTCATTAGTTGTCCCTAACGTCATTAGGAAAACACACATTAACCAAAATCATGGCTTCATCAGTCATGTTCAAGTCCCTTGACCCTAATCTAGCAGGAAAGGCAAAGTAGGTCCCAGGCTAGGGGTGTCTGTCTCTTCTCGTGCCTCCTTCATTTTCCCCACCTTTCTTTTTTTTTTTTTTTTTTTTTTCGAGGTAGGGTCTCACTCTGGTCCAGGCTGACCTGGAATTAACTATGTAGTCTCAGGGTGGCCTTGAACGCTCAGCGATCCTCCTACCTCTGCCTCCCGAGTGCTGGGATTAAAGGCGTGCGCCACCACGCCCGGCTCCCACCTTTCTTTTTTAATTATTTTTATTTTTATTGAGAACTTCCTTAATTGTAGACAATATCCCATGGTACTTCCCTCCCTCCCCCTACTTTCCCCCTTTGAAACTTCACTCTCCATCATATTTCCTCCCCCTCTCAATCAGTCTCTCTTTTCATTTTGATGTCATCATCTTTTCCTCCTATTATGATGGTCTTATGTAGGTAGTGTCAGGCACTGCGAGGTCATAGATATCCAGGCCATTTTGTGTCTGGAGGAGCACATTGTAAGGAGTCCTACTCTTCCTTTGGCTCTTACATTCTTTCCACCCCCTCTTCCATAATGGACCCTGAGCCTTGGAAGGTGTTTCAGTGCTGAGCACTCCTCTGTCCCTTCTTCTCAGCACCATGGTGCCTTCTGAGTCATTCCAAGGTCGCCACCATCTGAAAAGAGAAGCTTCTCCAAACAAAAGTGAGAGTAGCATTAATATATGGGTGTGGATAGTAAGAGAAGTGCTTACCTGGCAGTTTGGTGAGCATAGTATATACATTTAGCCAGACACCAGCAGATGGTATACCCCTAGGGCTCATGACTACCCCTGTTGTAGGTTTTCAGTATCAGGGATGTATTCCCTCCCATGGAGCGGGCCTCCAGTCCAATTAGAGAGCGGTTGGTTTTCCCCATAACAGACATGCCATTATTGCATCCGTTGGCTCATTTGACCTGGCTGGCCAAATTTAAGGCTTGCAGTATCCACTGTTGTCTTCACTGGTGTTTTCTCTCTCCCTTGAACTGCATGCAGAGTAGCTTTTTCCAGCTTTCTGTCAGCTGTTCCACATGGAGGAGGCTTTCAGCTCAGCTCCAGCACAATTTCTCAGTGACCTTGCAGCCCAAGTATGTGGAGTCTTCAGCAATAAGGTCTTACCATCTATTCCCGGTGGGAAAGCAAGGGCATTTCCCCCATCTTTCTATCCTGCCCCAGAATGAAGCAGGAAAGAGGGAAGCCTGAGTGCTCTCCTGTCAGTGTGTGGCATATGTCACAGAGACATGGGCCGGGGGACTGCGGTACACTAGTGACAGCTCCTAGCCACCAGCTGGAGAGCTACCCTTCTCTCTCTGCTTTCTTTATTTTCCAAGGTAGGATCTCGCTGTAGTCCACACTGACCTGGAATTCACCATGTAGTCTCAGGGTGGCTTCAAACTCACAGTTCCTCCTACCTCAGCCTCCTGGGTGATGGGATTAAAGACGTGAGCCACCACGCCAGTGTTCTCTGTTTCCGTCAACAGTACATCGTGTGCCCCCAGGTGACATGGCTGATGTCATCAGCTTTGGACCCTACTTCCAGTCCTCTGAATGTCATCTTCTGCTTCTCCTAGGGAAGGGGTGAGGGCGTGGCCCCTCCCCACACCAGTGTCTCTCAAACTACCCCATTGGTGAGCCCTGATGGTTGTTGAACCATGCAGGAAATGGAATGGAATAAGGTGGGCAGTAGAAAGACTCCTTGGAAACTAGCATTGGCTACAGGTCTATGTGTCAGGGTTGCTGTGGCAGGGTCTGAAAAGCACAATGTCGTGGAGAAACACTGTCCCCAGTACTGTACCCAATATGAGCTTTTGCTGTGAGCCTGCCAGGGGCTGGACTGTGGTTGCTAGGGTCAGGTAGGAAGAGGGTATGCCATGCTGGTCAGCCTAGATTGGAGTCCCAGCTCAGCTCTGCTTCCCTGTGTGACATGGGGCAAGTCACTTGTCCTCTCTGTTCCCAGTTTCTGTATTGGCAAATGGAGTCAAGTCAGGGCCCCATCTGGTGGGGTTGCTTCACACATCGTTTTTTTTTTTTTTTAAATTTTTAAATTTTATTTATTGAGAGAAAGAGAGAGAGAGAGAGGCAGGTAGATAGAGAATGGGCACACTAGGGCCTTCAGCCGCTGTAAAGGAACTCTAGACGCATGAACCACCTTGTGCACCTGGCTTACGTGGGTCCTGGGAATCAAACCTGGGTCCTTTGGCTTTGCAGGCAAACACCTTAACCGCTAAGCTGTCTCTCCAGCCCACACATTGTTTTACAAAGGGATCTGCACAGTGCTCCAAGGGAGCAGTGCTCCCTTTCTGAAGTGCTTCTGTGTGACAGATTCATCTTGCCACTCCTGTGAGCATCATCTCGCCCAGTCTCCAGTCGGGTTCCTGACGCTACTGAAAAGGATGAGCAGAGTGAGCCAGGAGCCCAGCTTTGGGGAGGGACCTGGACCACTGGTCCACCCAACACACCTGAGCCAGTGAACCACACAGGGGTTGTTTTTGTGAACCTCAAACTTCCTCCCCACCCTAGAGAAGGAAAGACGGCTACGCTTATTTTAAGACTTCCCTGATTTTAAAAATAGGCATTCCCCAGAACACGGGGTGGGGCGGGGGGGGTGAGCTCTCTGCATGTCATCCTGCCTCGCTGTGGGGGGGGGGAGACTACCCGTACCCTGGGATACTCAGGGATGGGGGGGTGACAGGCCCAGTCATGTACATAAGTGGACACAGCCCCACAGGAGAGGAGCAGGGACCATGGGAGTGTGCAGTGGAGAGGCCCTGGACTGGGACGCTTAGGAGGGACCTGAAAGCAGGAAAAGAAGCTAGAGACAAAGCAAGAAGGGGCTGGCTATATAGACCAGGCAATGGAGGCAGCATGTGTACAAGCCCTGTGGCCGAAGGAACTTGCCGGGTGAAAAGGCTGACTGAGACCACTCTGTAGAGCAGTGAGAGGTGGAAGCAGAGGCCAGATAGATGGGCAGAGAATGGATGTGAGCCCCTGGAAGGTGTTTAGTTTAGTGTTTTATATGTAAGAATGGGTGGTACGTGCCTGTAATCCCAGCACTCAGGAGGCAAAAGCAGGAAGATCACCACAAGTTCAAGGCCAGCCTGATCTACATAGCTAGTTCCAGGTGTGTGTGTATGTGAGAGAGAATGAGTGCAGGTGCATGCGCAAGAGAAAGAAATTCAATGGGAAGTCAAGGAAGAATTCCTATATTCAAACACAGGAGCATAGCAGGGGCCAGCAAGACCATCTTACTGGGAGAGCATGTAGGAGCCAGTATACACACGTGCTGGTGTGAGAGGTGCTGTAGGTTAGCTAGCAGAGCAAAGACCCGGGTGATTCCACAGGAAGCCAGTGCTCGCTGACAGACCCCTTTCCCAAGTGCCATACAGGACAGTTTCCTTTAGCAGCGAGCTGTGACAGGACACAAGGGTGTTTGTGATCAGAGAACCCCATTAGATGCCATTGTTGTGTAGCAACCTAGGTTAGTCCTGGACGTCCAATCCTCCTGCCTCAGCCTCCTGAGTGCTGGGAAGGCAGATGAGCAGCATCACGCCAGGCTCTATACAGTTATTTATTTATTTATTTATTTATTTATTTATTTATTTATTTTTATTTATTTGACAGAGAGAGAGAATGGGTGCGCCAGGGCCTCCAGCTACTGCAAACAAACTGCAGATATGTGTGCCCCCCCCTTGTGCATCTGGCTAATGTGGGTCCTGGGGGATCAAACCTGGGTCCTTTGGCTTTGCAGGCAAATGCCTTAACTGCTAAGCGATCCCTCTAGCCTATAGAGTTTTTTATTTTTTATTTATTTATTATTTTTTTGGAGGTAGGATCTCGCTGTAGCCCAGGCTGACCTGGAATTCACTATGTAGTCTCAGGCTGGCCTCAAACTTATAGCAATCCTCCTACCTCTGTCTCCTGAGTGCTGGGATTAAAGGCATGCATCACCGTGCCCGGCTTAAAAAAATGTTTTTATTGGGGCTGGAGAGATGGCTCAGCAATTAAGGTGCTTGCCCATAAAACATCACAACTATAGTTTGATTCCCCAGTAAAGCCAGATGCATAAGGTGGTGTATGCATCTGGAGTTCATTTGCAGTGGCTAGAAGCCCTGCACACCCATTCTTTCTCTCTTTCTCTCCTGGATGTAGTGGCACACACCTTTAATCATAGCACTCAGGGGCTGGAGAAATGGCTTAGCACTTAAGGCGCTTGCCAGCAAAGCCAAAGGACCCAGGTTCAATTCCCAAGAACCCATGTAAGCCAGATGCATAAGGTGGTATGTGTGTCTGGAGTTTGTTTGCAGTGGCTGGATGCCCTGGCACTCCCATCTTCTCTCTCTTCCTCTCTCCCTCTCTCTGCCTCTTTCTCTCTCTTTCAAATAAATAAAATTATAATTAAAAATTTTAAAAAATCATAGCACTCAGGAGGCCAAGGAAGGATGATCACTATGAGTTTCAGGCCAGCCTGAGACTACATAATGAATTCCAGGTCAGCCTGGGCTAGAGTGAGACCCTACCTCAAAAAACTGTATATGTGTGTTTATATATATATAAAATTTAGCTGGGCATGGTGGGGCACGCCTTTAATCCCAGCACTTGGGAGGCTGATGTAGGAGGATCGCCGTGAGTTTGAGGCCACCTTGAGACTATGTAGTGAAGTTCAGGTCAGCCTGGGCTAGAGCGAGACCCTATCTCAAAACTACCCCCAAAGTATTTATTTGCAACATACACACATACACAAAGAAAGAGAGTGAGTATTGTCATGCCAGGGCCTCTAGCCATTGCAAATGAACTCCAGATGCATGTGTTACTTTGTGCATCTGGCTTTATGTGGGTACTGGGGAATCAAGCCTGGGCCTACAAGCATTGCAGGCAAACACCGTTAACCACTGAGCCATCTCTCCAGCCTTGAATTTCTTCAAAAGTACCTTTTTCTGCGATATTGGAGGAAGGCTGTGGGGAGGGACTTCCCCTCCTGCAGATGGTGGCTGTGGCCCTTGTGAAAATAGGCAATCTTAAGAACTCTCTCTCTCTCTGCCAAGTATAGTTCTGGTCTTTCACTTTCCTTCTTTGCCAGGAGGTCATTATCTGGTGTGACATCTGTCACATGTCATGATGTTGCCTTAGTGGGGGGCAGCTCCCCATTCTGCTGTGTAGTTAATTCACTCATTAAAGATTTATCAAGGTCAGGTGTGGTGGCGCACGCCTTTAATCCCAACACTCCAGGGGCAGAGGTAGGAGGATCGCTGTGAGTTCAAAGCCATCCTGAGACGACATAGTGAATTCCAGGTCAGCCTGGGCTAGAGTAGACCCTACTTTGGAAAAAAAAAAAAAAAATTATGGAGTCTCAAAATGGGTGAAGTGAGGCAGGGCCCTGTCCCCCTCCACACACACCAGCATGTACAGCCTGTAGGAGATAGACAATAGAATCAAGTATGGCTCTGGGGCAGGTCAAGTGACAGCCCCTGGTCCTGGTGGAAGGGGAACATCCAGGTCCAAGACCTGGAGGATATAGAGGGCAAGACAGGCAGAGGTTTTGCCAGACCTCAGAGAGGCTGCAGCAGGTCCCAGAGCAGAGAGAAAGGAGAGAGGGAGAGAGAGCAAAAGCGAGAGAAAGCATGGTGTAGACCCTCACGTCGTTCATCTAGCTGGAGTGCCACAGAGGCGGGGAGGAGACCAGGGCCAGGGGAGCCCAGAGAGTGACATCTACAAGCTAGAGCGAGAGGGATTATGGACGATAGCCAAGGGTGATCTTGCTTGGCTATTGGTATGGGTGTGACACGATGCCCTGGAAACAGTGGATTTGGAGAAGTGAGTTGGTTTGGGTCACAGCAACCTAATCAGCCAGCAGCATCTTTGAGATCAAGCAGCAGACTTTGCTTGGAAAGCGGACGACACTGAGAATTCAGAGTCACTGACCACCAAAGGATGCGAGGCTCTTAGCCTGACAAGGTCCGGGTGGGTTGTAGGGATGTCTGATGTGGGAGATGAGAGACTTAGGGGTGCTGTCAGGCAGAACGTGGTCAGCAGTCAAGAGTCAGGCAGGCTGGGATTTGATATGGGAAGGTGACCTCCGCACAAGGAGCAAGGTCAGATGGAGTAGGGGTTCATGCATGGAGACGGAACTGTGGGTGTCCATGCCAGCCACTTTCCTGCTATGGAGTCTTCAGTGGCAAGTGACAAAAACAAAGCTAGAGGCCCAGACTCTATCATCAGTCATGGAACTGCAGGGGACAGGATGGAGGAACAGACAAGAGACATAGGGACCCCTTTCTCAAAGTTTCTTGTTTCTGGTACAGTCTTGACTTAAAACCAGGGTTATTTTCTGGGCTGCAGAGATGGTTTAGTGAGACCCTATCTTGAAAAAACAAACAAACAAACAAACCAAAAGCCAAACAAACACACCAACCCCCCCCCCATAAAAACCAAAAACGTAAGTGTGTTTTTTGTGGTGGAGGTGTTTGTTTTGCAAAGCACCCTAGAACTTAGCATTTTACCTGCCAGGTGAGGTGCTTCCCTGAGGGAAATCATGGCCTGGTTGGGGGAGGGAAGCAGGATCCTTGGCTGGCAGGGTCAGATGTCATGCAGGACTCAGAGTGCGCAGGCCTGCAGAGCTTAGTCTACTAAGGATTGCTATGTTAACAGATGGTGTCCCGGTCACCAGCCGGAAGCTGTGATAAGGACTCTCGAGGGAGCAGTAAAGAACGTGAGGAGCGGGCTCTAGAATCAGGAGGGGATCTGATGTGGGTGCGGGGCAGCAAGGAGCGCTCTGAGGACTTCAAGCATGGGTCAGAGTGAGCCCAGTTCAGAAAGTGGGGAAGAGCAATGAGGCCGAAGAGCAGCCCCTGGGAGGGCTCTGCTGGGCGGTGCGCAGCACTGAAGGGGTGGCGGGAGGCTGAGCCTGGGGAGCAGGCTGTGGGGAAGCAGGCCATGCCGCGTGGGACCGTGTCCATCACATGAAGGGTCGCGGACTATTGATGGAGAAGCACCAAAGAGCCACACTGCAGGGGTGACAGTCGTGGTGACTGCTCAGGCTGCTGGTGGAGAAGGTGCTATGGGAACCAGAGTTCAGTGGGAGACTGTGTGGTCCTCTTAGGCCAACGAAAATACAGACTTGATGATGGGGCTGGAGAGATGGCTTAGCAATTAAGGCATTTACCTGTGAAGCCAAAGGCCCCGGGTCGATTCCCCAGGCCCCACGTAAGCCAGGTGCACAAGGAGGCGCATGCATCTGGAGTTCGTTTGCAGTGGCTAAAGGCCCTGGTGTGCCCATTCTCTCCCTATCTCTCTTCTCTCTCTGCTTGCAAATAAATAAATAAAATAAAAAAGACTTGATGAAGCAGACTCTGTCTCAAAGAAGATGGAGTAGCAGCCAGGCATGGTGGCACACGCCTTTAATCACAGCACTTGGTGGGAGGCAGAGGTAGGAAGCTTGTTGTGAGTTCAAAGCCAGCCTGGGACTACATAGTGAATTCCAGGTCAGCCTGGGCTAGAGCAAGACCCTACCTTGAAACCTCCTCCCCCCCCCCCCGAAAAAGAATACGAAGTACAAGCCAGGCGTGGTGGCGTACGCCTTTAATCCCAGCACTCGGGAGGCAGAGGTAGGAGGATCGCCGAGAGTTCGAGGCCACCCTGAGACTACATAGTTAATTCCAGGTCAGCCTGGACCAGAGTGAGACCCTACCTTGCAAAACCAAAAAAAAAAAAAAAAAGAATATGAAGTACAGAAAATTCCTCTGACCAACACACACATGACATAAAACATACACATGTACATAAATAAAAATAATAATAAAAACAAGAACTCAAGCCAGGCATGGTGGCTCACGCCTTTAATCCCAGCACTTGGGAGACAGAGGTAGGAGGCTCGCTGTGAGTTCAGGGTCACTCTGAGACTGCATAGTGAGTTCCAGGTCAGCCTGGGCTAGAGTGAGACCCTACCTCAAGAACACCCCCCCGCCAAAAAAAAGAATTCAAAGGGGAGATGGCTCAGCAGTTAAAGGCATTTACTTGCAAAGACTGCTGGCCCAAATTTGATTTCAGTTGCACAAAGTGGCACATGCATCTGGAGTTTGGCCCTGGTGTGCCCATATTCTCTCTGTGTGCAAGTAAATAAAAAATAAAAATATTTTTAAATTAACTAAAAAAAGAAAAGAACAAAGACTTAGAGCAGGGCAATGGCTAAGGAGGAAGTGAGGTAAGGAAGGCTCATGCCTGGGGAAGAATGGGACCACACTATCTTGGGAGTTTACACCCTGTTTGAAGTTGCCCTTACACCCCTCAGCATGGGGAAATCTCAAATCTGGGTTGCCAAGGTACTCAGACAATATAGGAGGCTGGGCAAGGAGGAAGCCTGGAATCCAGACGCCTGCCTTCCTGAATACAGCACTGTGGAGACTCTGCCTCAGCCTCACCTCCACTTCCCCAGGCACTTAACTAAATGGGGTTGAGGGTGGGGGTTGTGAAAAGAAAACGTTCTCTTTGGCCAAATTTGGAGCTTAGAGACACGAGGTGCCACAGAACAAAGGCAATTCTGTGGGTGGAACCAGGGTCTTGAAAGTGCAAGGCCATTGCTCTACCCCTAAGCTGCTTCCCCAGGCCGCGACCCTTCTCTTGTGTTTTTCCACTTGGAGTTCATTGAACTATTTTTTTAAAATATTTATTTATTTATTTGTTTGTTTTGAGACAGGAGAGAGAGAGAGAGAGAGAGAGAGAGAGAGAGAGGGAGAGAATGGGTACGCCAGGGCCTCTAGCCACTGCAAACAAACTCCAGAAGCATGTGCCACCATGTGCAGCTGGCTTACTTGGGACCTGGAGAATCGAACCTGGGTCCTTAGGATTTACAGGCAAGCATCTTAACCACTAAGCCCTCTCCAGCCCTCACTGAACTTTTTTGATATATATGTGTATGTTTTTCCATCAAATCTGGACATTTTTTTCAGCCATGATTTCTTTGAATATTCTTTTTTTTTTTCTTAATCTCCTTGTCATCTCATTTTGGTACTGCTGGTACCTGGTATGTTATTGTCCCCGAGGCTCTGTTTGTTTTTTTCTTTCAGCTATTTTTTTTCTCCAATTATTATTTTCCATTGTTTTGTCTTTAAATTCACTATCTTTCCTTCTGTAATATCTTATCAGCCATTATTCCTGTCCAGTGATTTTTAAATTATATATATGTATATATGTAATATGTATATATATATTTAATTCTACAGTAGCCATTTGAATTTTTTTCAGTATTCATTTATCTGTTGAGTGACTTTGTTCACTAATTAAATCCATATTTTCCATGAATCTTTAAAAAAGTTTTTTTAAAAAAATTTTATTTATTCATGAGAGAGAAAGGGGTTGAGAATGGGCATGCTAGGGCCTCTCTCACTTTGTGCATTCAGCTTTACATGGATACTTGGGAATTGAACCCTGGGCTGACAGACTTTGCAAGTGCCCTGAGAGTCTGGGTCCTTAGGTTTTGCAGGCAAGTACCTTAGCTGCTAAGCCATCTCTCCAACCCTCAAAGCTGTTTAAAATAAACAGTGCTGGGCTGGAGAAATGGCTTAGCGGTTAAGGCGTTTGCCTACAAAGCCAAAGGAACCAAGTTCAATTCCCCAGGACCCATGTAAGCCAGATATACAAGGGGCACATGCATCTGGAGTTTGTTTGCAGTGGCTGGAGGCCCTGGCATGCCCATTCTCTCTCTGTCTCTCTTCTATCTCTCTATCTCTGCTTACAAATAAATAGATAAAATTTAAAAATAAAACAGTGCTGGTGATGAAACCCAGGGCCTTGTGTATGCTACCTGAGTGCTCTACCACTGACCTACATCCCCAGCCCTCTTTTTCCTTTTTTTTTTTTTTTTTTTTTTTTTTGAGGTAGGGTATTGCTATAGACTGACCTGGAATTCACTATGTAGTCTCAGGCTGGCCTCAAACTCATGGCGATCCTCCTACCTCTGCCTCCCGAGTGCTGGGATTAAAGGCATGTGCCACCACATCTGGCTCAACATTTTATTTTATATTATTGTTGTTGGGTTTTAAAAAGTATTTTTTTATTTATTTGCATGGGGGAGTATGGCTTCTTGCCACTGCAAATGGACACCAGATGCTTGCACCACATTTTGTGTCTGGCTTACTAGAGTGGTTTGGGCATTGAACTCTGGGCAGGCTGACTTTGCAAGCAAGTACCTTTTACCACTGTGCCATCTTCCCAGCCCCTATTGTTGTTGTTGTTGTTTTAAAAATATTTTATTTTTATTTATTTGAGAGAGGGAAAGAGGCAGAGTGAGTGAGAGAGAGAATGGGCGTACCAGGGCTTCCAGCTGCTGCAAACGAACTCCAGATACATGTGCCACCTTGTGCATCTGGCTTACGTGGGTACCACAGAATCAAACTGAGGTCCTTTGGCTTTGCAGGCAAGCGCCTTAATCGCTAAGCCATCTCTCCAGCCCTATTGTTGGTTTTTTGAAACAAGTTCTTATATAGCCCGGGCTAGCTTTAAACTCACCATGTAGCTGAGCATGACCTTGAACTATTGCTTATCCTGCCTCTACTTCCCAAGTTCTAGCATTACAAGCGTGCTCCACTACCTCTTATTTATTTATTTTTTTGGGTAGGGTCTCACTCTAGCCCAGGCTGACCTGGAATTCACTGTGCAGTCTAAGGATGGCCTCGAACACTTGGCAATCCTACCTCTGTCTCCCAAGTGCAAGGATTAAAGGTATGAACCACCACGCCCAGCTCACTACCTTTTATTTTTATTTTTATTTTTTTAAGGTAGCCTCCCCAGTGCTGGAATTAAAGGCATGTGCCACCAATGTCCAGCCCTGCCACCTTTTATTTTGAGTCAGTCTTTTACTACATTGCCTAAATTGGCCTTGAACTCACCCTGTATACCTAGATTGGCCTCAAACTTGCAATCCTCCAGCCTTAGTCTCCCAAGTACTGGGATTATAGGCCTGTACCACCAGTTCTGACTGGATTCCTTGAAATCATTGAAGTTTAAAATTTTATTTATTTATTTATTTATGAGAGAGAGTATATGGGCACATCAGGGCCTCTCACTATTGTAGATGGACTCCAGATGCATATACCATGTCGTACATGACTGGGTACTGGGGAATCGAATCTGGGCCATCAGGCTTTGCAAGCAAACACCTTTAACCACTGAGCAATCTCTCCAGCCCCAAGTTTTTGTTTTGTTTTGTTTTGAATTTATTTAATTTATTTATTTGAGAGAGAGAGAGAGAAGAATGGGCATGCCAGGGCCTCCACCCACTGCAAATGAATTCCAGATGCATGTGCCCCCTTGTGTATCTGGCTTATATGCCACAACTTCCGACAGGGGTTCGGAACTCAGGTACTCAGTTTTGAGGCAAGTGCTTTATCCACCAGGCCATGTCCCCAGACTCTTTTGAATGTGATTGTAACAGCTACTTCAGGTCTTGTTGGCCAATTCCGTTATGTACATACACTCTGCATCTCAGCTAGCTGAGTTTCACTGGTTTGGGGCCACATTTTTCTGTCTAGGAAGCTGGACAAAATGGATCCTATATTCATGCTTGTGTTGCCTTCTCTATTAGGGTGTTGAGTTTTGTTCCAACAGGTAGTTTGTTTAGTTGGAATCAGCTTGATCTTTATTATTATTATTATTTTATTATTATATTATTTTAAATTAATTATTTATTTTAAATTATTTATTTGCAAACAGAGAGAAAGAGAGAGAGAGAGAGAGACAGAGAGAGAATGGGCATACCATGGCCTCTAACTACTGAAAATGAACTCCAGACACATGTGCCCCTTGTGCATCTGACTTACATGGGTCCTGAGGAATTGAAGCTGGGTCCTTTGGTTTCACAGGCAAATGCCTTAACCATCAAGCCATCTCTGCAAGCCCCTTCCTTCCTCCCTCCCTCCCTCCCTTCCTTTTTGGTTTTTTCAAGGTAGGGTCTCACTCTAGCCCAGGCTGACCTGGAATTCACTATGTAGTCTCAGGGTGGCCTCAAACTCATGGTGATCCTCCTACCTCTGCCTCCTGAGTGCTGGGATTAAAGGTATGCGCCACCGTGCCCGGCTTCTTTTTTTCTTTCTTTCTTTCTCTCTTTCTTTCTTTCTTTCTTTCTTTCTTTCTTTCTTTCCTTCTTTCTTTCTTTCCCTCTTTCTTTCTTTCTTTCTTTCTTTCTTTCTTTCTTTCTTTCTTTCCTTTCTTTCTTCTTTTAACTTTTATTTATTTGAGAGAGAGAGAGAGACAGAAGAGAGAAAGGACATTCCAGGACCTCCAGCCACTGCAAGTGAACTCCAGATGCATGCGCCCCCTTGTGCATCTGGCTTACATGGGTCCTGGAGGATTGAACCGAAGTCCTTTGGTTTTGCAGACAAACACTAACTGCTAAGCCATCTCTCCAGCCCTATTTGTTTATTTTTTACTGTTTGAGGCGCGTCTAAGGAACCCCTACTGTGGCTACAGCATGCTTTTCTGGAATTCCCCCTGAATGCTTGGGGTATTTGAGGTGATCTCTACTCTGGCTGTTGGAAACTCAAGTCTCCCTACCCAACCTTGTGTCTCTGGCCTTGTTCAGCTCATGACTCCCCGGGAGATGTTTTGTTTTATTTTGCCTGGTCTCACAGAGTCTATGCATACACTGAAGTTAGGACCTAACTAAGCTAATTTAGGACCTAGCCAAAGTGCTTTTTTCTTTTTCTTTCTTTCTTTCTTTCTTTCTTTCTTTCTTTCTTTCTTTCTTTCTTTCTTTCTTTCTTTCTTTCTTTCTTTCTTTCTTTCTTTCTTTCTTTCTTTCTTTTCTTTCTTTCTTTCTTTCTTTCTTTCTTCCTTCTTCTGTTTTTTCTTTTTTCTTTTTTTTTGGTTTTTCGAGGTAAGATCTCACTCTAGCCCACGCTGACCTGGAATTCACTATGTAGTCTCAGGGTGGCCTCGAACTCATGGACATCCTCCTACCTCTGCCTCCTGAGTGCTGGAATTAAAGGCATGTGCCACCATGCCCAGCATAGACTGGTTTTTTAATGAATGAGAGTAAGAGAAAGAGAGAAAGGGAATTGATGTGCCTCCAGCCACTGTAATCAAATTCCAGACCTGTGTGCTAACTGTGCATGCGTCACCTTGTACGTCTGCCTACACGGGATCTGGGGAACAGAACCTGAGTCCTTAGGCTTTGCAGGCAAGTGCCTTAACTGCTAAGCCATCTCTCCAGCCCATCCCAAAGTGCATTTTTGTGTTGCTGCTCTCTGCACAGCTTCCTTCTCTCTCAGATTCCTGACGGAGGGAGGGAGGGAGGGAAGAAAGGAGAAAACCTTAATTCCCTGAGCCTGAGCTACGTTTTACATCCAGGCAGAAGACCAGGGGGCTGTGGGGCTCAGCTTGTTTGCCTCTCTCCCCCCCCCCCACCCAGCACCGTAAGTGCCGTGTTCCGTCCAGCTCCACAGCAGTTGACAGCAGGAGGGGTTAGCCGCTGGTAGCGGTTACTTTATCAAGGCTAGAAGCAGAAATCCCATTCTTTCAGAAATGTATGCTTTTATCTTTATAGATTCTAAAAGATATATTTTCCACGTATTTTAGTTTTTAAAAAGATATTTTATTGGCCAGGTGTGGTGGTGCACGCCTTTAATCCCAGCCAATCTGAGACTACATAGTGAAATCCAGGTCAGCCTGGGCCACAGCAAAACACTACCTTGAAAAACAACAAAAATTTTAATTTATTTGTATACTTGAGAGAGACAAAGAGGGAGTATGGGCACACCAGGGCATCCCGCCATTGCAAATGGCATATGCCACTTTGTGCATTTGGCCTTATGTGGGCACTGGGCAGTTGAACTCAGGTCTTTAGGCTTTGCAAAAAAGCTCCTTTAACTTCTGGGCCATCTCTGCAGCTCCTATTTTCATTTTTTTTTTTCACTTAAGTAGTGTAACATTAGCCAGGCATGGTGGCACATGTCTTTGATCCTAGCACTCAGGAGGCAGAGGTAGGAGGCTTGCTATGAGTTCGAGGCCACCCTGAAATTATATAGTGAATTCCAGGTCAGCCTGGGCTAGAGCAAGACCCTACCTTGAAAAACCAAAACCACCACAACAAAGAGTAGTGTAACATTAATCCTATGCTTATATATCTTTTACTTTGAGATTTTTTTAAATACTATTTTTATTTGAGAGAAAGTGACAGAGTGAGAAGAGAGTGGGCATACCAGGGCCTCTTGCCACTACAAAGGAAATCTAGATGTGTGTGCCACTTTGTACACCTGGCTTTATGTGGTTCCTAGAGAACCAGGCCAACAGGCTTTATAAGCAAGCGCCTTTAACTGCTGGTCCATGTCTCCAGCCCCACATTGAACTTTTTGTTTACCCCCTTGCAGTGTTGGGGACGGAACCCAGGGTCTTGTACACATTGGGAAAATGCTATCCTACTGAGCCACACCCCTCGCACCCTGCACGTTCACTGGACATGTTCGTTTGTTTGTTTTGAGGTAGGGTCTCACTCTAGCCCAAGCTGATGTGGAATTCACTATGTAGTCTCAGGCTGGCCTTGAACTCACCGTGATTGTCCTACCTCTGCCTCCCGAGTGCTGGGATTCAAGGTGTGTGCACTACCACACCTGGCTCACTGGACATGTTTAAAGTTCTGACCACATTGCAGTGTTCACTTACTTGTCAAAGAAACACCTCAGTGTTTCTGAGTGTGTCGAGTGCAAGGCACTGCTTCAGGTACTGAGTGTGCAGCCGCACGTGACAGAGAAAGTCCTTGTCACAGAGCTTAGAGTCCAGCGGGGGGAGGAAGGAGATTAGCGGGTAAGTAAATGTGGGCGGCAGGAAGCAGGGAGAGGCAGCCCAGCCTTGCTGAGGAGGTCCCTCCCACCCACCACCGACCTGCACTCAGGTACAGCTGGATTCATGACTGCACTGCACAGAAGAATTTCAAGACAGGGCTGGAGAGATGGCTTAGTGGTTAAGAACTCACCTGCGAAGCCTAAGGAGGCAGGTTTGATCCCCCAGGACCCATATAAGCCAGCTGCACAAGGTGATATGTGTGTGTGGAGTTTATTTGTAGTGGCTGGAGGCCCTGGTGCACCCATTCTCTCTATCTGTCTCTTTTTTCACTCAAATAAAAAATAAAATATATTAAAGAATTTCAGGACAAGCCAGAATGAAGCTATGGTAGTGAGTTTGAAAAAATTTACTGCCACGTGGCTCAGGGAAATTCACGGAAGAGGGGGCGGAAAGAGTGTTAGAGCTACAAGTTGGGTCACTATACACAGAAACTTGGCCTATCCCCCTAATTTTTGACTACCCCCACAGTGCAAGACCCACATTCCCCATTGCTGAGGGTCCCTTTGGAGGGGGGAGGACAGGGAGGAGGATAATGGAGTCACCAATATGAATGTAAAATTTGAATAATATAAACAAAATAATAAATTATTTAAAAAATTTACTGCCATCTTTTAAAAATTATTTATTGCCAGGCATGGTGGTGCACATGTTTAATCCTAGCACTTGGGAAGCAGAGGTAGGAATATTGCTGTGAGTTGAGGCCACTCTGAAACTACATTATGAATTTCAGGTCAGCCTGGGCTAGAGGAAGACTCTACATTGAAAAACAACAACAATTTTTAAAAATTATTTATTTTTTATGTGGGGAGGAGTGTGTGCTACAGCATGCACGTAGATGTCAGGGTACACCCTCTAGGTGTCTGTCCACACCTTCTTTGAAACAGGGTGCTGATGCAAAGGAATGTCAGAGTAGCTTGGCCTGCAAGCTTCAGAGTCTCCTGGATCCAGTTCCCATTGTCATAGGCATGTTGGGAACACAGATGCAGGAACCACCTGGGTGCTGGGAAATTGAACTGAGGCCAGCAGACTTTGCAAGCAAGTGCCTTTAATCACTGAGCCATCTCCTAGCCCATAAAAGGTGTTCTTTAAAAAGAGGAGGGGGGTCCTGGAGAGATGGATTAGCGGTTAAGTGCTTGCCTGTGAAGCCTAAGGACCCCGGTTCAAGGCTTGATTCCCCAGTACCCATGTAAGCCAGATACACAAGGTGGCGCATGCATCTGGAGTTCGTTTGCAGTGACTGAAGGCCCTGCCGCGCCCATTCTCTCTCCGTACCTCTTTCTCTGTCTGTTTCTCTCAAATAAATAAATACAAATAAACAAAATTTTAAAAAAGAGAGAGAGGGCTGGAGAGATGGCTTAGCGGTTAGGGCACCTGCCTCCTAAACCTAAGAACGCTGATTCCAATCTTCAGAGGTTCCAATCTCCAGGTCCCACGTTTAGCCAGATGCAAAGTGACACAAGGGCGCAATACTGCACTTGACCACAAGGGGGCGCATGTATCTGGATTTCGTTCGCAGCAGCTGAGAGGCTGTTGGTGCGCCCATCTCTGTCTTCCTCTCTCTCTCTCTCTCTCTCTCTCTCTCTCTGTATGTGTGTGTGTGTGTCTCTCTCCAAAAAAGAGAGAGAGAGAATGAGAATGAGTATGTGTATGGGTACACCAGGGCCTCCTGTTGCTGTAAATGAATTCGACACCCACATCACTGTGTGTCTGCTTTTACATGGGTACTGGGAAATTGAACATGGGCTTGCAGGTTTTGCAAGCAAGTGCCTTTAACTACTGAGCAACTTCTCAAGCCCCCTTAAGAGGTTTTAAAACATACATTATTATTTTTTTAAATTTATTTGAGAGAAAGAAAGAGGCAGAGAGAAAGAGAATAGGCGCACCAGGGCCTCTAACCAATGCAAACGAACTCCAGACACATGCACCACCTTGTGCATCTGGCTTACGTGGGTACTGGGAATTGAACCTGGGTCCTTTGGCTTTGCAGGCAAATGCCTTAACCGCTAAGCCATCTCTCCAGTCCAATACATACATATTAATGTGAAGAAATCTGAAATCTATTCAGTGTGTGGTGTGAGGTAGGGAATGGATTTTTTTGTTTGCTTAGGAGAAAATCAGATGGCCCAACTTCTCCAGTCTATTCCCACTTGATGGGAACTGCCACCACCTCAATTCCAGATTCCCATGTTCTCTGGACTTTTTCTGCTTCTGTTCCACTGGTCATAGTGCCTGTACTCATACTTGTATGTTTAACTGTTTAATAAAGACCCTGTTAGCTGGTGGGTAAGTAGGCAAAGTTCAGGGGCAGAATATTTTCTTTTGCTTTGAAAGAAACTGTCCTTATTTCTTACTTATTTATGCTTTTTTCTTTTGAGACAGGGTCTCATGTAGTCCAGGCTGACCTCACATTTGCTGTGAAGTCAAGGCTGGCCTTGAACTCCTAATCCTCACGCCTCTACCTCCCACATGCTAGAATGACAGGTGTATGCCACCATGCCTGGCAAGGTGGCTCTTTTTTTTGGGGTGCGGTTTTCGAGGTAGGGTCTCACTCTAGCTCAGGCTGACCTGGAATTCATTATGTAGTCTCAGGGTGGCCTCAAACTCATGGCGATCCTCCTACCTCTGCTTCCTGAGTGCTGGGCTTAAAGGTGTGCATCACCATGCCTGGCTGAGGTGGCTCTCTTTAAACAACTGGCCAAACTTGGACAATACTCCATTTACAACAATGCCTGGCCAGGACTGGTCTGAGGCATGAAGGGTCTGGGATCTTGTGACTTCTCAAGTGAAACTCAAGATACTTTTACTTTTGGCTGCATCAGCTCTCTCAATTCCAGTGGCAGCGCTTCTGGTATTTTACGCGTGGGCCTCTGGTGGGTGCTTTGTGACCAGGTCACAGCACTGATTCCGTTGGTTCGTGCCAGCCAGACCGCAGGCACAGGTCTGGTGGGGCCTGGGGTTTCCTGTTGCCTCACTGACCTGAGACTCTAGGTTCCAAAAATAAACACCCAAGAAACCGCCATGACCTCTCAGGCTCTGTGCTTGGCTGATTTGAGTGCCCTGGGGCCTGCTCCTTGTCCAAGGCACATGGCCCTCAAGGGCTTGCTCTGTCCCTCCCCTCCAGGCTGTCACCCGTAGGGCCAAGGTGGCTCCGGCTGAGAGAATGAGCAGATTCCTGAAGCACTTCACTGTGGTGGGGGACGATTATCACACGTGGAACGTCAACTACAAGAAGTGGGAGAATGAGGAGGAGGAAGAAGAGGAGGGTCCCCCCACGCCAGCCACGGGTGGGGAGGGCAGTGCTACGGACACCGAGGCTGGCCCTGTTCCTGGACCCAAACCAACTCTGGACTTCAGGAGCATGTTGAGGAAGCTCTTCAGCTCCCACAGGTTTCAGGTATGAGGGGCAGGAACCAGTTGGGGTGTGTGTGATAAGGCTGTCAGGGTGGGACCCCCCTCACCACTGCTTCTGGTTTATTCCACAGATACTTGCCTAGCACCTGCCATGTGCCAGGCACCCCAGGTGTCACTACGGGGAGGTGTGCCATGGCAGATCCGTGTTGTCAGGGGTTAATCTGAAAGAAAAATTGAGGCTCCCCCAATAAATGAATGGCAGGACAAAACATGGCCTGTCCTTCAGAGGGATATGACCTGGGCATGAGAAGGAATGACACATGCTGTGGCATTGAAAACACAATCTGAGAGACTGGCCTCATGGGAAGGCCCCAGAGTATCTGTGCCAGGCAGGATGTGGAGTGCCCTGCGGGGGGGAGGGAGGGAGAGAAGGGGGAGGGGAGTGACTGCTTTATGGACACCGGATTTCCCTTTTTTTTTTTTTAAAGGTAGGGTCTCACTCTAGCCCAGGCTGACCTGAAATTCACCATACAGTCTCAGGGTGGCCTCAAACTCACAGTGATCCTCCTACCTTTGCCTCCTGAGTGCTGGGATTAAAAGTGTGCACCACTATGCCCTGCTTCCTTTCTGGGTTACACAAATCTTCTGGAACTCGATTGTGGTGATGGTCATCCAGTCTTGTGAATGTACCCGCTGCCACAGACCTTTATGCCAATAGAAAAGGTTACTTTACAACGGTAATTTTTAGGTCATATGAAATTTACCCATACATACATACATACATACATACAAAGTATATTGAAGGGTGATCATTAGAGTCAGAGAAAAGCATTCATTCTTTTCAGTCCACAGAGCGCCCCTACTAAACAAGGCCACCAGGGTCCCCTGTCTCATCCTCATGGGGCTCCTTGCCATGGGATGGGCCTCAGGGTCTCCTTTGCAGAGTGACAAGTGTCACAGCCTCCCTTCCAGACATGGCTACAGCAGAAGAGGAAGAAAGCTTCATTGTAGGGAGGGGCAGTGGGAGCCAGGCATTGTGGGCTCCGTGTCTTCCCTTATACTTTGAAGAGCACTTCTGATTTTCAAGGACAAATGCAAGAAGTCCACTCCAGGTGGGCAGCAGAGGTCAGGAAGTGTATTTATCGGACCCTAGGAGAATGCAGGAGACCCAGGGATGGCAGGAGAGCTCCCAACTCCTGGTCAGTCCAGGTTCACAGGGGGACACTTGGGGGATGCTATAGCAGGCGGTCTTGTTTTGTGAGAGCTCATTGCCCTTCCTACACAGAGAGAGGCAGCCCTGGCCTCTCCCATCACTGACTTTGTTCTCTGCTAAAACAGAATACCAAATGATCTTGGTCTTCCCAGCCCCCACTCTGGTGTGTCTTAAAGCAAGCAGACAACCCAGCAGCCCTTGCGGCCCTGCTCGCTGTGACAGGAAAGGAAACATGGTATTATGTTGTTGGGGTTGAAATCCCAAACCATCAATTTCAGGAGCAGAAGGAAGAAGCCAGCTGCAAGGGGCGTCCAGGACCCCCCGCCTCAGGATGTCCCCACCTCCTGAAGGGATGTATGGGCCACTTTGCCTGCAGGCCTCAGGCTGGCTCAGGGATGGCTCCAGTTTAGTTACCTTCGTATTGCTGAGACCAAACACCCACCCAAAAGCAGCTGATGGGAGGAAAGCATTTATTTTGGCTTACAGTCTTGAGGAGCTTATGTTGGCAGAGAAAAGAGACGGGACATCACCTCTGCCACACACAGCAGGTGGAAGCAAGCGAATGGAGAGTGAGCTGAGTGTAGTCTCAGGGTGGCCTCGAACTCATGGTGACCCACCTACCTCTGCCTCCTGAGTGCTGGGATTAAAGGCGTGCACCACCACGCCCAGCTCCCCGTTTTTACTTTTTGTTCCTCCTCCTGAGCAGGGCAGGCCAGCGCTGACACTCCATAACCCTCCCCTTGCCTCACACGTTATTGTTACTGGGTCCACACTGAGGCTCCAGGGGTGCAGGCTGATGGGAGTTGGCACTGCAGGGAGGGCTTGGGTTAACTTGGCCAGTGTCCCTGAATTTCTCTGAGGTATGGCTTGCCTCTGACATATCTGCCTGATGGAGGGTCAGATTTGGGACCCTGGGGGTCAGTTCATAGAGGTGGGGGCTGTGATCTGGGAACTGTAGTTTCTTGGTGTGAGTCTTTTTCTCTTTTTTGTTTTTATTTTTCAGGTGAGATTCACAATACAAAATCAGTCTTTTTTTTTTTTTTTTTTTTTTTTGAGGTAGGGTCTCACTTTAGCTCAGGTTGACCTGAAATTCACTATGTAGTCTCAGGATGGCCTTGAACTCATGGCAATCCTACCTCTGCCTCCCAAGTGCTGGGATTAAAGGCATGCGCCACCACATCCGGCTAAAATCAGTAATTTTTAAAGGGAATTATTTCATGGTCTACAACATTCACAGTACTGTGTAACCCTACGATCCAGTCCCAGCACACTGTCATCACCCCGTTCATTTTAGCCTGTTCTGGGTATCTGGGAGGGTCACACAGTACAAGGCCTTTGGGTCTGGTTCCTTTCGCTCGGCCTGCTGCTTCGGAGTCATCCACATGGTAGCATGAATCCATGCTTCATAGTGAGTCTGTTCTCAATATGTCTCAGCCTTGATTTTCAATCACGTGACCTTTCTAATCCCTTTGGTTCTAAAATAACACCAAGGATTAAAAAAAAGAAGAAAAAGAAAAACACCAGAGGCTTGAATCTTTATTAAGCTACAGAGTTTGAAAAAGTGTGAAACTTCATTACAGAGCAATTTGCCTTGCTGTCAACCCACACCATCACTTACTGAGATAATGAACTACAGGGTGAAAGAGCCCAAAGCGGAAGGAAAGTTCTCTTCTTGTGTGGGCCTGCGCTGGTTTACCATTAACCTGAGACTGCTGGTTTAGCAGTCAGAATGCACTGATGTGAGAGCAGGGCCCAGCCCTAGGGACCCCTCCCACTGCTGCCATCTCCACCACCACCACCACGGTTTCTGCAAATGCTGCCACCTCCACCCCTACCATTAATGCCCTCTCCCTTGTCCCCTCAGAGGTCCTGTCTGGGCCTTACATCCTCTTGTTCCTCCCTGGGGCCCGCAGGTTATCATCATCTGCCTGGTGGTCCTGGATGCCCTCCTGGTACTCGCCGAGCTCATCCTGGACCTGAAGATCATCCAGCCAGACAAGAACAACTATGCAGCCCAGGTATGCATGGTCCTGTATACACGCAACCCTGCACGCATGTGGCACAGGTATGAAAGTGGCCCTGAAGTCACTTCTGCAGGGAGGGACATCACTGAAGATCCTTGCCTGAGGGACTGAATATAATGCAGGTGGAAATGCAGCCTTCCAGTTCTCTTTCCTTCGCTCCTCCTCTTCCAGACCTCATCCTTTCCCCATGTGCACATCTGCATGCCTCACTGTGGGCTCAGTGTTACAGTTGATCTCACTTTTTGTTTGTTTGTTTCTTGTTTTGTTTTTTCGAGGTAGGTAGGGTCTCACTCTAGCCCAGGCTGAACTCATGGCAATCCTCCTACCTCTGCCTCCCTATTGCTGGGATTAAAGGCGTGCACCACCACACCTGGCTAGTCTCACTCTTTTGTTAATAGTTTTTTGTTGTTGTTGTTAATTTTTTTTTTGAGAAAGAGACAGACAGAATGGGCACACCAGGGCCTTCAGCAGCTGCAAACTCCAGATGCATGCACCATCTTGTGCATTTGGCCTATGTGGGTCCTGGGGAATCAAACCTGGGTCCTTTGGCTTTGCAGGCTAATGGCTTAACTGCTAAGCCATCTCTCCAGCCCTAATCTCATTCTTTTGATGTTAAAATTGTCAAATTTGGTCACTGTGAGCCCGTATAAACTGACTTTTGACATGGCACAAGTTTGAGCACTACCTTGCTTCCTGGCATAGACCAGAAATGGTTTCCTTAGTGAGAAACAGGAGTCTGTAAATCCAGAACTGGGGACCCTTATCTCTTGCCACCTGATTTGATGATCACTGTGTGGGGGCAGGGGGCAGACTGATAGCTCTGCCCCAGGCCTCAGCCTCGTAGGAGGTGCCATCCTCTATCTGAAGATGCCCTCTAATAGACACTAGCATTAACCCATCAATACATGGTCTCTGGTTCTACAACAATGCTGCAGTGACCGTGTGGCTCTGTGTACATGCCAACCTGGCAGTGGAACTGCTGGATCCAAGGGGACTGTGGGCTTGTGTTTTTCCAAGGTAGTTTTTCCAAGGTACATGGGATCTGGGGAGTCGAACATGGGTTCTTAAGCTTTGCAGGCAAGCGCCTTAACTGCTAAGCCATCTCTCCAGCCCTGTTTTTACCTTTTAAAAAAATATTTGGAGCCAGGCGTGGTGGTGGATTGCCATGAGTTCAAGGCCACCCTGAGATGATGTAATGAATTCCAGGTCAGCCTGGGCTAGAGTGAGAGACCCTGCCTCAAAAATCCAAAAGAAAAAAGAAAGAAAGGAAAAAAGAAAAATATTTGGGCTGGGCATGGGGGCATGCACCTTTAATCTCAGCCCTTGGGAGGCAGAGGTAGAAGGATCACTGTGAGTCTGAGGCCACCCTGAGACTACATAGTGGATTCTAGGTTAGCCTGGGCTAAAGTAAAACCCTACCTCAAACAAACAAACAAATTATATATATATTTGGGCTGGAGACATGGCTTAGTGGTTTAGGCGTTTTCCTGCAAAGCCAAAGGACCCAGGGTTTGATTCCCTAGGACCCATGTAAGCAAGATGCACAAGGGGGCACATGCATTTGCAGTGCCCATTCTTTTTTTCTCTCTCTCAAATAAACAAAATAAAATATTTTTAAAAAATATTTTACTGTGGGGAAAAAAAAGAAAGAATTAAAAACCCTGGGGTGGGGGCTGGAGAGATGGTTTAGTGGTTAAACGCTTGCCTGTGAAGCCTAAGGACCCCGGTTCGAGGCTCAATTCTCCAGGATCCACATAAGCCAGATGCACAAGGGGGTGCATGCATCTGGAGTTCGTTTGCAGTGGCTGAAGGCCCTGGCACGCCCATTCACTCTCTATCTGCCTATCTCTGTATCTCTCTCTCAAATAAATAATATTAAAAAAAAAGATATTAAAAACCCTGGGGTGCCTATGGTCACCTGAATGTGGCTAGGGTACACCAGCAGGTGGTTCAGAAACCCTGTCATCGGGTCACCTGAACTGTGAAAAAAAAAGAATTAAAAATATTTTATCTGTCCTGGAGAGATGGCTTAGAGGTTAAGGCACATGCCTGTGAAGCCAAAGGATCCTGATTTGACTCTCCAGGTCCCACTTAAGCCAGATGCACAAGGAGGCGCACATGTCAGGGTTCGTTTGCAGTGGCTAGAGGTCCTAGCATGCCCATTCTCATTCTCCCTCTCTCTCTTTCCTTCTCTCTGTCTTAAATAAATAAATAAATAAATAAATAAATAAATAAATAAATAAAAATAAAATCTTAAAAAATATTTTATTATTGGGGGAGGAGAGAATGGGTATGTCATGGTCTCTAGCCACTGCAAATGAATTCCAGATGCCTGCACCACACCTTGTGCATCTGGCTTTAGAGGGATACTGGGGAACTGAACCAAGTCCTTTGGCTTTGCAGGCAAGCACCTTAACAATTAAGCCATCCCTGAAGCCTTTTTACTTTTATTTTTTTAATTTATTTATTTAAGAGAAAGAGGGAGAGAATGGGTGCACAAATGAACTCCAGACGCATGTGCCACCATGTGCATCTGGCTTACATGGGTCCTGGAGAATCAAACCTGGGTCCTTTGGCTTTGCAGGCAAGTGCCTAAACTGCTAATCCATATCTCCGGCTTTTTTTTTTTTTTTTTTTTTTTTTTTCCGAGGTAGGGTCTCACTCTAGCCCAAGCTGACCTGGAATTCACTATGTAGTCTCACGTTGGCCTTACATTCATAGCGATCCTCCTATTTTTGTCTCCTGAGTGCTGGGATTAAAGGTGTGTGCCATCACACTGGCTTCCAGTGGTTTTTGTTTTGTTTTTTGGTTTTTCGAGGTAGGGTCTCACTCTAGCTCAGGCTGACCTGGAATTCACTATGTAGTCTCAGGGTAGCCTCAAACTCACGGTGATCCTCCTACCTCTGCCTCCTGAGTGCTGGGATTAAAGGTGTGCGCCACCATGCCCGGCTCCCTGTTTTTTTTTTTTTGTTGTTGTTTTTTTGGTTTTTCGAGGTAGGGTCTCACTCTAGCTCAGGCTGACCTGGAATTAGTCTCAGGGTGGCCTTGAACACACAGCAATCCTCCTACCTCTGCCTCCCAAGTGCTGGGATTAAAGGAGTGTGCCACCATGCCCGGCCTGTTTTTACTTGTTGAGACAGGGTCTCACTGTATAGCCCAAGTTGGTCTTGAACTTGAAAGAAACCTTGTCTGTGGTGTTTGGGGCTGTATTTCCAGTGCTCAGAGCAGTGCCTGGTGCTGGTACTCCGGCACTTGTCACAGCAGTGAATTGTCTCTGGGTGCAGGGCAGGTGTGGCCAGAGGCCCAGTCTCTGACAGCTGTGTTCCCTGCAGGTGTTCCACTACATGAGCATTACCATCCTGTTCTTCTTCATGATGGAAATCTGCTTTAAACTATATGTCTTCCGCCTGGAGTTCTTCCACCACAAGTTTGAAATCCTGGATGCCATCGTGGTGGTCGTCTCGTTTGTCCTAGACATTGTCCTCCTGTTCCAGGAGCACGAGTTTGAGGCTCTTGGCCTGCTGATCCTGCTGCGGCTGTGGCGGGTGGCCCGGATCATCAATGGTATGTCTGTCTCCCAGGCTCAGGGTTGTATTGCCTGGGCACATGCACACACACACACACACACACACACACACACACACACGGCCACTGCAGCTGCCTCTAGCAGAAAGGTCAAGAGGCCGGACAGTTTTCTCAGTGGTTAAAGGTCTTGCTCACAAAGCCTGATGGCCCAGGTTTGCTCCCACAGAAACCCACGTAAATCCAGGTGCACAAAATAGCACATGCGCCTGAAGTCTGTTTGCTGCAGCAGGAGGCTCTGGCACATCCATTTATCCTCCCCCCAAAATAAATTTTTAAAAAGATATTTATGGGATGCTGGGTGTGGTGGCACACACCTTTAATCGTAGCACTCAAAAGGCAGAGGGAGGAGGATCCCTGTGAGTTTAAGACCAGCCTGAGTCTACATAGTGAATTCCAGGTCAGCCTGGGCTTGAGCAAGACCCTACCTCAAAAACCAAAAAAATGAAAAAAGAGATTTATGGGAAGATGGAAAGGGCAAAATTCACCTCAAGGCATCCAGCTGGGCTCTTCCCTAAAGCATCTTTGTTTTCAATGAGGGGTTTCCCTCAGCCAGTGCCAAGGAAGCGGCCAGCTCACAAAGGCACCCTTCAAAAGGGGTGTAGGAAGTCACGGCAGGCACATAGTAGCACAAGGCAGCCTCGGGGATCTCCCACATCTTCCTACATTGGTTGTCATGATGCTTTGGGGAAAATGACACCTGGTAAGCCTCCCCAGACTTGGGCTTTGGGGAGGCACCCAGGAAGTCCTGGTGTGCTGTATCTCTGGTGAAAGAGGGGGTCTCCTTCAGAAGACTCTTGTTCTGCATGGACTGAGTGGCCACAGCCTGCGGTTAGGCTGCATGTAATCACTCACCTGGTCAGAGTTGCTCACAGGTCTGTCCGGGTCCTGCTGCAGCAGTCACCTTGATGGCAGTGAGACCAGGCTTGGCAATGATAGATGAGGGGTGGTCCCTATCCAGGGATGAGAAAGGTGCAATGTGATGGGGGTGTAACCTTGTGAGTCCTTTCTGGTACCTCACGCTCCACAGCCCACTGAGCTCCACAGGACCTGGAGGTAAAGTTGGCTGCTTGGGATGTGGGCTCCCAATGGCTCTGGGGAGGGTGGGAAAACCGTAGAAGAAATTTCTTTATGTCATGCATGGACCACAGTGACAGGCCAGTAATGCATGGGCCAAAAAGTAAAACGTTTATTAAATACACTACAGTAGAGCCAGCCACAGCAAGCCCCCTCAGAGCAGATGGGGGGCAGGTTTGGTCCTAACTCATGGGCCATTTGTGTGGGGTCCATATCTGAGGGGATAGACTATCTTCTATCTTGTTAAACAGTAAATTTGACAGTACCAGTTGCTTCTCTTTACATTGGCCATTTGGGTTCAGGCACCATGGGTCATTAGTAGGCTTTAAACGTTTGTGCAAGGGATCACAAGTCACTGGGAGAGGCTCCAAGCAGTCAGGGTCCTTTGTTAAACCATAGTTCCTGCTTTCAGTTTTTGGCCCCTTTTTCTCCTCCACACTTTGGGCTCTGACCAAGGAAGAGGTGCTTCAGTCCTTGCTAGGGATGCCTCCGTATAGGGGACAGGAGCATGGTCAGCCTGGTGCTCATTCCCTGGGCTGCTGGCCTGAAGACTCTGCTACAGAGCTGACCCTCAGACTGATTCTTTTAAGGGATTTTCAGCCCATAAGGATCCTGGGGAAACTGCCTAACTCCATGACTCAAACGTGGAAACTCTGCCCTTCTAGCTGAGCCTGCCTGGTGACAACTGTCTCATTTATCTGGCCCCAACTATAAACATGGATAAGAACACAGATCTGGTTTTCCTGAGTGGTTCAGGTAGAAGCCTGTGTCAGCAGGACCCTACTTCTCTTCCAGGGATAATAATCTCGGTCAAAACACGTTCAGAACGGCAGCTCTTAAGGTTAAAGCAGGTGAACATCCAGCTGGCCGCCAAGATACAGCACCTGGAATTCAGCTGCTCTGAGAAGGTGAGATGCAGGGGATGGTGCAGCTCAGTTCTGCTAGGTCACAGCGTGGATCCCTTCCCGTAGCTGTCTGCTGGGTCCTTTCGGCTTCAGCACATATACCCTGCACAGCCATACCACCCCCCACCCACCCACACCTCCTGTGCTGTACAAGGTGCCTCCTCTGAGCATCTTGTCCCTTAGAGCCACTGTACTTAGGGACTGCCTGATGGAGCAGTCTCCTCCTCCAAAGCCTGGATTTTGCAAGAAAAGTAGCTGTCTGTGTCCCTAGGCCTTGCTGAATAACTAAAGGTCACTTCTGCTGTTTGTCTGCTTTTGTAACAGGAACAAGAAATCGAGAGACTCAACAAGCTATTGAGACAGCATGGACTTCTTGAAGACACCAAGTAGCCATCCAGGAACTCCACCCCAGAGCAGCTGGCTAGGCCATGACCTTCTTAGGGACCAGGGTGAGAGGTCCAGTCCCTGATTTTTGTTTCACCCCACACCTCTGGATGCTAGGCAAAAGAGCCTTCCAGCAGCTTTCCTGGTATGACCCAGAGCTGCCCATCTATGCCTTCCATCTAAAGCAAAGGAATCATGCTGGACACTTGGATCTTGCTTGAAAACGAACAGGAAAGCCAGACAGTTCCTGTCGATAACAACGAATCTCATCAGATCAGTTCCAACTTTGCATGTAGTTGTTGAGACCAGCACATCTTTTCAGGAGCGCATTCTGAGAGGAGGAGGAAAAGCAGTCACTTTATCTTCCAGTCTTCTAAAATCTATTTCCCAGCTGATCCCAACAGCTTTTCTTGTATCCTCCCAGGGAAGCTGCCTGGGTCCCTCCTCTGGCATTCAGCTATGTCATCAGCTTCCAGCAGCTCCACCTCACTCTGCACCTGCCAGCATTTCTCTCGATTCCTGAACAATTAATGTGTAAAATAACCATGCTCTGAGCTTGGCCCTCCCACTACATTCTTTCCTCCACCAGGTGGAAAACCATCTAGCTGCAAGGCCTGTGCAGAAATGGCAGTGAGCCCCTGGTTGCCCTGTAATTAGTGTAGTCTTTGGGGGAAGATCCCTTGGGAGGCTTTGTGTTCTACACACACAATTCTAAAATGGTATTTTGCTTTTTTTTGTACTTACTTCGAGACTGAACGTAAACCTGAACTAGAGACCACGGGCACGTTTTAACTTTACTTCCACTGAAAGGGGGCCTCTCCACAAGGACCCCGCGCCAGGGTCTGGTTTCTACCTAGGACCTGTGCCTTGTGTTCAGGGTATTGGAAATGACCAATTTCTAAACCCAAACCCAGAAGTGACATTTTCAAGAGGAAAAAGCCAGTTGTAAAGGAAGTGGAGGGGAAGAATGTCGGTGTGGGCATGTCAACAAAAGTTAAGAGTAAAGAGGGAAATGTCCCCAAGTGACTTGGGACCACATGCCCACTGTCCCAAGTTGAAGACCTTCAGGGTGGGGCCACGTTCCTTCAGGGACCACTTACATCAGACAAATGGGAAAAAGAAGTTGAAGGGCAGCCTGGCATTGATGGAGGGCCGGGCTCTGAAGCCGGCCTCGGCGGGAGCAGACACATCCACAAAGGTAACTGCGGTGGACACGACAATCGTCCTTTCATTTCCTGGGTGAGGCTGTAATGGAAGCAGAGTGGGGACCTCTGGTCTCCTTCCTCGCTGGCTAGGTGGTCTATGAGTCCAGCAGGAGCGAAGACCAGGCACAAGTCTTCGCAGGTTTCTTAACTGACCCAGGCACCAACACAAGTTAGCGCTCATGGGAATGGGAAAGACCAAATTCAGACAAATGCTACTGTGAATAAAGCCTGTCGTGAGCTTCTCCCTCCAAATATGCTCTAACGAATCCAGATTGCAGCCAGACATGTGACTCACACCTGCTGCCACCGCACTCAGGAGGTGAGGCAGAGGACAGCGAAAGCCTACCAGGCACGGAGCACATCAGCATTTGGGAAGGTGAAGCAGAGAGGTCATGAGTTCAAAAGACCTTGTCTCAAGAAAAGAAAAAAAAAGTTTAACCCAAACTGTTCATAATCTTTTGTACCTAGTAATAAATTTTACCTGTCATAGTTGTCTTTTGTCTGGACGTCTAGTCCTTGTTTCATGTGTTGATGCTCATGTCTGTGGGTGTGGGGCTGAGCTGCATCCCAACCCTGCCCAGGGATACCATAGCCAGCCAGGCCTACCTCCGGCACCTGGGAGGAGATGAGCTGGGCAGTGACGTTCACTATCCTGGCCTGGGGGTTCAGCAGGGATCCGTATTTAGTCCATTTTACTTCTATACTCAGAGCCACGGGGAGCTGGCAAGAACCCTGCAAAGAAAGTGCCAGCAAGCAGTCAAGTATTACCCACTGTCAAGTCCAACTCAACTGCCGCTGAGAGCTTTAATTATAAAATGTTCCACCTATTATGAAATGTTCTGAACATGAGAGTGAATAGACTAGAAGTTCAGGTACAAGTGGCTTTGACAAAGTGTGTTTTAATAAAGCACTCTGTGCTCTAAAAATACTATACCACCTGGGGAAATATTTCATCCCCACTGATTTTTGAGGCCTATGTCATTGGGGAGTTGTGGCAGTCCTACTACCCACCTGTGGGACCTTCAGGGTTCTAACTGATTACATTTACCTCAAAGATTCTGGAGACTGGCTGGAGAAATGATGGGGGAAGAAGACAGACAGAAATTATATATGATTGTATCCATGTTAAAATGTACGAAGAGAAGCTGGGTGTGGTGGCGTACACCTTTAATCTCAGCACTTGGGAGGCAGAGGTAAGAGATTCTCTGTGACTTCAAGGCCACCCTGAGATTACATAGTGAACTCCAGGTCAGTCTGGACTAGAGTGAAACCCTACCTTGAAAAACAAAAAACAAACAAAGAGATGGCTTAGCGGTTAAGGCGTTTGCTTGCAAAGCCAAAGGATCCTGGTTCAATTCTCCAGGACCCACGTAAGCCAGATGCATAAGGTGGCACATGCATCTGGAGTTCGTTTGTAGTGGCTGGAGGCCCTGTGTACCTATTCTCTCTTTCTCTCTCTCTCTCTCACTTTCTCTCTGTCTCTGCCTCTTTGTCTCTCTCAAATAAATAAATATATTTTTTAAAGTTGTCAATAAAAATTATACATAAAAATTACTAAGAGGAAGTTTAAGCACTTTTACCGAATTTCATCAACTGGCAATTAAGATAGGCCATCTGGGGACAGAGGTAGCATCTGTACATGGTCAAAGACAATAATGCTTCATCTCACTGACAGCAAATGCCACCTTGGTACTTCCCAAGCTCAGGCTGGATGTTGCTTGTCCCAGAACCCTTTTTTTTTTTTTTTTTTAATTTATTTGAGACAGAGCAAGAGAGAGAAGGGGCATGTCAGGACCTCTAGCCACTGCAGACAAATTCCAGACGCGTGCGCCACTACCTTGTGTATCTGGCTTATGTGGGTCCTGGGTCATCGAACCTGGGTCCTTTGGCTTTGCAGGGTAACACCTTAACCCTTAAGCCATCCCTCTAGCCCTCCTAGAATCTTTGCTTTGTCAACACTAAAGAAAAAATAGGAGCCAGGCATGGTGGTACATGCCTTTAATCCCAGCACTTGGGAGACAGAAGTAGGAGGACTGCCATGAGTTCAAGGCCACTCTGAGACTACATAGTAAATTCCAGATCAGCCTGGGCTAGAGTGACACCCTCCCTCGAAAAACCAAAAATAAATAAAGAAAAAAAAAAAGAAAAAAATGGGCAGTAGGCCTTTGGGACTCCTTCTGTGGAAGCTGCATGAGGGATGGTTGGGGAGTACACTGTATGTCTGAGTTTCTCCATAATAAAAACATTTTTCTCTGATTAAATAAACCTGAGGCCTGCTCCGCAGGAGGGAAGTCACGCTTGGTCCTAAAAGCCTAGTCAACAGCCTGTGACCAGAGAGGCCATAGGTGCTAGGAGGAAAGCTAGCACTGCTGTCTGCTATATTTATATACTGTACCCATCATGTTGCCTTCTAAATATTTATATTGATGCCTATGAATTAGAGCTGCTCTCACCTTTGGTTAGAGAAGCTTCTTTTTGCAGTTGGTGGTGACTCAAGTTGGGGAGACTCAAAGTGTTTTGAGTGCTTAGGGAACATTGCAGAAACAATGTTAAGAACCAAAGGATGAGGAGGAATGCTGTGAAATGTCTTCCAGACATCACATGGTCATTGCATTCATGAGCTCACAGCAACTGCAATTACCTGCACAAACCCAGCATGATATTGGGTCCATCAACATTCCATCATGGATGATGGGTGAGGGCATGAGGCCCCATCCCTCCCTGAGGAGTTATTGGCAATTAGTGGTTGCTGGGGGAGTGGGAAACATTTTCTGAAGTGGGAGTAGCCACTGGCAAGTTGCACATGCTAGCAAATAATCTCTCAGCCATGCTCACCCAGGTAACCCTAACTGAACTCAGTAGGTCACATACATACAATGAAAAAAACATGACATCAAGACTGGAGATTGCTCAGTGGTTAAAGGTGCTTGTTTGCAAAGCCTGACTGCCTGGGTTCAATTCCCCAGTACCCATGTAAAGCCAGATGCACAAAGTGGCACTATTATCTGGAGTTTGCAGTGGTAAGAGGCCCTGGCACATTTATTCTCTCTCATTCTACCTCTCTCTGCTCACAAATAAATTTAGTCTGAGTTTCTCCATAATAAAAACATTTTTCTCTGATTAAATAAACCTGAGGCCTGCTCCGCAGGAGGGAAGTCACGCTTGGTCCTAAAAGCCTAGTCAACAGCCTGTGACCAGAGAGGCCAGAGGTGCTAGGAGGAAAGCTAGCACTGCTGTCTGCTATATTTATATACTGTACCCATCATGTTGCCTTCTAAATATTTATATTGATGCCTATGAATTAGAGCTGCTCTCACCTTTGGTTAGAGAAGCTTCTTTTTGCAGTTGGTGGTGACTCAAGTTGGGGAGACTCAAAGTGTTTTGAGTGCTTAGGGAACATTGCAGAAACAATGTTAAGAACCAAAGGATGAGGAGGAATGCTGTGAAATGTCTTCCAGACATCACATGGTCATTGCATTCATGAGCTCACAGCAACTGCAATTACCTGCACAAACCCAGCATGATATTGGGTCCATCAACATTCCATCATGGATGATGGGTGAGGGCATGAGGCCCCATCCTCCCTGAGGAGTTATTGGCAATTAGTGGTTGCTGGGGGAGTGGGAAACATTTTCTGAAGTGGGAGTAGCCACTGGCAAGTTGCACATGCTAGCAAATAATCTCTCAGCCATGCTCACCCAGGTAACCCTAACTGAACTCAGTAGGTCACATACATACAATGAAAAAAACATGACATCAAGACTGGAGATTGCTCAGTGGTTAAAGGTGCTTGTTTGCAAAGCCTGACTGCCTGGGTTCAATTCCCCAGTACCCATGTAAAGCCAGATGCACAAAGTGGCACTATTATCTGGAGTTTGCAGTGGTAAGAGGCCCTGGCACATTTATTCTCTCTCATTCTACCTCTCTCTGCTCACAAATAAATTTAAAAAAACAAAAAAAAAAAAAAAAAAAAAACAAGACATCTGCCGGGCATGGTGGCACACGCCTTTAATCCTAGCACTCGGGAACCGGAGGTAGGAGGATCGCCATGAGTTCAAGGCCACCCTGAGACTACATATTGAATTCCAGGTCAGCCTAGGCTAGAGTGAGACCCTATCTCAAAAAACCAAATAATAAAAACAAAGCAAAACAAAAACAAAACAAAGAAATTAAAAAAAAAAAAAAAAACATCAAGCCGGGTGTGGTAGTGCATGTCTTTAATCCTAGCACTTGGGAGGCAGAGATAGGACGATCACCATGAGTTTGAGGCCACCCTGAGACTACATAGTGAATTCCAGGTCAATCTATGCTACAGTAAGATCCTACCTCAAAAAAACAAAACAAACAAACAAACAAAAAAACCAACAAGACATCAGAGCTGGAGAGATGGGTCAGTGGTTAAGGTGCTTGCCTGCAAAGCCTAAGGACCCAAGTTCAATTCCCCAGTACCCATGTAAAGCCAAATGCACAAGGTGATGAATGTATCTGGAGGCCTTGGCACGCCCATTCTCTCTCTCTCTCTCTCGATATATATATATATATATATATATGTATATATATATGCCTCTTTCTCCCTCAAAAAAATAAAAAACAAACAAGCAACAACAACCAAAAAAGCCAGGCTTAGTGGTGCATGCCCTTAATCCTAGCACTTGGGAGGCAGAGGTAGGAGGATCACTGTGAGTTAGAGGCCACCCTGAGACTACATAGTGAATTCCAGGTCAGCCTGGGCTAGAGTAAAACCCTACCTCAATAAATAAATAAATAAATAAATAAATAATCGAGGTGGAAGAAGGACTAGTTGAAAAGAAGTAGGGGTTCAATGGAAGGGCATGGGGATAGTAAAAGGTAATGGGAGGGAACTGTGATCAAAATATATATGTAAACAGGGCGTAATGGTGTACACCTCTAATCCCAGCATAGGTAGAGGGTTGCTGTGAGGTTAAGACCAGACTGGGACTAAAAACTGAGTTACAGGTCAGCCTTGGCTAGAGTGAGACTATCTAAAAAAAAAAAAAATTTTTTTTTTGTTGTTTTTTGGTTTTTCAAGGTAGGGTCTCACTCTGGCCCAGGCTGACCTGGAATTCACTATGTAGTCTCAGGGTGGCCTCAAACTCACAGCGATCCTCCTAACTCTGCCTCCCAAATGCTGGGATTAAAGGCGCCCAGCAAAAAAAAAAAAAAAAAGGTTTTAAAAGGTTGTGGTGTGGGTGGCAGAAAGGGCCTAAAGCCTGATAGGATCAGGAATCAATGTAAACATATGATTGTTAAAGGGAAAAAGCATTTTTCTAAATCCCCATCTCAGGGCATGAAAAGCCAGCAGGCCAACAAAACTGGTATCTGCCAGAAGCACTAGCCGGATTCCTTAGCTAGCAAGCGCCTTTTGGAAACCTTGCCGTTCAATTGTCTAGCCAATCTCCTGTGGCTAGGAGAAGCTGTAGGTGCAGCGGGTATGGACAGAAGGTGTGAGCTTAGCTAGGCAGCTCCTGGGCCTGCGTCAATGGGCACTAATGACTGGTGTCTTCACCCAGCACCAATAAGCCAAGAGCTATTCGCTCTTGGAGCAGCAGAGCTGAGCCAAGACTAAGCAGGAAGTGCTGGGACTGTGCTGTTGGGGAGGGAGATGCACAGGGAGCTTAAGAGCTCCCTTCCCCATTGTGCTGCACTATAAATATGCAAAACGGATAATGAAAGGCCTAGAGAGAAAGCTGGGCAATTAGGGGGAGATGGAGAGCACACCTCCAGGGACAAGCTGGGACAGCCCACACTTGACTGCTAAGACAAAGCTGGAGGTGGGTGGGAAAGTCACATGTGACCCGAACCTATGTGTAGGATGTCAACTCCCATTAAACTCTGTGGGGAACTTTGCAGATGAAAACACTCATGAGTGGGTTGCTGTGACAGACCAGGCAGCATGGAATGGGAAGCTGCTCTGAGGACAGGAGGAACTTTGAGATAGTTCTCACACTCATCCCATATGTCATGAGACACCTGGGACTTATTAGCACTAACCACACCTTATCCGAGAACCTTAGCACCAGGAGTATTTTGGAATTAAAAAAAAATTATTATTGCTATTATTATTATTATTATATTATTATTATTTTGGTTTTTCGAGGTAAGGTCTCACTGTAGCTCAGGCTGACCTGGAATTCACTCTGTAGTCTCAGGGTGGCCTTGAACTCGCGGTGATCCTCCTACCTCTGCCTCCTGAGTGCTAGGATTAAAGGCGTGTGCCACCACGCCCTGCTCTTTAAAATTATTTTTATTTATTTATTTGAGAGAGAGAGAGAGAATAGGCATGCCAGGGCCTCCAGCTACTGCAAATGAATTCCAGATACATGAGCCACTTTGTGTATGGGGCTTACATGGGTCCTGAGGAATCCAACCTGGGTCCTTTGACTTTGCAGGCAAATACCTTAACCACTAAGCCATCTCTCCAGCCCATGTTCTGGATTTTTCAGATTTTGGAATATTTGCATAGACATGAGTGAGAAATTGGCCAAATCAGTTTCAGAGTCTCAGAGTTCTCTCCCATCCCCCTCTCCCTCCCCACCACCTGGCTGTGCTAGGACCTGGACTGGCCTCCTAATATGGAAATTGAGAATACCTCAAGGCCCAAGCGCATTCCCAAGATCCTCCTTTAGAAGGGCAGTCCTGCCAGGGCATGGTGATGCACACCTTTAATCCTAGCACTCAGGAGGTAGAGATAGGAGGACTGCAGTGAAATCAAAGCCAGCCTCGGACTACATAGTAAATTCCGGGCTAGAGTGAGTCGCTACCTCAAAAAAAGAAAAAGAAAAAAAAAAAAGAAAAGAAAAAGAAGGGCACTCCCTTCCACCATGAGCAAAGGCACAGATGCCCCAGATGCTATGTTCTTCCTCTTTCCTGAAGTGAGGTGAGTGTTCCCCATCTCTGACCTGTATCTCTGTCTTTGCCTCGCTCCCTACACATGCACCTCTCTCTCCTTCTCTCTCCCTACACTTCAGAGTCCCATCCTACCTGTTCCTTACCCCTGCCAACCACTGCTGTGTGCACAACTTTCCCAGTTCCTTGCCCACCACCACTCCTGAACCACCCTGCTCTGAGCTACTACTAATAAATATATCAACAAGAGGGTGGGTTTTAGATTTCTGACAGCTCAAACAGGAGGTAACTTTAGACAAAGTTTTCCTGGACCTGTGTTTTGAATGTGCCATCATGTGAGACTGGGTGGTGGCCACAGATTTTGGAGCATCTCAGACAGACTTCAGATTTTTTTGACTAAGCGTGGTGATCAGCAACACTTCTAATTCATGGAGTGACCACTAGATACCCTGTCAAGGGCCAAACAAACGTGACCTCATTTAACCCTCTTGGCAAACCCCAAAAGGTCAGTATTTGCATTCCCATTTTACAGATAAGGAATCAGAGGTTCAAATCCATAAATTTGTTGGCCAAAGTTGACACTGCTAATGAAGAGCCAAGTTGGTATTCAAGGCCCAGGCCCGCCTGCTAACAAAGCCCAAGCTCTGTCAGAGCCAGTCCTCTTTCCCCCGTGTCCCCACCTTCCACAACCCACCTAGAAGAGGACAGCACACCAGCAGGTGGCCTTCCACTTCTTCCCTTTTACCTTCATGTTGGACAAGTGGGTGATAAAGTGGACAGGCACCCAGTCCTGCACATCCTGGGCCTGAGTGTTTCCAAATGAGGCCACGTAGTCCGGGAAGGCCTGGCCCCTGAGCAAGCCCTGTACTTTCCGTGCCAGGAGCTGGCATGGGATGGCGCCCGTCAGCCTTGGGGAATGAAAGAGAGGCTGAGAGAGGCATCTACAACACACACGCCTTTGACTTTCACCCTGCCTCCTCTTCAGGAAGGGGATCATCTGACCAAAGCTAAAGTGACCCTAACTTTGGGGTACTGTGACTATGGAGATGAGATGATGCAAAGCACTGTTTGCCAAACTGTGTTCCTCCAAAGCTTTCTCTTGAGTCAGGGTGCTGTGGCCAGAACCTGGGCAATGCTGCCTCTCCACATCCCCCAGACCCTCCTGAAGTGCACATTAAAAAAAGAAAGTGAAAAACCAAAAATCAAGAAATCATTGCAACACTTAGGAGGCAGAGGCAGAGGATTGGGAGTTTGAAGCCAGTCTGAGCTACACTGTGAGACCTTGTCTCAAAATAAAAAAAGGCTGGAGGGATTGCTCAGTGGTTAAGGTACTTGCCTGTAAAGCCTAATGACCCAAGCTTGACTCCTCAGTACCCACATAAAGCCAGATGCACAAGTTGGCACATGCGTCTGTAGTCCTGAAGCCCTGGTGCACCCATTCTCAATTTCTCTGTGCCAGGTGGGCGTGGTGGTGCATGCCTTTAATCCCAGAACTTCAGATGCTGAGGTAGGAGGATCATCATGAGTTCTAGGCCAGCCTGGGACTACATAATGAATTCCAGAAGATGGCTCAGTGTGTAAAGTATCTGCTGCTAAAGCCCCCACATTTAGATCCCATATAAAGAAGCTGGAAGATAACTAAGTATGGTGGTACACACCTTTAATCCCAGCACTCAGGAGGCAGAGGTAGGAAGATCATTGAGTTCGAGGCCACCCTGAGAATACAGAGTGAATTCCAGGCCAGCCTGGGCTAGAGAGAGACCCCACCTCCAAAAATAAAAATAAAAATAAAAAATTTTTAAAAGCTGGAAGAGGGCTGGAGATATGGCTCAGCAGTTAAAGTCACTTGCTTGCAAAGCCTGATAGCCCAGGTTCAATTTCCCAGTACCCATGTAAAGCCAGATGCACTAAGTGACGCATGTGTCTGGAGTTCATTCACAGCAGCAGGGGGCCCTGGCACTTCCATGCTCACTCTCTCTGCTTCTTTCTTTCTTTCTCTCTCTCAAATAAATTTTACACACACACACAGATATATATATATATCTATCTATCTATATATATATATATATATATATATATATATAGAGAGAGAGAGAGAGAGAGTTGTTGTTGTTGTTTTTGTTTTTTTGAGGTAGGTTCTTACTCTAGTCCAGGCTGACCTGGAATTCACTATGTATTCTCAGGGTGGTCTTGAACTCATGGCAATCCTCCTACCTCTGCCTCCAGAGTGCTGGGATTAAAGGCATGCACCACCACTGCTGGCTTATAATATATATATTTTTAAAGCTAGAAACCATGATGGGCTTCTGTTATTCCATGATTCCGATTATAAGAGGGGAGGTGGAGACCGGAGAATTCCTAGCAGCTCAAGTCAAGTGCAGCAAAAACCAGCAGCAGCAGAGCAAGACTGAGAGACCCTGCCTCAAATGACATGCAGTGGTGAAGGCTGATTTGAAAGTAGTCCTCTGACCTCCACACATATGCTGTGGCATGCATGTGCCTTTACTCACACACACACAAAACCATAAAAATAAGCTGGGTGTGCTGGCACATGCCTCTAATTCTAGCACTTGGGAAGCAGAGGCAGGAGGATCACTGTGAGTTCAAGACCAGCCTGAGAGTACATAGTGTATTCCAGGTCAGCCTGGGCTAGAGCAAGATTGTACCTTGAAAAATAAAACAAAAAAAAAAAACCCATAAAAATAATAAAAATAAAATCAAAGGGCTCTGCCAGGTACAGTAGTGCACATCTATAAAAATCTCAGCACTTGGAAGGCTGAGACGGAAGATCTCAAATTCAAAGCTACTCTGGACCACATAGTGAGTTTGAGCTAACCTGGACTATGTATTGAGACCTTGCCTTGCAAAACAGGGCTGGAGAGATGGTTTAGTGGTTAAACACTTGCCTATGAAGCCTAAGGACCCCGGTTTGAGGCTCGATTCTCCAGGACCCACGTAAGCCAGATGCACAAGGGGGTGCATGCATCTGGAGTTCGTTTGCAGTGCTTGGAGGCCCTGGTGCACCCATTCTCTCTCTCTCTCTACCTGCCTATTTCTGTATCTCTCTCTCTCAAATAAATAAATAAATAAATAAATAATAAAATATTTTTTAAAAAGCAAAACAAAACATCAAATTCAGGTTTCTGTTCATTGGTTTTCTTATTCTGTATAAATTAAAAATTCAGAAATAGCAGAGTGTGGTGGGGCACACCTTTAATCCCAGCACTCAGGAGGCAGAGGTAGGAGAATGCTATGAGTTCAAGGCTAGCCTGAGATTACATAGTGAATTCCAGGTCAGCTTGAGCTAGAGCGAAACCCTACCTCAGAAAACAAAAACAAATAAACAAAAAATCAGAAATATAAGGCCTTTCAGGGAAGTATTCTTGTACAACCTTACACACCAAACACACAGGGAGTCCTGCCATATTTGGTAAGAAAGCCAGTTGTCATTTTGCTGTTCTATCATTAATGAAAAAGTGCAGGCAGCTTTCATCTGAGCGCAGCTGCAGAGGGAGAGGATGGGTAGGAATGCATTCTTTGTTGATCAGTGCAAGTTCCAGTAGATACTGGTCATACTCACCTTAATTGACAGCCAGACTGAATATTGTAGCCAAACAAGATTGGGGTTCGAGGCCCTTCGCTGGATAAACAGTCCTGCTCCATTGTGCTCTGAAGGATAGTAAACTGCCCGTGTCTGTTCGTTGTCTGAATGATCCCAGACATTCACGGTCTGTTAAGGGACAACTGCCCAGTGCAACAGAAGCCTGACTCTCTAGAAGATGATGTGTCACCACTGTGATATGAGTAAGACCCAAATCCCCTCCCTGCTCTTGGCCTCTGGGTTACTTCCCAGAAGAGCGAAAATGTGTTAGAACTGTTTTCCTTGTATGGTTCACCCTCAGGAGAAAACATCTCCAAAACCGGCCCTTCCAAATTAAGTCCAGCCAGGCATGGTGGCACACACCTGTAATTCCAGCTGCCCAGTACGCTGAGGCAAGGTCTACCTGGGCTACAGAATGAATTCCAGGCCAGCATGGGAAACTGTCTCAAAACAACAAGTAAACTGGGCGTGGTGGAGCATACCTTTAATCCCAGCACTCAGAGAGGCAGAGGTAGGAGGATTGCCATGAGTTCGAGGCCAACATGAGACTACAGAGTGAATTCCAGGTCAGCCTGAGCTACAGAGTGAGACCCTACCTTGAAAAACCAAAAAAAAAAAAAAAAAAAAAAGAAAGAAAGAAAGAAAGAAAGAAAGAAAAAGAAAAGAAAAAGAAAAGGCTAGAGAGTGTAGTTCAGTGGTAGAGTGCTTCTGCAGTATGTTTGAGGCTCTGCATTCTAGCCCTTTCAGCATCACAAAAACAAGACAAACAAAAAAGTCTGAATTTTCAAACCCTCTAAATTTGTTTAGGAGTCTCTTTCTAAATATGAAGCTGGCCAGGAGTATTGGCATAAATCTGTAATCCTAGTGTTCAGGAAGCTGAGACAGGAGGATCATGAGTTCAAGGCCAGCCTGGGCTATATAGTGAATGTCAGGCTATGCTAGGATAGAGTGAGACTATCTCAAAAGTGGAAGGCAGGGCTGGAAAGATGGCTTAACAGTTTAGGCACCTGCCTGCTAAGCCTAAGAACACGGGTTCTAATTTCCAGGTCCCACGTTTAGCCAGATGCAAAGTGATGCAAGGGCGCAATGCTACACTTGCCCACAAGGGGGCACATGCATTTGGAGTTCGTTCACAATGGCTAAGAGGCTGCTGGCGCACCCATTCTCTGAATCCCTCTCCCTCTCTCTCTCTCTCCAAAAAAAAAAAAAAATTGGAAGGTAGCTGTGCTCACACTATACCACCACCACAGACTGTCCCTGGATGAATGAATGAATAGAAACTGAGTGTATTATACCTTTCTATCTTCAGGTATCTGTTTTAAGACACCGATGTAGGGCTGGAGAGATGGCTTAGCAGTTAAGGCGTTTGCCTGCAAAGTCTGAGGACCCCGGTTCGATTCTTCAGGTCCCATGTAAGCTAGATGCACAAGGGTACACACATGTCTGGAGTTTGTATGCAGTGGCTAGAGGCCCTGGTGCACCCATTCTCACTCTCACTCTGTCTCTTTCCCTCTCTATGTCTCAAATAAATAAATAAATAAATAAGACACTGATATATTTCCAGGCTATGTGGCTGCCCCCAAGTACCAGTCCCAACTCAGCCCCAGCCCCACCAGAGCCACTGGTCAGAGGAAGTTCTGGCTCCAGTGACAAGGAGAAGCATGGCCCACACATGTGCACAGGGAAGACACGGCCTCCACAGAAACAAAAAGGATATCCCTTCTGAGGCTGAAACCCAGCAGCCAGTGGGAGCCCTACCACATAACCAGGGTTTCCACTAAGAGGAACAGGCTTGGTGTTGTTCTGCAAGACAAGGAGGACAGGCCCCAGCAGTGCTCACATTAATGGAGAACTGACAGTGAGGACTGCAGTGCTGTTCAGTACCAAACTCGGAATCACCACCCAGTGCAAGACTCTCCCCCACTTGGAACTATAAATGGATCTTGGGGTGTGGGAGTAGGGCACACTGTGAAAGTGTGAGCAAACACGGAGGGGTCTTGCTTCATGCAGGGGCTGCATTCAGGTTCATCACACACCCCGTCCGCCTGCCAGCGCGGGTTCAGAACACAGGGTGAGACGTGATAAGGCTTCAAAGCTGACTACCGTAGAAGTGGGAATTGTTTTTAACTTGGCAGGTAAATACTTGAACACAGCTGATCAGACTTACCTGAATAAAATGAATTTCAAACTTCTGCTGCAGGAGAGCCACTGTGCTGCTGACTGCCCCCAAAAGGAGTGACAGACCCGCTTCCCAGATTTCACCCACTTCTGTGTATGTGAGGCCGTACTTCACCTACAACAGACATATCTGTCCTGTTGCCACTCAGTGGCTATGTTGACAGCAGATAAAATAGCCAGAAAGATGCCCATCCTTAGGGCAGGGGATGTAGTTCAGGCAGTATATGCCTACCATGCAGGAAGCTCTGGGTTTAATCCTCAGCACTACATAAACCAGGTATGGTGGCATACACCTGTAATCTTAGCACTCCAGAGGTGGAGGCAGGAGGATCAGAAGTTTAAGACCATCACCAGCTACATAGGGAGTTTGAACCTTGAAATAAAACAGAAAGAGAGGAGAGGAGACAAGAGAGGAGGAGGCAGCATCCACCTACTGTCTCCCACTCGGGACTCCTCTGCTGTGCCCCTCAACACCACCCCAGCAGCTGGCGACATCTGACTCTCTCTGTGCTCAATTTCTGGATATAAGTTAGGTGGTCCAGCATAATGTGATTAGCTTTTTTTTTTTTCCCTCTAGGTAGGGTCTCGCTTTAGCCCAGGCTGAGCTGGACTTCACTATATAATCCCAGGTTGGCCTAGATCCACAGTGATCTCTTACCTCTGCCTCCTGAGTGTTTCGATTAAAGGCATGCACCACTATCCCTGGCCTGATTAGCTTAGTTCTGCAGGGCAAATGTGTCTAGGCAAACACAACTGTGGCAACAAAATTTGGATGCATTCTTGCAAGTTGCTACGCTGGTGGGCACAAGGAAAGTGTCTTTGGAGATAGCATAGAAGCAGCAGGAGGCCAGGCCAAAGTCCCACTCACTGGAGGGCATGCAGTTCCTCCGACAGGCCAAAAGGCCACAGTCAGCCACAGATCAGCAAAGCCACACTGGGCTCCTACCTCAAGAACAACATTGTTGCAGATTCTCTCCTGCCCAGCAACTACCAGGGTAGGCCACAGAATGTCAGGGTCTTCTAGCTGGGTCAGTGTTTTATTGAGAGACCGAATGGTAATGGACTGGATCATGATGGGGACCTGCGAGGAAAGATGGCCTGGATTACTAAGGACACCATACACAGTGGCACAAGTCACCCAGTTAAAAGAACTACAAGCTAGGACACACCTTTAGTGACACACTGCCAAATGACAGCACATGCAGCCAAGCTCACATTTGCAAAAATGCAGGAGTTCCCAAGCAGCCACACACATACATTCACAAAGAGAATGCCACAACCCAAACTGGCAAAATATGCTCACTTAGCCAGACGTGGTGGCTAGAGGCCCTGGCATCCCCATTCTCACTCACTTTCTATCTCTCATTCCCTCTGTCTCTAATAAATAAATAAAATAAATCTTTAAAAAATATATTTAGTATAGGGCTGCGGAGATGGCTTAGCAGTTGAGGCGCGTGTTTGTGAAGCCTAAAGACCCTGGTTTGATTCTCCAAGTCCCACATAAGCCAGATGCACATAGTGGCACATGCGTCTAGAATTTGTTTGCAGTGGCTAGAGGTCCTAGTGCGCTCATTCTCACTCCCCCTCTCTCTCTCTTTCCCTCTCTCTGTCTCAAATAAATAAATAAAATAAAGAATAAAATCTCTAAAAACATATTTAGGATAGGCTAGAGAGATGGCTTAGTGGATAAGGCACTTGCCTGCGAAGCCCAAGGACCCGTGTTTGACTCTCCAGATCCCACGTTAGCCAGACGCACAAAAGTAAGGCAAAGCCAAAGGACCCAGGTTCAATTCCCCAGGACCCACGTAAGCCAGATGTAAAAGGTGGCGTATGCATCTGGAATTGGTTTGCAACAGCTGGAGGCCCTGGCATACCCATTCTCTCTCTCTCAAATAAATAAAAATAAAAAGTATTTAGTATATATTTAAAAAATACTTACCTGCACTGATGAATTAGGCACCTAGACCAAAAAACAAAAAAACACAACAAACTATGTTACATACAATGTACACCAAACATGAATTTTTACAGCTTTTTCAGAACTTTGGCTACAGACTACATTTATCATCCCATTAATGAATTCGTGGAGAACAGCAGAGGTTTTGTAGTCAGGATTTGTCATCAGCATGTGTCACAATCACTCTGCTTCCCTTCTACATTCTTGTCCTCTGATCAGCAATGCCAGAGACCAGTACAATAAAATCAATTAGCCCATGTCAGAAGGCCCACGCTTCTGGGTCAGCATCCCATACTGCCACATGGCCCTCCTGGCCACTGTCACTGCACCTATCCTCACTGGAAGACCACCATCACTGGCCCAGGAGACACCAAAGGCCACCTCATCCCTGCCCTCAGCCCAGCCCCAGTGCCAACACAGCATGGCTCTCCTTCTGAGGGGCTTGACTTGAGCTTCACCATTACATGTTAGGCCAGCGGAGCTTGGGGAGAGGACAGAGTGCCATGCTTGGGAAAGCTTGTGCTAGTAGAGCAGTGCACCTGGATGCCCAAGGGGCTTTAGGACTCCCTGGAAGAACTCACAGGTCTAGAGGCCCAACTGAGAGAAGAACAGAGAGCACAAGGTTAAACTTAACTCTGACATGGCAGTTCCTGATGAATAACAGGGCCATGGGGTGCTCTAATGATGCACCACCACCCTCTACCCCCAGAAAAAAAAAAAAAAGAAGAAGAAGAAATCAGGTGAGGACCTTAGACATAACCAGGTGGCTCCCTTTTGTTGTCACCTTTCAGTCAGGTCTAGCACTGAATCCAGAGCTCACCAATTCAGCTAGACAAGCTATCTGGCAAGCTTTAGGAAGCTCCTGTTTACACCTCCCCAGGGCTGGGATTTCAGGCACATGCGGCCATGCCTAGCATTGTACATGGCTGCTGGGGATTGTACTTAGGTCCTCATGGTTACATAGCAAGTGCTTTACCACTTAGCTATCTCCCCAGCCCCTATCACATTAGCCCTGCTAGCCTCCAACTCACTATGTAGATCAGGCTGCCTTTGAACTTGCTGCCTCGCTAGTGCTGGGGGATTATAGGCATGCACCACCATGCTCAGCACTCTGCATTTTCCATCACTGAAACGGTCTCCTCTGTAGCCCTCCCTCTCCAGTCAAGGAGCCTTGCTCACCTGCTGCACTTCAGTCCCCACCGCTAGGAAGAAGGGTCCTCCACACAGGACCTTGTCGCTCTGCCCCAGAAGTCCCCTGTCAGTCCTTTCCTGACTGCCTTCTTCACCTCCAGCAGAACAGGGGCTATTCTTTCTTGGTCTGTTTCGGAGCAAGCTTTCTGTTGTGTTAATATGACTATTTTTGTCATAGACATTAAAATACCTTGTGATTTCTCATATAGTAACAACTGCTTATTCAGGAGACAAACTATCACAATCAAGGTGAATAAAAAGTGAATGAAAGCAAAACGTGAGCTACCTTCATAAAAATAAAAATTATTTAAAGGATTATTTCAATAGTCATTAATACCAAATAGAAAACAGAAATTTATACTTCAATGCCAGTTGTGTGCTAAATGATCTGACGCATGTCATATTTTGAAAGGGTACACAGCACAGAAAACATAGTTAAAGAATCAAAACAATTCTTACCCTCAAAACTGCAGGGCTGCTGTAATAAACCATGCTAAGGGCTTCAATTTCCTCACAGTGTTCTACGTCTATCCTTCTACTGCATTCAACGGCCTGGCTCACCAGGAATGCTGGAAGTTATGGCATTCCCAAGAGGAAAAAAAAATACAGGAAAAAAATTTTAAGCTGTCTAATAGGAACTGAAAAAACTGTAATGTATGTAAAATTGCAAAAATAAATTTAAAATATGGAATATGTTTAAATTAGGGCTTAAAACTTTATTTTTTTATTATTTATTTGAGAGAGAGACAGACAGACAGACACACACACACACACACAACACACACACACAAAATGTGTGTGCAAGGACCTCTAGCCACTGCAAACAAACATGAGATGCATGAGCAACCTTGTGCAGTTGGTTTACATGGGTCCTAGGGAATTGAACCTGGGTCCTTTGGCTTTCCAGGCAAGCATCTTAACCACTAAGCCATCCTTCCAACCCTTAACTTTTTTCTTTTGGTAGAAGTAGGGTCTCACTCTAGCCCAGGCTGACCTGGAGTTCACTATGTAGTGTCAGGGTGGCCTTGAACTAACAGTGATCCTCCTACCTCCACCTCCCAAGTGCGGAGATTAAGGCATGTGCCACCACACGCAGCTAAAACTATTTTTTAACTAGGTAGTACATACAGAAAATTCTAGATTCAAAAGGCACAAAAAGACAAGTCTCCCTCCAACTCCTGTCCTGTTCTCCACCCCACCCAGGTCCCTTCCCCAGAGGTACCAGCAGGAAGTATCTTTCAGAAATAGTCTATGCAAATAAAACACATATGTAAAGGTTTTATTTTGAATTATTTTTCCACTTTTGGAAAGAGGTATGCTACATACTATTCTGCCCCTTGTTTTTTCCATAAACAATGAACCTAATGTGAAGATGGGGCTGGCTCAGCAGTGAAGGGATAATTAGCATTCTCTTGTAGATGTGACATAATTAGCACCTCTGGGTCCCTGCTAATGGACACTCACTGCAGTTGTCTCTGCCTTGGCTGTCACAATGCTGCAATGGGACTTTGATTGGGGGCCAGTGTATTTGCAGGATCTAAAGCACATTTGTTTGTGGTTTTGATACATACATTGCCCTTTGCTGGGGTGGGGGGTGGGCAGCACCAATTTATAGTCCCCAGATTTGCCGGTGTCTTGTCTCTACTCAGCTTCACATTTTCTGAACATTGTCAATTTGATAGGTGAAAATGGTTTCTTGTTTTCGCTTGTGTTTTTGTTTTTTGCTGTTTTTGGTTTTTTGAGGCAGGGTCTCACTCTAACCCAGGCTGACCCAGACTCACTCTGTGGCCCAGGCTGGCCTTGAACTCATGGTGATCCTTCTACCCTAGCCTGACAGTGCTGGGATGAAAGGTGTGCATGAGCTGGGCGTGGTGGCGCACGCCTTTCATCCCAGCACTTGGGAGGCAGAGGTAGGAGGATCACCGTGAGTTCAAGGCCACCCTGAGACTACATAGTGAATTCCAAGTCAGCCTGGGCCAAAGTGAGACCCTACCTAGAAACCACCCCCCCCCCAAAACGAAGGGCATGCATGACCATGCCTAGCTACATGTGTTTGTTTTCTGAGACAAGGTCTGGCTATACAGCCCAGGTTGGCCTCAAAGTGGCAATCACCCTGTCTCTCAAGTGCTGGGGTCAGAGGTATGCCTGCTACATCTGCCTTCAGTTTGGCTTTAGCATCCACTGCTCCAGGATGAAGCATCTCCTCAAGAGAACACATGTCCCTATCATCTCAGGTAATGAGCACAGTGGAGCACAGAAGAGCATAACCGTCCCCACACTGATACTGTGGGCTCAGCCCAAGCAAGAAACCTTATGTAGCTGAGCATAGGGATGCACTCAGGGGGCTGAGGCAAATGAATCCTAAGTTCAAGGCCAGCTTAGGCTATATAGCAAGAAGTTGTCTGAAAAAGCAACTGAAAGGAAAAAACCCTATGCCTCTTCATCTCATCATCTGAAAAATTGGAAAAGGCTGGAGAGATGGCTTAGTGGTTTAGACACTTGCCTATTAAACCTAAGGACCCCAGTTCTATTCCCCAGAACCCACATGAGCCAGATGCACAAGGTGACAAATGCATCTAGTTCATTTGCAGTGGCTAGAGGCCCTGGTGTGCCCATTCTCTTCCTCTCTCTCCCCTTGCAAATAAACAAAAACATTAAAAACACACACAAAAATCTAGAGACACTGATCTGACCCCACAGGATGACTATGAGGCTGGGGCATAGCTCAGGGAGTAAAGTGCTTGCTGCACAGTGTGAGGACCTGAGGTGGGATCCCCAGAACCCACATATAAATGCCAGTGTGCCAGAGAGTGATCCCTGGGGCTCACTAGCTAGCTAGTCTAGCCAAATCAGCAAGCCCCAGGCGAATGAGAGACCCTGTCTCAAAAAGAGGTTGACAGGGGCTTGAGAGATGGCTTAGTGGTTAAGGCCTTTTCCTACAAAGCCAAAGGATCCTGGTTCAACTCTCCAGTACCCACATAAGCCAGATGCACAAGGGGGTGCATGCGTCTGGAGTTCGTTTACAGTGGCTGGAGGCACTGGTGTGCCCATTCTCTTTTTCTCTCTGCCTCTTTCTCTCTCTCAAATAAGTAATAAAATAAATAAAATATATTAAAAAAAGATTGACAGTGCACCTGAGAATGAGACTGTCCTCTCACTTCCACATGCATATGCAGGTGTGTACACACACAAAAACATGCACATACACCACACATCATACACATGGAAAAAGGGTCACTGTGAAGGTTAAATGGGAGAAGCACACTCCTCACTAACACAGCAAATAATGCAATGCTAAACACTGACCAGCTGTGGTGCTGCCCCACCCCAAAGGTGTTCAACAGCTGCGTGGACTGTCTGCAGGTAGTGAGCTGCTTGCTGCAGCGAGGGTTCAAGCCATGACTGACTGTGGTAGAGTGAGCCTTACAGCTGGCAAATGGAACTACATAACCTTTGAAGCCTCTCAACCCAAAGATTCCATTTCTGTTTAGGAAGCCTGTTTCACTATGACTACTGTGAACAAAAGTTAATAATAGCAACATCTCTTTCCAGAGAGCAAGAGCAGTGGGCACTCTCTTACTTACCTGCAGGGTTATTGTCTGTGCACAGAGATGATGTTAGGGGTGAAGGGAATCTCAGAAATGAACCTGAAGATGCGTTCGCAATCTGTAGTGGGACCCCATACTGTAAGCACAGAAACCAAGAGAGGTCATCGTGTCATATTCATGCATTCATTCAACATTTACTGGGCACCTACCAGGTGCCACACAACATTGCAGGAGTGGAGAATAAAATCTAAGTATGGTCCTTACCACCAACATTAAGCTGACATCTAGCTGTCACTCTCCCCTGTCCCTTTTTCTTTTTTTTCTTTTTTTTTTTTTTTTTTTCAAGTTAGGGGTCTTGCTCTAGACCAGGCTGACCTGGAATTCACTCAGTAGTCTCAGGATGGCCTTGAACTAACGGCAATCCTCCTACCTCTACCTTCCAAGTACTGGGGTTATGGGATTAAAGGCATGAGCCACCACAGCTGGCTCCCTCTCTCTTTTAAAATATATTTTCTTCCCTTTCTTCCTTCCTTCCTTCCTTCCTTCCTTCCTTCCTTCCTTCCTTCCTTCCTTCCTTCCTTCCTTCCTTCCTCCCTCCCTCCCTCCCTCTCTCCCTCCCTCCTTCCTTTCTTTTGGAGAGAGAAAGAGGCAGAGAATGGGCGTACCAGGGCATCCAGCCACTGCAAACGAACTCCAGACACATGCGCCCCCCTCTTGTGCATCTGGCTTACATGGGTCCTGGAGAATTAAACTGGGGTCCTTTGGCTTTGCAGGCAAAACACCTTAAGCACTAGGCCATCTCTCCAGCCCTCTCTCTCTCTTTTGAGATGGGGCCTCACTATGTTACTAGACTGGTCTTGAATTCCTGAGCTCATGGGATTCTCCTGTTTTAGCTACCCCCATGCTGGGATTACAAATCCAGGGAAGGACATGCAGATCTCTGTGTGTCACTTTATTCCAGTCTAGTTATGGAATCCCTGGAAAATATAGGAGGAGTTGGTGTAGTGTTTGCCTCTGCAGAGGAGCTGGATGATTAGGTACAGGGATGAACAAGATATTCAATAGCCCTCATTATTTAAATAGTCAAGACGTACATTCAGGTGATACAAAACGTTTTTAATTTTTTAAAAGATTTTTAATATTTATTTATTTTTATTTATTTATTTATTTATTTATTTATTTATTTATTTATGATAGAGAGAGGGAGAGAGAGGGAGAATGGGTGCGCCAGGGCCTCTAGCCACTGCAAATGAACTCCAGATGTGTGCGCCCCCTTGTGCATCTGGCTTACGTGGGACCTGGAGAATCGAACCGGGATTCTTAGGCTTCGCAGGCAAATGCCTTAACTGCTAAGCCATCTCTCCAGCCCATGTTTTTAATTTTTTTAAAATTTTTTTGTTTTTTTGAGGTAGAGTTTCACTCTATCTCAGGCTGACCTGATATTTATTATGTAATAGTCCCAGGCTGGCCTCAAACTCAAGGCAATCCTCCCACCTCTGATTCCTGAGTGCTGGGATTAAAGACGTGCACTACCAGGCCCAGCTTACAAAATCTTTTCTAAATCAGTTCTTTATGAATGAATTTTTAAAAGTGTCTTCTTTATCCCCATAAACTCTTCCCTATTAGTCAAAAACCCAAATTCACAACTTATGGACATATAGATAATAGTCTTGAATTTAAATTGACCCAAATGTCTTGGTGCAGTCAAGGACACAGAAAAACAGGAGCTTTCACTCCCTGCAGCTGGAGCATGAATGACTGTAGTCTTTCTGGACAGCAATCTGTTCACCAGTACTGAAGTTTTGTGTTTGTTTTCATCAAGCTGATCTATTTGTAGAAACAGATCCCAAGGATTTAACTTGATACAAAGGTAAGTGTGCGTTGTGGATTACTTACAATAGCAAAAACTGGAAACAAGTGTTCAAGGCCAGCCTGGAGCTACAGAGTGAGTTCTAGGTCAACCTAGGTTAGAGTGAGACCACACCTCAATAAAACCAAAATTAAAAAAAAATTTTTTTTAAGTGCACTGATGGCTGGCCCATATCTGCAATTTTAGCACTCAGGAGGTGGAGACAAGAGGATCATTAGTTCAAAGCCATCCTGGCTACAGAGCAAGCCCCTGTCTTGAAAAACTAAGATTTTAAATAAGAGCACAATGACAGGCTGGGAATTAGTGCAGCAGCAGAGCACTTGCCTCGCACGGGCTCCATCCTCAGCCCTACAAAAGAATGAACGGCTTAAATACACACAGAGAAAGAAAGACTTTGTAAAGATGCTCTCACACTAATGGGACAAGTTCTTTTCCTGTCCTATGCTTAGGTAAGTGAGACAATGATATGTTCCTCCCAGGCTGTCTGAAGTAACATCTGGAAAGTTCTACATAGGGAACTGTTCAAGAAGTAGTAATTTTTTTTTTTTAAAAAAGTATTTTATTTATTTATTGGAGGGAGGGAGAGAGGGAGGAAGGGAGAGAGAGAGAGACAAAAAGAGAGATAGAGAATGGGTGCACTGGCCCTCTAGCCACTTTGTGCATCTGGCTTTATGTGGGTACAAGGAATCAAACCTGGGTCCTTAGGCTTTGCAGGCAAGTGCCTTCACTGCAAGCCACCTCTCCAGCTCCGAGAAGTAATTTTTGTATTGATATGGGAAGGTGCATAAGCTTTGTTATTGAAAAGAGTTTTCTGGCACAATGTGGATAAGTATAAGTCCCACTTCTATTTTAATAGTGCATACCCCTATGGAGATGAATTTAAAAGCCAGGAAGAATGCATGCTAACCTTTCACAGTGATTTGCAGTGTGAATTGCTTTTTGTGGGTGAGAATGAAACATGGCCTGGGACATAGTAAGCTACACTCCCCTCCAGCCCCAGTGGGAATCGTAATGGAGACAAGGGGCCTTTCACATTTCACTTAGGAACTTCTACACTTTTTCTCTTACCACTAGTACGTGTTGCTTTCATGCCTCCCTTTCAAAGCATGCCTCTGAAAATGTTAGATTTTGGTTTTATTTGGTTTAATTGTTGTTGTTTTCTTTGAGTCGGGGTCTCATTATCCCAGGCTGTTCCTAAACTCATTATGTAGCCAAGCATGACCCTGAATTCCTGATTCTCCCACCTTCACTTACATGTGCTGAGATAATAGGTGTGCACACCACACACCTCTTTGAAGAAGTTATTCAGTGTCAATATATGTCACATCCTGTAGGTCTGCTAATGAATGATGTAAAACAGCACACATCACCCTAAAGTCTGCAAGTAAATACAATCTTGAGAGGAGGCCAAGCACGCAGGCACTCTTACTCCCTCGGCCCAGCAGCGGGTCTTAAGCATTATGCTCCACCCTCTCAGGTGAGACCAGAGAATTCTGCAGAGACAAAATGCAAGCACACCACAGAGGAAGTGACTTTAAAGCCTAATCCCAGTACTCGGGAGGCACAGGTAGGAGGATCCCTGTGAGTTCGAGGCCACCCAGAGACTAGTGAATTCCAGGTCAGCTTGAGCTAGAGTGAGAGCCTACCTCAAAAAAAAAAAAAAAAGGTTCAGAATTTAAATGCTCATTTTTAGTCCCCGAATCTTGGACTTTGGCCTTGCATTCATTTCTAGTCTATATCAGTTCTATGCTCCCAGGGAAGCCAGGCTTTGTATATTAATATGGAAAGTAACTTCCTAGGACAAGGTATTTGGGACATAGGAGTAGACAGATGCCTTTGGGATCTAGGCTCACCTCATATCTAGTGGCATGCGGAACATCCAATGTGGCTGTGAATGGAACATCTGATCCCGTGTTCAATGTAAAACCATCTGATGCTTCTATCAACTGATCAAAGTTGCTTTCATTGGGCACTTCTGGATTAGTAAAGGATAATGCAGACTTATCTATTTTCAGAAAAAGAAATTTAAATCAACAACAAAAAAGTGTGTACTGTAAATGACATCTATAACATTTTGGAGTTCACTATGTAGTCTCAGGGTGGCCTCCAACTCATGGTGATCCTACTACCTCTGCTTCCCAAGTGCTGGGATTAATGGCATGCACCACTACACCTGGCTTAGAAATCAGTTTTAATAGCCATATTGCTGACATATGTGAAAAAATGGTCCCTTTTGCCTATTTACTTCTCTCAGAAGTGCATGGAGTTTGTTAAATAAACAGGATCTCTAATCATCATGTGTTCAAGGCCAGACTGGTCTATGTAGTATTCCAGACCAGCCAGAGCTACACAGCAAGATCTTCTCTCAAAAAAAAAAAAAAAAAAAAGCTGGGTGTGGTGGTGCACACCTTTAATTTTAGCACTCGGGAGGCAGAGGTAGGAGGATTGCCTGGAACTCATGGATTGCCATGAGTTCGAAGCAACCCTGAGACTACATTGTGAATTCCAGGTCAGCCTGCGCTACAACAAAACCCTACCTAAAATAAATAAATATTAAAAAATTAAAAACTACGATAAATACAATAAATAGAGCATGGTGACACATGCCTTTAATCCCAGCACTTGGGAGGCAGAGGTAGGAAGACTGCTAAGAGTTCAAGCCCAGCTTGGGACTACAGAGAGAGTTCCAGGTCAGCCTGGGCTAAAGTGAAACCCTACCTCAAATAAATAAATAAACAAACAAACAAACAAACAAACAAACAAACAATATATAAATAAACAGGAGCCCCAGACTTGGCTCTCCCCCACGGAGGGTCTCACTGTAGACCAGGCTGATCTGGAATTCACTAGGTAGTCTCAGGCTGACCTTGAACTCACAGAGTGATCCTCCTACCTCAGCCTCACAAGTGCTGGGATTAAAGGCGTGTGTTACCACGCCCAGCTCAATTTGGCTACTTTTCATGCAGCCACCAGCCACGTCCTGTGCTGTGTACAAAAGGAAAGGAGGAGGCAGGCTGGCACATTCACTTCTGGAGCTATTAGGGCTTAGAGCATGGGTGGCAGTCACTCATTGGTTATCGCTTCAGGTAAATCCCAGTGCATTCACTTGTCTTTTATCACAAAGGAACAACCCCAAGTATGTAAAGACATCAGAAAAAGACAATGAAGTTGAGCTGATTAAGTCATAAAAACATGTCCCTTCTCTTGAGACCATTACACACTCATGTGGACTTTGAGTCCAGACACTTGCTTGAGCTAAATGCTCAGATTAAAAAAAAAAGATCCTATTTTCATGCAAATATTCTTAGTAAAAAGAAAAAGGAAATAGAAACTAAGGGCAATGTTTAAAGTTGAGCCTGATTTCAACCATTACAGCAAGAGGAAATCAAGTAACATAGATTCCTATATATGTCTACACTGCAAAAACACCTTTGAAATCAAGTGTAAACATTTTAAAAAATAACAACTACATAGTTCAAATACTTCTGAAGACAAGTATGTGTGCCAAAGGTCTACAAAATTATTTTCAGTTACCTATAAAATGGTCTCAGGAGATCTAAATTATTCACATATACAAAACATAGACTGGGAGGCTGGAGAGATGGCTTAGCAGTTAAGGCATTTGCCTGCAAAGCCAAAGGATCCCAGTTCGATTCTCTAGGACCCACAGAAGCCAGATGCAGAAGGTGGTGCATGCATCTGGAGTTCGTTTGCAGTGGCTGGAGGCCCTGGTGCGCCCATTCTTTCCCTCTCTCTCTGCCTCTCTCTCTCTCAAATAAATAAATAAATAAATAAAATATATTTAAAAAACAGACTGGATGCTTAACTTGAAATGAATAAGACAGTTTTCTGTGAAATAAAGTTAAAAGAAAAACTTTCTGGAGTGTCACCAAAAATGTCAAACAATTACTTACGGTTTGAAATGTGAATGCAGAAAATGGATGGATTGATCTGGTTAATAAGCTTAAATACTCTTTGAGGCTGGTCTGCTGTCAAATTCAAGGAATAGGTGGCTGCTTTCTGACTACAAAACTGGCTATCACCCCTGAAAATTAAAGAAAAACAAATCAAGCCTTAAGGCACAAGTACATGGCCTTAGATCATTTTTGTTTGTTTGTTTGTTTTTCCCAAGGTAGGGTCTCACTCTAGCCCAGGCTGACCTGGAATTCACTCTGTAGTCCGAGGCTAGCCTCAACTCACCATGGTCCTCGTGGCAGTGTAAATAAATGGCCCCCAATACATTCAGGATTTTATTACAGTTTGTAATTTAGATCTGCAACCACCTGGGTAGAGGAGGTGTTTTTGGACGAACCTTAGGGTCCAGCCCTAAGATGTGGTGGTGGATCTGAAATTCCAATCTAAAAATATGCATAGTGCCTGAGTTCCACCTAGAATTCCTAAGTGTGCTTTTGTGTGGTATGACTTTTGGGTTTTTGGCTTGGGGCTTCTTTCTCTCTCTGCTTGGTCCTTTGAGAGGGGGCCAGCTTCTTCTGCAATTATGGAACTTCCCCTGGATCTGTAAGCTTCAATAAATTCCTCCCTCCATAACTGTGCCTGGAAGCTGTCTACTACAATCCCCCTACCTCAGCCTTCCTAGTTCTAGGACTAAAGGCGTGTACCACCATGCCCAGCTCAGACCCTCCTTTTTCAAGACAGTCCTTCTTCTGTTTTGTTGTCTCATTCTTTTTGTCCTCCTGTGTCCTCCAAGTCAATCTGTTTATGGGCTCAGAACTGCAATGATCTTGTGGGGATATTGGTAACTATTATAGAGTCATGAAGGCCCAAGTAGGTTCATGTCAAGAGGACATTAGACAGATTATTTTAAAGGTGCTGGATGCTGTTCTGCACTAGATCAACAACTACAAGGAGAATGTTAGGAAAGCACAATGTCAGGACTGAATCTGTTTTCATATATTTGGTGTTAAAGTATTTCACACTGGAATTTTTCTTCTAACTGACAAACATGGATAATAACCTTTAAGGAAATCCTGTCAAGTACAAAATTCAGACCAGAGTCGCTTTAATAAAATGAACCTTGTAAACTCTGATGCATCAACTATATGAAATTTTTTAGAACTTCAGATTATTTTTAAGTGCCCAAAAGAGATCCAAAATTCCTTGTCTTTAAAATAAAGCTGTCTTCACAGGCTGTGAAAGTGAGAAAATGTGAGTTTATCTGAAGGATTTATAGCGCAAGAAACCTATGGTGCAGCCAGACCCTCTCTATCAAACCAGATGGGCAAACCCAGGCAATGTGAGCAGACCCAGACTCAGCATGAAGAGAGTTAAAGCAAAACAGAAGCATATTCTCCTCCTGCTCTAAAGCCTTTCCCATCACTACACACCGCCTAAGATTTCCCATGTTGACCAATATGCTTTTGCTGCACTTCACTGAGTGGCTTTGTCCTATACCAGTTTAATCAGCCAATCTTCTACTGTTGGCTTGGATTGTTGCTAATTTTCCCCAGTTACATATAAAGCTATCCTGATATCCCTCTCCATACATCTGTATAATTGTCTCTTGTCTGGAAGAAGGACTGTGAGTCAGAGATTAGGTGCATTATTGATGGCTTCTGGGCCAGAGTCAGACTGCCCACCAGCCATCCTCACTGACATGACACTGTAATGAGAGGCCTGCTTCCCTGTGACCTTGCCAAGGCCAGGTATTTAATGATGGCGTGGAACAGACATACAGGTAAAGGGAAGCTAAACCAAGTTCTATAACAGCATTCACCAAGGAAGGGTGATAAACTGATGGTCTGTGGAAACAGAGTACCAAGCTCTGAAATATGATAGCAAACCACTCACAACAGACCATTTCTTTACCTTATAATGGGAATGTTATTCTACACACTAGGAACTGTGAGAAGAGTTGGTCAATCTATAATCTGAAAGATATACATGAACCATTGTGACTACCTATTTAACGTCCACAGCAAAAGCTGTTGACATTAACCTGCACTGTTTAACTGGGGCATTCATGACAATATCTCACAGATGCCAACCTGTGAGCATGGCATTACCTATGCAGTACAGTTCTCTCTCCAGAGAGAATTTTAGAGGCAGCACAGGCTCTTCCTTTGCCCACACAGCTGGCTAGATGCAAAGAAGGGATAGTTACACTGCTTGTGTGTTTTCAGTCTGGGGAATTTTCATTTTCTGTCTCCAATTATATTATCCTGGTTAGATGCCACCACACCTCCATGATATATACTCACGTGACAACTGGAACTGAGCAGGCAGAAAAGACACTGAAATCCACAGAGCTACAGTCAGGATCACAGCAGCAGTTGATGTCACACTGTGCTGGGGACAGGTCACAGACACATAGAGCAGCGACTATAGAAATGACAGGATTCACAGTGTCACAATCAACAAGTGGTGACTGCCCCCTAGTGCTGCAGGGTGCCATAGGTCCACATAGTCGGAAAGGTCCATTTAATCAGTCCCATAGTACTTTGGGAAAACGTTGGGAAGTGGTGGTCAGTTTGAGTACCCCTCAGCAGAGGTCTCCCCAAAGCAGCTAGTCACCTGACTGGCTTGGAAAGCTTTTTGAATTGATACTGCATGTGAAACCCAGACACCTGCTGTCTTTGTGATGCCAGCAAGTGAGGCAGGCTTAAGCAGCAGCACACCTATGATAGCTAGGGATCGGGCATGAACTAACACCTGTGCCCCTGCTCTAGAGAACATGATTCCAAGTCAGGGCTTTGAGTCTTATCCCTCTCCTCACACATAACCTGTGGCTTTGAAGCTAAACTCATACTCACAGGCTCTTAGCCAAGACTCAGATTGTCTCTGCCACCTAAAATATCACTGTCAGAGGCTGGGGAGACGGCTTTGAAGGTAAGAGCACTTGCTGCACAAGCATCAGAATCTGAGCTCAATCCCTAGCACCCACATCAAAATAAAAGCCAGATATGGCAATCCAGCCCCGTGGGGGGGCAGAGATAGGAGAATTGCTGCAGCTTACAGTCAGCCAGTCTAGCCAAAAGGAAGTCAGCTCCAAGGCTAGGGAGATGGCTCAGCAGTTAAAGATGCTTGCTTGCAAAGCCAGCAATCCAGGGCTAATTCCTGAGGTAAAGTCTTGTTCTAGCCCAGGGTGACCCAGTATTCATGTACAGAAGCCAGATGTACAAAGTAATGCATGCATCTGAAGTTCTTTTGTAGTGGCAAGAGGCCCTGGTACTTGCATCCCATACCCCCCTTGCAAATGAATAATTAATAGAAATATAATAAAAGAAGTCACCAGGCATGGTGGTGCATGCCTTTAATCCCAGCCCTGGGATAGGAGGGGTTTGCTATAGTTCAAGGCCACCTTGAGACTAATAGTAAACTACAGGTCAGCCTGGGCTACAGTGAGACCCTATCTCAAAAAAACAAAATAAGCTGGGCATGGTAGCGCACGCCTTTAATCCCAGCACGCGGGAGGTAGAGGTAGGAGGATCCTCATGAGTTCTCATGAGACTACGTAGTGAATTCCAGGTCAGCCTGAGGTAGAGTGAGACCCTGTCTTGAAAAAACAATAAATAAATAAATAAAATAATAAAATAAAAATAAAGGGCTGGCAAGATGGCTTAGCAATTAAGGCACTTGCCTGCAAAGCCTAAAGACCCAGATTCGATTCTCCAGGACCCACATAAAGCCAGATGCATAAGGTGGTGCATGTGTCTGGCGTTCATTTGCAGTGGCTGGAGGTCCTGTCCTGACCATTGTCTCTCTCTAATAAATAAATAAAATATTTAAAAGATAAAAATAAAAAGAAGTCAGCTGGGCATGGTGGCACACATCTATATTTTTAGCACTTCAGAGGTAGAGGTAGGAGGATCACTGTGAGTTTGAGGCCACCCTTAGACTAGACTACATAGTGAATTTCAGGTCAGCCCAGGCTAGAAGACCCTACCTTAGGGGGAAAAAAAAAAGAGGTCAGTTCCAGGTTCGGTAAGACTCTGTTTCAAGGAAGTAAAGCAGGAGAGTGACAGAGAATGACACCCAACCTTCTCCTCTGGCCACACATGCAAATGGGGCAGGCACATTCATCCACACACATGCATATGCCAGACACATACACACCCCAAAATTATATGCTTAAACATGTCTGTGGCAATTTACAATATATTGCAATAAATTTATGAAAATAGAACATGTAGGGAGGTGGAGATCTCCCCATAGCAACTTTTAATTATGAGTAATGATGACCACCTCCATTTTTAGCACATGGATTATCTTCTTGTGTGCATAAAAGACAACTCAGGGGGCTGGAGAGATGGCTTAGCAGTTAAGGCATTTGCCTACAAAGCCAATGGACCTTGGTTTGATTCCCCAGAACCCATGTAAGCTAGATGCACAAGGAGGCGCATGCATCTGGAGTTCGTTTACAGTGGCTGGAGGCCCTGGTGCACCCATTCTCTCCCCCCACCCCTTTCAAATAAGTAAATAAAATAAAATAAATTTTAAAAAAAAGACAACTCAGGTCTGGAGAGATGGCTTAGTGGTAAAGGTACTTGCCTGCAAAGCCTAAAGAAAGACCCATGCTTGGGATTGGAGAGATGGCTTAGTGGTTAAGGCGTTTGCCTGAGAAGCCAAAGGATCCCAGTTCGATTCTTCAGGACCCACATAAGCCAGATGCACGAGAGGTGCATGCATCTGGAGTCAGATGCACGAGAGGTGCATGCATCTGGAGTTCGTTTGCAGTGCCTAAAGGCCCTGGTGTGCCCATTCTCTGTCTGCCTATCTCATCTCTCTCTCTCTGCTTGCAAATAAATAAAAATTAAAAAAAAAAAAAAAAAAAAAAGAAAGAAAGACCCATGCTTCATCTCTCTCTGGATCCGACGTAAGTCAGATGCACAAAGGTGAGGCGAGCACCTTTGTGCTCACTAGGTGGTGCAAGCATCTGGAGTTCGATTGCATTGGCTAAGGCCCTGGCACCAATTCTCTCTCTCTAGCTCTAGCTAAAAAAAAAAAAAAAAAAAAAAAAAAAAAGTAGAGTCAAAAGTTCTCAAGAGAAAAAAGCCAGGCACACCTTTAATCCCAGCACTCAGGAGGCAGAGGTACGAGGATCATCATGAGCTCAAGACTACATAGTGAATTCCAGGTCAGCCTGGGCTAGAGCGAAACCCTACCTCGAAAAACCAAAACCAAAAAACAAAAACTCTCAAGAAACTTCTGGGCACTGAATACTCAGCTATACTATCTCAATTCATCACCAAATTAGCTTTCTCACTAATTCATTCTCTGTCAAATGTGGGAAACTTTCAAAGAGCTAACAGAGCATGAGAATAATCAACACTGAATTTATGTACAGACTATTGTGGGGAGAAAGGAAACAAGAACAAAATCAAGGCTTCAATCTTTTTTCCCCCATCCTTGTTGAGACAGGCTTCATATATCCCAGTCTGGCCTCAAACTCCGGATCCTCCTGTCTCTACCTCCCAAGTGCTGGCATCATAGGTGCATGTCATTATGCCTGCCTGGCCAAGACTAAGATTTTATCTATAATGTTTTGTTTCTTTTTGTGGATAATTTCAAGGAAGAAAAAAAAAGGACTCTAACAACAAGTATTGAAGGCAAATATTGATAGAAGTTCCATTCAACACTATTTGAATGAATGAATTATTTCATAATAAAATGAGTTTTTAAAGACATCAGACATGGTGGCACACATGTACTTGGGAAGGCAGAGACAAGAACTGCATGTTCTAGGACAGCATGGACCAGTGACTAAGACCTTGTTTTAAAAAATAAACTATGGGGACTGGAGAGATGGCTTAGCGGTTAAGGCACTTCCTGCAAAGCCAATGGACCTTGGTTTGATTCCCCAGGACCTACATAAGCCAGATATACAAAGTGGCATATGTATCTGAAGTTCCCTTGCAGTGGCTGGAAGCCTTGGCACGGCCATTCTCTCTCTCTAATATATAAACAAATAAATATATATTTTAAATAAAATAAAAATAAACGATGGGGAAAACAACAACAAACTAGTGGTTAAAGGTCTGACATCCAGAGTTCAATTCCCCATTACCCATGTAGAGCCATGCACAAAGTGGTACATGCATGGAGTTCATTTGCAGTAGCAAGAAGCTCTGGTGTGCCCATTCTCATTTATTCTTTCTCTCTCCTCTCTCTGTTGTTCTCTCTCCTGGCAAATAAAAATATTTTTAAATAAAAAAAAAAAAAAAAAAAAGCCTAATGGGGAAGAAAGAAAGAGTTTTAGGAAAGCGTAGTACCCTAAAAATGGTATAACATACTCTGGAGCAGTGTGGTGGGAAAGGGAAAGTTTTCTGATAAATGCTCTCATTCTTTCTTTTTAAATATCATTTTGTTTTATTTATTTGAAATAGAGAATAGGTGTGCCAGAGCTCTTGCACTGGAGATGCACTCCAGGCACATGCACCTCTTTGTATATCTGGCTTTAAGTAAGTACTAAGGATTGAACCTGGGCTGGCAGGAAGCAAGTGTCTTTAACTGCTGAGCCATCTCCCCAGCACTCTTTCTTTTTTTCTTTGCTTTGTTGCTTTTAAAATATGTTATTTAGGGCTGGAGATATATCTCTGTGTTTATGGGTGACTGCTTGCAAAACCTGATGGCCTGTGTTTGATTCTGCAGTACCCACATAAAGCCAAGTGTACAAAGTGGCACATGTATCTGGAGTTCATTTATATTGACAGGAGAACTTGATGCACCTTTTCTCTCTCTCCCCTTCCACAAATAAACAAATATATATATATATATATATATATATATATATATATATATATATATGTATGTATGTATGTATGGGTTTAGCATCTTAAGGTGCTTTCCTGCAAAGCCTAAGAACCCAGGTTCAACTCCCCAGAACCCGTGTAAGCCAGACCCACCAGGGGATACATGCATATAAGGTCACACATGCATACAAAGTGGCACATGTGTCTGATGGTGCATGTGTCTGGAGTTTAATTGCAGTCATTAGAGGCCCTGGCATGCCAATTCTCTCTCTCTCTCATAAAAAATAAAACTAAAAGAAATATTTAGGGCTGGAGAGATGGCTTAGCAGTTAAGGCATTAGCCTGAAAAACCAAAGGATCCTGGTTTGATTTTCCATGTAAGCCTGATGCACAAGGTGGCGCATGCATCTGGAGTTCATTTGCAGTGGCTGGAGGCCCTGGTGCACCCATTCTCTCCCTCTGTCTCTTGCTCTCTCTCAAATAAATAAAATATATATTTTAAAAAAGAAATAGTTAAAAAATAATAAAATAGCTGGGCATGGTGGTGCATGCCTTTAATCCCAGCATTCAGGAGGCAGAGGTAGGAGGATCACTATGAGTTCAAGGCCACCCTGAGACTACATAGTGAATTCCAGGTCAGCATGGACTAGAGTGAGACTCTACCTTGAAAAACAAAAAAAAAAAAAAAAAAAAAAAAAAGAAAGAAAGAAAAAAAAGAAACAAAGAAAGAAACAAAGAAAGAAAGGAAAATTATTTGAGAGAAAGAAAGAAAAAATGACAGAGGGGAGGAGAATGGGCATGCCAGAGCTTCTAGCCACTGCAAACAAACTGCAGACACATGTGCCATCTTGGGTCCTTAGGCTTCTCAGGGCCTTCAGCTACTGCAAAAGAACTCCAGATACATGCACCACCATGTTCATGAGGCTTATGTGGGTCCTGGGGAATTGAACCTGGGTCCCCTGGCTTTGCAGGCAAATGCCTTAACCACTAAGCCATCTCTTCAGCCCAGGCATCTAGTTTAAACGCATTAAGTGAAAAGTTAAACACAGTCTAAATACATTCATTTCTTTCACTGTCCAAACCCTTCTATTTAAGTTCATCATCTTGGGCTCCAGGGATTCAGTCATGCATAACTGCCTTTAGCATGAGCCTTGATCAGTACCAGCGAGAGCGTTCACAGATGTGACACTGTCCTGTGTGTTTCCTCACGTGGGTGACAGAGATCCAATCCACTTCCACCTCTCAGAATGAGGTGACTCTACACAGTGTTATTAAAATATTTTACTTATGTACTTATTTGAGAGAGAAGGAGGGAGAGAGAGCGAGGGAGAACGGGCGCCCCAGGGCCTCCAGCCACTGCAAAGGAACTCCAGACACAAGCGCCACCATGTGCATCTGGCTTACGTGGATTCTGGGGAATCGAACCTGGGTCCTTTGGCTTTGCAGGCAAGCGCGTGTAACCGCTAAGCCGTCTCTCCAGCCTTAACTCTCATTATTGATCTTAGTCCTCCTACCCGGTCCAAGGATGGACCAGGACGGACATCCGGAAGTCAATATTTGGTACCCACCGTCAGTCACCGGGGTGGGCCTGGGGCCGGAGGAGAGCTCCGGGACCTTGGGGGTTCCCAGGGTCCTCGGCGATGGGGACGGTTTGTGAGTCGTTGCGGCGGCCTCGGTGGCGTTGAGGACCTCCGTCACGGCCGGGGTGGCCCCGATCTGCGCGCTCACCGAGGCCCAGCAGCCCAGCAGCTCCAGCAGGAGCGGCGCGAGGAGCCGCGGACCCATGGCCCAGCAGAGCCCCGCGCGCCGGGGACCAGGGCCCCTGCGTTGCCTGGCAACCGCGACAGCCCGGCGCGAGGCATGTCGGGTTAGGGGCCGGCGAGCCTGCGGCGGAGGGCGGGGCCTGACCAGGGACGTCAGGGGCGGGGGCGGGGCTGGCGGGTCAGCTAGGGGCGGGGCTCCAAGCTCACGCTGAGACTCGGGCGAGTGAAGATCCTTTGTGGTGTCGGGGTGGTTGTGGTGCTGTTTAAAAAAATGTGAGAATGGGGCTGGAGAGATGGCTTAGCGGTTAAGCGCCTACCTGTGAAGCCTAAGGACCCCGGTTCAAGGTTCGATTCTCCAGGACCCATGTAAGCCAGATGGACAAAGGGGCGCATGCATCTGGAGTTCGTTTGCAGTGGCTGGAGGCCCTGGCATTCCTATTCTCTCTCTCTACCTGCCTATTTCTGTATCTCTCTCTCTCTCTCTCTCAAATAAATAAATATGTTTTTTTAAATGTGAGGAAAAGAAAAAAGAAAAAAAATGTGGATTCTTAAGCCGGTCGTGGTGATGCACACCTTTAATCCCAGCACTCAGGAGGCAGAAGTAGGAGGATCGCAGTGAGTTCGAGGCCACCCTGAGACTACATAGTGAATTCCATGTCAGCCTGAGCTAGAGTGAGACCCTACCTCGAAAAACCAAAGGAAAAAAAAATGGATTCTCGGATACAGTCAGTGTAGGGCAGAGTTCAGGAATCAGTATTTCTTTCTTTCTTTTCTTTTTCGAGGTAGGGTCTCCCTCTAGCCTTGCCTGACCTGGAATTCACTAGGTAGTCTTAGGGTGGCCTCGAAGTCACAGCGATCCTCCTAACCTCTCCCTCCCCAAGTGTGAGATTAAGGCATGCACCACCACGCCCGGAATCAGTATTTCTTTTTTCAAATATTTTTATTTTTCAGAGAGAGACAGAGACCCAGGACAGAGACCCCCAACCACAGCAAATCAACTCCAGATGCATGCGCCACCTTGTGCAGCTGTCTTACCTGGGTACTGGGGAATCGAACCTGAGTCCTTGGGCTTGGCAGGCAAGCACCTTTACCACTAAGTCATCTTTCAGCCTAATAATCAGTATTTCTTTTTTTTTAATTTTTATTTATTTATTTGAGAGAGAGAAAGAGGCGCACATAAAGAATGGGCATGCCAGGGCCTCTAGCCACAGCAAATAAACTCCAGGTGCATGCACCACCTTGTGCATCTGGCTTATGTGGATCCTGGGACATTGAACTTGTGTCCTTTGGCCTTAAGTGCTAAGCCATCTCTCCAGCCCAAGAATCAGTATTTCTAATGAATGTCCTAACCTAGTGGATGACTGGGTAGAGGGGAACAAGATTAGCTGTGTCAACCCAGATAAGGAGAGTTCAGGAATGGGGAGATGGCTCAGTGGTCAAGGCACTTGCCTGCAAACACTACTAACCTGGGTTTGATTCCCCAGTACTCACATACAGCAAAATGCACAAAGTGGTGTATGCATCTGGAGTTTGTTTGCAGCTGCAAGAGGCCTTGTAGCATCCTCTCCTCTCTCCTCACAAATATAAAAAATATAATATATAATAATTATATAATAATATATATTATAATATATAGTAAAGTATGGAGTTCAGTCACATCCCCATCCTTGAATTCTCTATCCCAGGTTCAATGGACACAGTTTGATTTGAGCTGCATCTCAAGAATACACCAGATAACTTCTACCCACTGTTCTTGTGATGAGGCGGTGACAGAGGAACATACAACTTTTTGTAGCCCCAGGCTGACCTGGAACCCACTCTGGAGCCCAGGATGACCCCCAACTTACAGCAATTCTCTTGTCTCAGCCTCCCAAGTGCTGGGATCACAGGTATGGGCCACCACATCCACCCTCCACTTTTGCTTTTATGATAATGTGATTTCTAAGGACCCCCTCAAGTCTAACATTCCATCCACTTTATTATATGACAAGGTTTAGGCAATCCTCTCACTTTTGCCCAATTTTAAATGCTCAGTAGATGACCCTTTCAAAGGCAAAATGTGTATGGTATCAACTTACACATTTTTTAAAAAATATATGTTATTTTTTATTTATTTATTGAACAGAGACAGAGGGAAAGAGAGAGAATGGGTGCGCCAGGGCCTCTAGCCACTGCAAATGAACTCCAGACCTGTGCACCCCCTTGTGCATCTGGCTTATGTGGGTCCTGGGGAATCCAACCTGGGTTCTTTAGCTTTGCAGGCAAATGCCTTAACTGCTAAGCCATCCCTCCAGCCCAACTTACACATTTTGCAAGCCTTGGAGACACTGAGATGAAATTTCCATTTCACAGGTGACCCATTTCTACCCACAGCATCTGTTCTCCCTTTGCAGTGGCATCAGTAGGTCTCCCTAGGATTGGAGGATATCAGGGAAAGCTGGGGCATAATGCCATGTTTTGCCCAAAACCTCAGCATTTGTGTTGTGCATAAATGGTTATGATTTAAAATCTCCATCTGTCATTAAAAAAAAAAAAGAAAGAAAGAAAAGGGCTGGAGGGATGGCTTAGCAGTTAAGGCATTTGCCTACAAAGCCAAAGGACCCAGGTTCAATTCCCCAGGACCCATGTTAGCCAGATGCACAAGGTGGTGCATGCATCTGGAGTTTGTTTGCAGTAGCTGGAAGCCCTAGCGTGCCCATCCTCTCTCTCTCTCCCTCTTTCTCTCTGTTAAATAAATAAAACATTTAAAAAGAAAAAAAAAATCTCCATCTGTGGCCTGGAGTGATGGCTCACTCCGTGGATAAAGTGCTTGTCACAGAAGCATGAGGACCTGAGGTCAGATCTCTAGCACCCACATAAATGCTGGGTAGGTATGGCAGCATGTCCATCATCCCGGCATTCAGGAGGTGGAGACCAGGATTTCCAGGGACTACACTAGGTACATCAGTGAGCTCTGGGGTCAAGTCGGAGCATCCTGCCTCAGCCTCAGTAAATAAGATGAAAAAAGATGGAGGGAGAAAACCAATACCAAGCTCTCTCTTCCTCTCTTTCTCTTTCTCTCTGTATACATACAAACATGCATATACACATCTCACAATTTTGTGCCTGTGTGTGGAGGTTATGGAGACAATGTAGCAAAGGCTGACTTTGCAAGGCAGCATCAAGCACAGAGTTCTACTCCTTGGCTCAATTTCAGGTGTCATGGTCATTATTGTTACTGTTATTATTGCTACAGTTGTGGCTTCTAAGCTGGCGAACATGAGTGGTCCTGTTTTCCAGTCTTGTCTACTCTGTATACATCTGACCCAAATGGTCTGCAGAGAGGCAGACAGAATTCGGAAGCTTTGCAGAGGGGTTGCTTTTGAGCTACAAGGAGATCAAGATTGTGGGAAGATCAAACGATTGGGTTCACTCTTTCTACTGCAGACACCAGGGCAAGAATTGACTATTAAACCAACACTCCAATGAAAATAATTCTCGAAAATTCCTCTCCCTGGCCGGGCATGGTGGCGCACGCCTTTAATCCCAGCACTCGGAGGCAGAGGTAGGAGGATCACTGTGAGTTCAAGGCTACCCTGAGACTACATACTGAATTCCAGGCCAGCCTGAGCTACAATAAGACCCAACCTCGAAAAACTAAAAAAAGAAAAGAAAAAAAAATTAAAAATTGTAAAAAATATATTTATTTATTTATTTATTTATTGGAAAGAGAGAGAGAAAGAGGAATATATATAGAGAGAGAGGGAGAATGGGTACTCCAGGGCCTCCAGCCACTGCAAACAAACTCCAGATACATGCACCACCTTATGCATCTGGCTTACCAGGATACTGGGGAATTGAACCTGGGTTCTTAGGCTTCATAGGCAAGCACCTTAGGGAAACTGCTAAGCTAGCTCTCCAGCCCATTTAAAAAAATATATTTAGGGCTGGAGAGATGGCTTAGCTGTTCAGGTGCCTGCCTGCTAAGCCAAAGGACGCCCATTCAGTTCTCTAGGTCCCACATTTAGTCAGACACGGTGATACAAGGGCTCAATGCCACACTTGCCCACAAGGGGGCACACGCGTCTGGAGTTCGTTCACAGCAGCTGAGAGACCACTAGCGTGCCCATTCTCTGTCTCTCTCTTTCTCTCTGACTCTCTCCAAAAATAATTTTTTTTTTTTCGAGGTATGGTCTCACTCTGGTCCAGGCTGACCTGGAATTCACTATGTAGTCTCAGGGTGGCCTCGAACTCTCCGCGATCCTCCTACCTCTGCCTCCCAGGTGCTGCAAAAAAATTTTTTTAATATTTTATTTTATTTTTATTTATTCAAGAGAGAGAAAGAGGCAGAGAGACAGAGAGGGAAGGAGAGAATAGGCACATCAGGGCCTCCAGCCGCTGCTAATGAACTCCAGATGCATGGGCCATCTTGTGCATCTGACTTATGTGGGTCCTGGGGAATTGAAACTTTGGCTTTGTAGGCAAGTACCTTAACCACTAAGCCATCTCTCCAGCCCTTAAAAATATTTTTATTTATTTGCAAGCAGAGAGAGACAGAGCGAAGAGAGACAGAGAGACAGAGAGAATGGATGCACCAGGGCCTCCAGCCACTGCAAACAAATTCTAGGATATATGCACCACTTTGTGTAACTGACTTTATGTGGGTGCTGGGGAATTGAACCTGGGTCATTAGCCTTGAACTTTCAATCCTCGTATCTCAGCCTTCTGAGTGCCAGGATTCTGGGTATGTACCACTATGTCCGGCCTCAGGCCCAGCCTCAGCATTTGTTTAACAAAATGTCCCTTCCTCTGGCTCTCTGCTCCGCCCCCCCATTCCCCTGCAGCGCCAGCTGTGTCCCTGCAGCCCCAGCTGTGTCCCTGAGGCACAGTGGTGAAGTTTTATTTTATATTTTATTTTATTTTATTTTATTGTGATTTTTTTGAGGTATGGTCTCACTGTAGCCCAGGCTGACCTGGAATTCACTATGTAGTCTCAGGGTGGCCTTGAACTCATGGTGATGCTCCTCCTCTGCCTCCCTTGTGCTGGGATTAAAGGCGTGTGCCACCACGCCCAGCACATGGTAAAGTTTGGAGTGAATGTATCTGGCAGGACTGGGTGCCTTGTCACCATAGCTGCCTTCAAGTCTGGCAAGGTGGACATTGTCATCACTAATGACCCCTTCATTGACCTCAATTACATGGTCTCCGTATTCCAGTGTGATTCCACCCATGGCAAGTCCACGGCATGGTCAAGGCTGCGAACAGGAAGCTTATTATCAGTGGGAAGGCCATTTCCATGTTTCCGGAGCAAGACGCCGCCAGCATCCGATGGGGAGATGCTGGTGCCAAGTATGTTGTGGAGTCTACTGGTAACTTCACTACCATGGAGAAGGCCAGGGCCCACTTGAAGGGTGGAGCCAAAAGAGTCATCATCTCTGCTCCTTCTGCTGATGTCCCCAAGGTTGTGACGGGTGTGTACCAGGAGAAGTGTGACAAGTCAAGATTGTCAGCACTGACAGCTGCTTAGCCCCTCTGCTAAGGTCATCCACAACTTCAGCATTGTGGAAGGACTCATGAGCACAGTCCACACCACCACTGCCACTCAAAAGGCCCCTCTGTGAAACTGTGGCAAGATGGCCATGTGACTGCCATGAACATCATCCCGGCATCTACTGCCAAGGTTGTGGGCAAGGTTATCCCAGAGCTAAACGGGAAGCCCACTGGCATGGCCTTCCGCATACCCTTCTCCATTTTGTCTCTGGTGAATCTGACCTGCTGCCTGGAGGAAGCTGCCAAATATGAGGACATTAAGAAAATGGTGAAGAGCTGGAGAGATGGCTCAGCGGTTAAGGCATTTACCTGCAAAGCCTTAAAAACCTGGATTCAAGTCTCCAGTATCCATGTAAAGCTAGATGCACAAAGTGGTGCATATGGAGTTTGTTTGCACTGGCTAGAAGCCCTAGTGTGCCCATTCTCTCTTTCTCTCTCCTTGAAAATAAATAAATTTTTAAAAATATTAAAAAAGAATGTTTTAAAACTGTTTTTTTAAAAAGGTGGCTGCAAGGCCTGGAGAGATGGCTTAGTGGTTAACCACTTGCCTGTCAAGCCTAAGGACCCCGGTTCAATGCTAGATTCCCTGTTACCCACGTAAGCCAGATGCACAAGGTGGCGCATGCATATGGAGTTTGTTTGCAGTAGCTGGAGGCCCTGGTGCACCCATTTTCTGTCTCTCTCTCTCTGCCTCCTTCTTTGTCTGTCACTCTCAAATAAATAAAGAAAGAAAAACCTCAGAACATAAGGTCTTCTGAAAAAAAAAAAAAAAAAGGTGGCTGCAGCTGGGCGTCGGAGGCACTCGGGAGGCAGAGGTAGGAGGATTGTCATGAATTTGAGGCCACCCTGAGACTACATAGTTAATTCCAGGTCAGCCTGGACCAGAGTGAGACCCTACCTTGAAAATCCAAAATAATAATAAAAAAATAAAATAAAAAAATAAAGAAGGTGGCTGGGCAGGTGTGTTGGTGCACGCCTTTAATCCCAGCACTTTGGAGGCACGCTGTAAGTTCAACACTAGACTGAGACTACATGGTGAATTCCAGGCCAGCCCTCAGTAGAGCAAGAACTACCTCAAAAAAAAAAAAAAAAAAAAAAAAAAAAAAAAAAAAAAAAAAAGGTCAAGGCCACCCTGAGATTACATAGTTAATTCTAGGTCAGGCCTGGGCCAGAGTGAGACCCTACCTTCAAAAGGGGGGGTGGTGCTGGAAAGATTGCTGAGCCTTTAAAGCCTAAAGATCCAGGTTCAATTCCCCAGTAACCACATAAGCCAGGTACTCAAGGTGGCACATGCGTCTTGAGTTGGTTGCAGTGGCTGGAGACCCTGGCATGCTCATTCTGTCTCTCTCTCTCAAATATAATAAATAAATTTAAAAAAATTTTTTTAAAAAAATGAAACAAAAGGTGGTAAAACAGGTATCATGTAGCCCTCTTAAGAGCATCCTGAATACACAGAGAATCAGGTTGTCTCCTGAGACTTTAACAGTGATACCCAATCTTCCACCTTTGATGCTGGGGCTGGAATCACCCTCAGTGACCACCCTGCCAAGTTCATCTCCTGGTATTACAATGAATTTGGCTATAGCAACAGGGTGGTGGACCTCACGGTCCATGTGGCCTCCAAAGAGGAAGAAGTGCTGGATTGCCTACCCCAGCAAGAACGTGAGAGGGAGATAGGCCCTTGGAGAGACCTTGGCTGCTGGGGAGTCCCTGCCCCAATTCAGCCCTCAGTACACTGAGCATTTCCCTACTTCACAATCTCCATCCCAGATAACCCTGTTACAAGAGGAGAGGGTTAAAGAGCCCTTTTCTGTCATTGCCATCAAATGAAGTTCACTACACCCTGAAAGAAAAAAAAAAAGAATGTTGGGCTGGAGAGATGGCTCAGCAGTTAAGGCACTTACCTGTAAAACTTAATGATCAGGGTTCAATTCCCCAGTACCCATGTAAAACCAGATGCATGGTGGCGTTAATCCCAGCACTCAGGAAGCAGATGTAGGAAGATAACTGTGAGTTAAAGGCCACCCTGAGACTACTTAGTGAATTCCAGGCCATCCTGGGCTAGAGTAAGACCCTACCTCAAAAACCAAAACCAAGCTGAGCGTGGTGTTGCACACCTTTAATCCTAGCACTCAGGAGGCAGAGGTAGGAGGATCACCTTGAGTTCATAGGCCACCCTGAGACTACATAGTGAATTCCAGGTCAGCCTGGGTTAGAGTGAGACCCTACCTCAAAAAACAAAACAAACAAACAACAACAACAACAAAAACACTAGCCAGGTATGGTGGTGCACACCTTTAACCCCAGCACTTGGGAGGCAGAGGTAAGAGGATCGCCGTGAGTAGGAGGCCACCTGAGACTATATAGTGAATTTCAGGTCACCCTGAACTAAAGTGAGACCTTACCTCAAAAAACAAACAGAGGCTGGAAAGATGGCTTTGTGGTTAAGGCATTTGCCTGCAAAGCCAAAGGATCCCAGTTCAATTTTCCAGGACCTATGTAAGCCAGATGCACAAGGAGGCGCATGCGTCTGGAGTTTGTTTGCAGAGGCTGGAGGCCCTGGAACACCCACTCTCTCCCTCTTTCTCTGTCTCTGTCTCTTTCTCTCAAATAAATAAATAAAAATAAATAAACATTAAAAAAAGAAAAACAAAAAAACAAACAAACAAAAAAAACCCCACTAATGATCAAGGCAGGCATGGTGGCACATGGAAAATGGAATGTAAAGGGACACAATAGACTTGGTCAAACATCCTCCTGTGCAGCCCCTGCCTGTAGGCACACATAATGGAGGCCATCACCCATGATCTTCCTGACAGATAAAGGAGAAGTTCCAGGAACCATTACCACAGGCCTTATTGCAATGTGCAGATGTTTTCTGCTATCTAAGGAATGGTGTGAGCCCTCTGTGCAGTGTACCATGACCTTCTTGTGTCTAAATGCCTTCGTGATTACATAGCATAGAATTTTTCTTGCCTTAGTTCTGCCTACACGACCTATGTAATGAATACCTTGTGACCTTTTTTTGTAATAACCCCCCTTGTTTAACAATAATTTTGTGTAACTTTGCGGTTTAACTCCCATCCTGTTTTTGCAATGAACAGCTTGTGGTTTTGTCCAATAAAAGCTGACACTCAGAGCAGTTCCGGGTTGCACTCAGAGATCCTGACCTCTAGAGTATAGCCCTGGTGCATCGGCTCTTACCCAGCATTCTGTAGGTCAGTATTCTTACTTGTGTGACTCTGTACCCACAAAATCTTGGGGGCTTGTCTGGGATCTACATTATAAGAGCCCCTCCTCCTGACTCTGGGGCAACCAGACTGGGGAAAGACCCCCAATCTTGACCCAGGAGCCGGATCTCCACCCATCTGAATGTTCTTGGTGTTGAAAACAATAGCAAGCTGGAGACAGGGAGCTTTGTCCTAGGATAGCTGGTCCCTTCCTTTGCTGGGTAAGAAACCTCTGGAGGTGGTTTTTTCCTGGTTTTCTGGTTTTGCGTGCTTTTCTGAGTCTGAGAGGGAAACTGTACGTAGCAGTAATTCCCCTGGATGAGGGATTGAGGGGCTGCCCTCTACCTTCTCTGGCTCTGTTCAGACATTTTGAAAAGAGGTCTGTTTCAGGTTCAGTGGTGTCAGGGGAGTTGTTATTGCTAGCATATTTGTGTTTGGTGTTGTGTTTGTTTATCTTGTCCTCATCTTTGAAGATATGGGTCAAAATTATTCTGTTAAAAAAATCTCTCCTTTAAAAGTGGTTAAAAAACACTTTAAAGATCTTCAGGAAGGGCTGTAAAAATGGCTTCGTGGTTAAGGCATTTGCCTGAGAAGCCAAAGGATGCCGGTTCGATTCTCCAGGACCCACTTAAGCCAGATGCACAAGGGGTACATGCATCTGGAACTCGTTTGTAGTGGCTAGAGGCCCTGGCATGCCCATTTCTCTCTCTGTCTGCCTCTCTTCTATCTCTCTCTCTCTGCTTGCAAATAAATAAATAAAATAAAATAAATTTAAATTTAAAAAAGATCTTCAGGAAAAAAAAAATCAAAATCGGGTGACCAAGTCATACAACTAAATACTTGTTGTTCAATTGATTGGCAGGCATTTAACGTAGAATGGCCACCAGAGGGCACCTTTAACTTATCTTTAATTTGCTCTGAACATGTAAACAAAGCTATATTTTGTTACATGATATCATAAATATATGTTCTAGGTCAACTTCAAGTTATATAGAGAATTATTGAAAACACTAAAAATTCTCCCTGAGTGGTGGTTCATAATTTGCCATGTGTTTTAAATAATTGTAATGTCCTGTTATTTAAAAGGAGGAGGCAACTGGCCCGAGTTCTAGGTCAGCCCATTGCAAGACAAAAATAAAAATTCGCCTTAGGTACTCTCTCTCTCTCTCTCTCTTTTAATTTTATTTTTTATTGACAACTTCTTTAATTGTAGACAATATCCCATGGTACCTCCCTCCCTCCCCCCACTTTCCACTTTGAAACTTCACTCTCCATCATTTCCCTTCCCCCTCTCAATCAGTCTCTCTTTTCAGTTTGATGTCATGATCTTTTTCTTCTATTGTGATGGTATTGTGTAGGTAGTGTCAGGCACTGTGAGGTCATGGATATCCAGGCCATTTTGTGTCTGGAGGAGCACGTTGTAAGGAGTCCTACTCTTCCTTTGGCTCTTACATTCTTTCCACCCCCTCTTCCACAATGGACCCTGAGCCTTGGAAGGTAGGTTTGAGATGTTTCAGTGCTGAGCACTCCTCTGTCACTTCTTCTCAGCACTATGGTGCCTTCTGAGTCATCCCAAGGTCACCACCATCTGAAAAGAGAAGCTTCTCTAACCAAAAGTGAGAGTAGCATTAATATATTGGTGTGGATATTAAGAGAAGTGCTTACTGGGCAGTTTGGTGAGCATAGTATATCATTTAACCAGATAGCAGCAGACATTACACCCCTGTTGTATGACTACCCCTGTTGTAGGTTTTCAGTATCAGGGATGTGTTACCTCCCATGGAGTGGGCCTGCAGTCCAATGAGAAAGTGGTTGGTTTCCCCATAACAGACATGCCACTATTGCAAATGCCCATTGGCTCATTTGGCCCGGCTGGCCAAATTTAAAGTTTGCAGTGTTTACTGTTGAAAGTACTCTTTTTTTGGGGGGGGGGTTTCAAGGTAGGGTTTCACTCTGGTCCAGGCTGACCTGGAATTAACTAAGTAGTCTCAGGGTGGCCTCGAACTCTCAACAATCCTCCTACCTCTGCCTCCTGAGTGCTGGGATTAAAGGCATGCACCACCACGCCCGGCTTGATGGTACTCTTTTAAAAGATATTTTATTGCCGGGAGTGGTGGCGTACGCCTTTAATCCCAGCACTCGGGAGGCAGAGGTAGGAGGATCACCATGAGTTCAAGGCCACCCTGAGACTACATAGTGAATTCCAGGTCAGCCTGGACTAGAGTGAGACCCTACCTCGAAAAACAAAATATATATATTTTAATTTATTTGACAGAGAGAAAGAGGGATTTACTTATTTATTTGCAAGCAGAGAGAGAGAGAGAAGAGAGGCAGATAGAGAGAGAATGGGCACATCAGGGCCTCTACCCACTGCAAACGAACTCTAGACACATGTTCCCCTTGTGCATTTGGCTTACGTGGGTCCTGCGGAATCAAACCTGGGTCCTTTGGCTTCACAGGCTAATACCTTAACCTCTAAGCCGTCTCTCCAGCCCTTAGCGTCTCTTAATACAAGTATTTCCAAATGTGTTAGAGGTATTGATAAAGATTATCCCCAAAATGGTTGTCATGTTTTTCCTGTATTCATAGGCTTATAACTTAAAAGTGTATTTCATGGAGTTTATTAGTAGGAGACATCTCAAATCAATGGGTTATATGAAATCTGTAGATGTAAAACTAGTCTGGTTGTCAGGTAGAGATCTTGGTGACATAAATACTAAGGCTTTTTCTCTACAAAATTCCAATAATAAGATGGTTATTAATCAATGTGGTATAGTAATCTTATAAGAAAATGGTTAATTATGGTTTTTTAAAATATTTTATTTATTTATTTATTTATTTATTTATTTATTTATTTATTTATTTATTTATTTATGATAGAGAGAGGGAGAGAGTGAGAATGGGTGCACCAGGGCCTCTAGCTACTGCAGACTAACTCCAGATGCATGTACCACCATGTGCATCTGGCTTATATGGGACCTGGAGAATCAAACTGGGGTCCTTAGCCTTCACAGGCATGCACCTTAACTGCTAAGCCATCTCTCCAGCCCTAATTATGTTTTTTTTTTTCTCTCTGTTTCTCTGCCTCTTTTTCTCCCTCAAATAAATACATAAATCAATCAATCAATAAATAATATCTTTTAAAAAAAGAGCTTGGCATTGTGGTGCACACCTTTAATCTCAGCACTCGGGAGGCAGAGGTAGGAGGATCACGGCCAGTTCCAAGCTACCCTGAGACTATGTAGAGAATTCCAGGTCAGCCTGGGCTACCTGGGGGGGGGGTGGAAGCAGGGTGTGGTAGTTCACATCTTAAATCCCAGCATTAGGGAGGCAAAGGTAGGGGAATTGCTGTGAATTCAAGACCAACCTGGGACTACAGAGTGAGTTCCAGGTCAGCCTGAGCTAGAGTGAGATCCTACCTTGAACCCCCCACCAAAAAAAAAGCCAACTGAGGCCAGGCAAAGTGAACTGTTTTCAAATGGTAAGTAGGATTCCCGCACCCCCAAAAAAAAAAAAAAGGTGATAAATAATGTTCTTCAAAACATTTTTGGGCAAAAAGGGCATTTCATTTCAGAGTGAGTACCCAAGTTAAGGTTGTCTCATTCCCTGTGGGTTTAGGCCTTTCTGATTCCTTTACCATTGTTGGTGCCAGGTTTCTGTGTTTTACGAGTCATTTTCCACACCAGGCATGGAGAGGTGCTACAGGAAAAAGAGAACATTCTAGAACGGGCTGCGGGCACATGGGGAAATCTCTACCTTCTGTTTGATCTTATTGTGATCCTAAGACTGCTCTAAAACTGTTTAAACACACATTCCAGATCCACGGTGGCTGGGTTCAAACCCTCCACTTCTGACACTTGCTAGTCATGTGACCTTGGATGTGGTCCCTGTGCTCAGATTCCTATAAAATAATAGTGGCACCTACTGCAAAATGAGAGGGTACTAGGCATTTAAAAAGCCCTCAAAGGGCTTAAAAACATCATTGGAGAAGGAGTGCAGAGGTCCTTGATGGCTGAGCAAGTCTATTTAAAGCCAAAAAAAAAAAAAGTTAATCTTGAGGTTAATAGTTCCCAGCCCCGCCCCCCGCATAAATATTACAGGTCTGCCTTTGACCTGCAGGTGGCAGACTCTATTATCAAAACGCGGGCTGAGGGGAAGAAAAACTTCATCAGCTCAGTTTATGTCAACAAATGATTACTGACAGCTCCAGAACTTCAGAAAAGCTGAGGAGCCGTCCAAGAAAACAATACATGAATATTGTTAGTATGAGGCAGAGCCTTAACTTGGACCGCACTCAGGAATAAAATGCCTTGCCTGGTGTGGTTGCGCATGCCTTTAATCCCAGCACTAGGGAGGCAGAGGTAGGAGGATCACTGTGAGTTAGAGGCCACCCTGAGCCTACATAGTGAATTCAAGGTCAGCCTGGGCTAGAGTGAAACTCTACCTCAAAAAAAAAGATAAATAAAAATAGGGGCTGGAGAAATAGCTTAGCAGTTAAGGCATTTGCTGCAAAGCTAAAGGACCCAGGTTCAATTCCCCAGGACCCACGTAAGCTAGATGCACAAGGGGCACATGTATCTGGAGTTCGTTTGCAGTGACTAGAAGCTCTGGTATGCCCATTCTCTCTTTGTCTATCTCTCTTCTCTTCTCTCTCTCTCCTTGCAAATAAATAAATAAATTTAAAAAAACAAAAATAAATAAAAAATTAAGAAAACAAAGAAATAAAATGACTTTTGCCAAAAAGATGCTGTAAAGAATATGACTCATGCCAGGTGTGGTGGCACACGCCTTTAATCCCAGCACTCAGGAGGCAGAGGTAGGAGGATCACTGTGAGTTTGAGGCCAGCCTGAGTCTACATAGTGAATTCTAAGTCAGCCTGGGCTAGAGTGAGACCCTACCTCGAAAAACAAAAATAAAATAAAATAAAATAAAAAGAGGGCTGGAGAAATGGCTTAGAAGTTAAGGTGTTTGCCTGTGAAGCCTAAGGACCCAGGTTCAACCCCCCAGAACCCATGTAAGCCAGATGCATAAGGTGATATCTGCGCACAGGTGCATGCACACAAGGTGGCACACATGTCTGGCGTTAGTTTACAGTGGCTAAGGCCCTGGTGTGCCAATTCTCTCTCTCTCTCGCTCTCTCTCCTCTCTTAAATTAAAAAAAAAAAAAAAAAAAAAAAAAGGAGGGCTGAGAGATGGCTTAGCAGTTAAGGCCCTTGCCTGCGAAGTCAAAGGACTCATGTTCAATTCTCCCAAGTCCCATGTAAGTCAGACGCATAGTGTTGCAAGCATGCAAGGTCATACATACAGACAAGGGGGCGCATGCATCTGAAGTGCGATTGCAGTGGGTAGAGACACTAGCATGCCAATCCTCTCTCTCTCTCTCTCTCTCTTGCTCACTCTCTCGCATTAAGAAAAAAGTAAGAAAGAAAGAAGACCAAGAGAGGACAGTGACATCCTTTTAACACCATCTAGAAAGTGGTCTAGCATGTGCCCACTTGAATATTGTTTAATTCTGTGGCAGGGGTCTGCAAAATTATCTGTGAAGGTCCAGAAAACATACATTTTAAGCACTGCAAGCTATATCTTGTCTATACTCTGTGGTCATGGAGCTTGGTAGCTTCAGAGCAAAATCTACTTTACATGATGCATAAGCTAGTGAGCTCAGCTGTGTTACAAAAAAACTTTATTAAAAGCACAGATAGGGCTGGAGAGATGACTTAGCAGTTAAGGTGTGCTTGCCTGAGAAGCCTGAGCATCCATGTTCGACTCCCCAGATCTCTCGTAAGCCAGACACACAAGGTGACGCACGTGCAAGGTTGCACATGCACACAAGGTGGCTCACACATCTGGAATTTACTTGCAGTGGCTGGAGGCCCTGGTGTGCCAATTCTGTCTTGCTCACGTGCTCTTGCTCTCTCTCTCTATCATAAAAAATAAAAAAGGGCTGGAGAGATGGCTTAGCGGTTAAGTGCTTGCCTGTGAAGCCTAAGGACCCCAGTTCAAGGCTCGATTCCCCAGTACCCATGTAAGCCAGATGCACAAGGTGGAGGATGCATCTGGAGTTTGTTTACACTGGCTGGAAGTCCTGGCACACCCATTCTCTATCTCCCGCCCCCTTCCTCTCTCTAAATAAATAAATAAATAATTTTTAAAAAATAAAATAAAATAAATGAAAAAACAGAGACAGCAAGTGGAGCAGATTTGGAACATTAGACCACATATTTAAAGGCAAAGCAATGTATTTATTTACTATTAAAGGCTCAGATCCATTCTCTCTCCCCCCCCCTTTCCTTCTCTTTCTCATTTCTCAAGACAGAGTCTCACCTTATAGCCCAGGCTGGCTTCAAAGCCATGATCCTCCTGCCTCCTCCTGAAGGCAGAGATTATAATCACAAACCACCCTGCCTGGTTAAGGCTCAGATTCTGGTTGGGGGAATTTCTGAACTAGTTCCCTCCAATACAAAACTGAACCCAGGGCTGGAGAGACAGCTTAGCGGTTAAGGCTTTTGTCTACAAAGCCAAAGTTTGACCCACATAAAGCAGATGCAAAAGGGGGCGCATGTATCTGGAGTTCGTTTGCAGTGGTGTGCAGTGGTGTGCCCATTCTCTCTTTCTGTCTGCCTTTTTTTCTCTTGCTTTCTCATGCAAATAAATAAATTAATTAAATTAAAAATAAAATAAAAATTGAACCCAGTAGGATGATAACTTTTGTTACCCTGCAGGAGATGAGCCAGTTTGATATTTAATTCATTTCCTTCTTCCTCAAAATGCTCTTTGAACCAGGCTCACTAACTTACTGTTTGTTCTTCAGCAAGTTGAATAATTTTTGACATGTGTTCATTCCATATTTGAGTGAGTCATGTTTTAATTTTTGACATTGGGTTTGTTAGACTTTTGTTTGTTCCCTAGTAACTAGACGTAGCACCTCTCAACTGACAGAGCTTGGGTAGGAGGCAAAGAAAGGAAGGATTTAAGAACTGCTTTTCATTCCATTGTCCAACAGAGGAGAAAAAGAGAGAAACCCTTAGTGGTGGGAACAGAGGTTTTGTGCTTTGGCAAAAATACAAAGAAAAACCCATGTAATTTCCTCCCACACTCTCTTCCTCTTCATTCCAAATAAGGCATAATTCTTTCTATAGCCAAAGATGACCTATGGAAGGAATCGTTCTGGCTTACCCAGCCCTGGATTGAAATTTAACCTCTGGGATTTCACAGACATTTTGCTTCCACATTTCACTTCTCAACTTCTGACCTCCTCAAATCCACTTTTGTTTTTCTTAATTCTTATTTTTAAATTTTTATTTATTTATTAGAGACAGAGAAAGGGGGAGAGAAAGAAAGAGAGGGAATGGGCACACCAGGACCTCTAGCAACTGCAAACCAACTCCAGATGCATGCGCCACCAGATGCATGTGCATCTGGCTTACTTGGGACCTGGAGAATCGAACCAGGGTCCTTAGACTTTGCAGGCATGAACCTTAACTGCTAAGCCATCTCTCCAGCCCCCCCCTTTTTACTTTACTTTAATTTTTTTTTGAGACAGGGTCTTTCTATGTAGTCCAAGCTGGCCTCCATCTCTGGGCAATCCTCCTGTTTCAACTTCTGGTTGTGGAATTACAGGTGTAAGCCTCCACTTCCGGCTGCCTCCAGGACACAGAATGGCTGGCTGGCTGTTCTCAAGGTTCCCCTTCAGTGTTGGTTCAGATGACACCTTTTCTGAAAGGGCTTTTATACACTGTCCCCATAGTCTCCTCATGCCAGTCATAGCCCTTCTGATTACTGGCAGTGGGCATCCTTCCATGTTTATAGACATAAGGCATTTCCTGTCAGAACTGCCTTTTGTACATTTGTCTTTTGTTTTGCTCTTTTATATATTTTTATTTTATTTATTTGCAAGCAACGATAGAAGAGAGATAGAGAAAACAGGCATGCCAGGGCCTCCAGCTGCTGCAAATGAACTCCAGATGCAAGTGCCACTTTGTGCATCTGGCTTTATGTGGGTACTGGGGAATCAAACCCTGCCCATTAGGCTCTGCAAGCAAATGCCTTAACCACTGAACCATTAGGCTCTACAAGCAAATGCCTTAACCACTGAACCATCTCTCCAGCCCTGGTCTTTCCTTCTTTCTTTCTTTCTTTCTTTCTTTCTTTCTTTCTTTCTTTCTTTCTTTCTTTCTTTCTTTCTTTTTTGTTTTGTTTTTTGGTTCTTCAAGGTAGGGTTTCACTCTAGCTCAAGATGACCTGGAATTCACTCTATAGCCTCATGCTGGCCTAGAACTCACAGCGATCTTCCTACCTCTGCCTCTTGGGTGCTGGCATTAAAGGCGTGAGCCACCATGCCCGGTTTACCCTGTTCTTTCTATTTACCATGAAGATGTTCATATATATCCTAATAATTCTTTTTCTTTTGTTTGTTTGTTTTTGTTTTCGAGGTAGGGTTTCAATTTAGCCCAGGCTGACTTGGAATTCACGCTGTCATGGTGGCCTCAAACTCTACCTCCCAAGTGCTGGGATTAAAGGCATGTGCCACACACGCCTGGCTTGGTTTTGTTGTTGTTGTTGTTGTTGTTGTTGTTGTTGTTGTTGTTTTGAGCTCTCTTGACTTTATACATTCCATCCTGGGCTACACAGTGAGACCCTGTCTCAAAAACGACCTGGCTGGGCATGGTGTGCATCTTTAATCTCAGTATACAGGAGGCAGAGGTAGAAGGATCACAGTGAGTTTGAGGCCAGCCACACAAAGTGACACAGACATCTGGTGTTCATGTGCATTTCAGTGGCAGGAGGTTCCTTCCTTTCTTTCTTTTTCTCCCTTCCTCTTTCTTCCTCTTTCTTTCTTTCTTTCTTTCTTTCTTTCTTTCTTTCTTTCTTTCTTTCTTTCTTTTTTTTCTATTGTGGTAGAATCTCATTCTAGTCCAGACTGACCAAGAACTCACTCTATAGTTCCAGGCTGGCCTTGAACTCATAGTGATCCTCCTACCTCTGCCTCCCAAGTACTGGGATTTAAGGTGTGCGCCACCACACCAGGATCCATCCTTCCTTCCTTCCTTCCTGACTTACTTTCTTTCTTTATCAAATAAATAAATGAATAATTTTAAAAATTTGATTGTGGTAAAATATACATACCATTTGAGGCATTTTGAACTGTGCAGCATCATCATGAAGTAATCACCATCCACAATGAAACTTGGTCTTCATTAAACACGAAGTCTTCCTGCCCTACCAAGCAGCTAGTATCCACCAATCCACTTCATGTGCCATATATATATATATATATATATATATATATATATATACACATATATATACATACATACATACACACACACACACACACACACACATATATATATATATATATATATATATATATATATATATATATACACACACACATGTATGACACACACACACACACATATGAATCTCACAAGTGGAACCCTGTATTTGTTCTTTTGTCACTTGCTTATTTCATTATCATAACATCCCAGAGCATCATCCATGTTGTATCACATGACAGAATTTCCTTCCTCTTTAAGGCTGAGTAATATTATTTTTTTTTTTGAGGGCTGGAGAGATGGCTTAGTGGTTAAGGTGCTTGCCTGTGAAGTCTAAGGACCCAAGTTCAATTCCCCAGTGCCCATGTAAGCCAGATGCACAAGGTGACACATGCATCTGGAGTTTGTTGGCAGTGGCTAGAGCCCTGGCACACCCATTCTATCTCTATATCTGCCTCTCTCTCATAAATAAGCAAATTATATATACATATATATATAATATATATATTGGGGGGGTCTTTCGAGGTAGGGTCTCACTCTAGCTCAGGCTGACCTGGAATTCACTGTGTATTCTCAGGGTGGCCTCGAACTCATGATCCTCCTACCTCTGCCTCCCGAGTGCTGGGATTAAAGGCATGTGCCACCACACCTGGCTTAACTTTTTTTTTTGGTTTTTCAAGATAGGGTCTTTCTCTAGCCCAGGCTGACCTGGAATTCACTATGTAGTTTCAGGGTGGCCTCAAACTTACACCAATCCTCCTACCTCAGCCTCCTGAGTGCTGGGATTAAAGGTGTGTACCACCACACCCTGAAGAGAGAAAACAAAGGGGTGCACCAGGGCCTCTAGCCACTGCAAAGGAACTCCAGAGTCATGCACCAAAACCATGCATCTGGTTTTATGTGGGTACTGGGAAATTGAACTTGGGTTGTTAGGCTTTGCAGGTAAGTGCCTTAACTGCTGAGCCATCTCTCCAGCCCAAGATTGAATAATAGCCCATCATTTGGACACACTACATTTCTCTTATCTGTCATCTGTCAGAGAATACTTGTGTTGTAGCCACATTTGGGCTCTTGTGGATCATGCTGCTGTAAACATGGGTGTGCAAATACCTGTGTGAGTCTCTGCTTTCAGCCCTCTAGCAGACTCAGAAGTGGATTGCTGAGTCACAGTGTATTTCTCTGTGTGTGTGTATGTGTAATTTTTTTCTATGTTTCATTTTCAGAGGCAATGCCACTCTGTGTTCCACAGTCACTTTACCATTTTACGCTCCTGTCAACAGAGCACAAGGTTCCCGGCGTCTATGAATTCATGTCAATGTTTATTTTCTTTCCCTTGTGTTCTAAAAAAATATATGGGAAAGTCAGGTGTGGTGACACACACCTTTAATCCCAGCACTTGGGAGGCAGAGATAGGAGAATCACTGTGAGTTCAAGGCCACCCTGAGAATACATAGTAAATTCCAGGTCAGACTGGGCTAGAGTGACACCCTACCTCAAAAAAAAAAAAAAAAAAAAAAAAAAAAAAAAAAAAAAGAAAAAAAAAAAAGAAAAGAAAAGAAAAAGAAACAATAAAAAAATGGGCCAGAGACATGGCTTAGCAGTTAAGGCGCTTGCCTACAAAGTCTAAGGACCTAGGTTCGATTCCCCAGTACCTTTGTAAAGCCAGATGCACAAAGCGGCACATGCATCTGGAATTCGTTTGCAGTGGCTAGAGGCTCTGGTGGACCCATTCTCTCCCTCTTTCTTTCTTTCTTTCTTTCTTCTTTCCTTCCTTCCTTTCTTTCTCTCTCTCTCTCTCAAATAAATAAAATAAAATAAAATAAAATAATAAACTTATGTTTATGTTGTGTATGCTGTGAGGGCATGCATGCCATGGCAGGCATGTGAAGGTTGGAGGACAACTTCAAGGTATCAGAGTGCTAACTTCTTTGAGACAGTGTCTTCTGCCACTGCAAACAAACTGCCAGACTGCCGGCCCATTCCCAATTGTCATAGGCATTTTGGGATCACAGATGCTTGGCATCTGGCTTCATGTAGATGCTAGGGAATTGAACTCCAGCCTGGAGGCCTGTAATTACTGAGCAATCTCTCCCAATCTTGTTCCCCTTATTTTAGTAGAATTTGTCTCAACAGGCACAGGATGGGATCACACAGCTGTGGTTTGCATTCCCCCAGTGATCAGCGTCTCCTCATAAGCCGATTGCCCATTTGTATACCTTCTTTGGGGAAATAGCTATTCAAGTTCTTTGTCAACTTTTTGGTTTTTTTTTTTTTTCAAGGTAGGGTCTCAGTCTACCCCAGGCCCAGTCTAGCCTCAAACTCACAGTGATACTCCTATGTCAGCCTCCTGAGTGCTAGGACTAAAGGTGTATACCACTATACCTGACAGTTTTTCTTTTTTTTCATTTATTTATTTGAGAGGGTGAGTATGGGCATGCCAGAGCCTCTTGTTGATGCAAATGAACTCTGGATGCATGCACCACTTTGTTCATCTGGTTTTACATAGATACTGGGGAATGGAACCCAGGCTACCAGGCATTGGAACCAAGCCCCCTTAACCACTGAGCCATTTGCCCAGGCTTTTTTGTCAGTTTTTTTAATTGGGTCGGTTTTGCTGTTGTTGAGCTGTAGGAGTTCTTTATATATCATGGAGATTAACTCCTTATTGGATTTATAATTTACAGGTATTTCTTTTTTAAATTTTTTTATTATTTTTTTGGAGAGAGACACAGAGAGAGACAGAGAGAGAGAGAGGGAAAGGAAGACAGAGATGGGCGCACCAGCAGTGTCTCAGCTGCTGTGAACGAAATCCAGATGTGTGCGCCCCCTTGTGGTCAAGTGCGGCATTGTGCCCTTGCGTCACTGCATCTGGCTAAACGTGGGACCTGGAGATTGGAACCGCTGGAGATTGGAACCAGTGTTCTTAGGCTTAGGAGGCAGGCGCCTTAACCCCTAAGCCATCTCTCCGGCCCAGGTATTTCTTTTTTTGTTTGGTTGTTTTTTGTTTTTCAAGGTAGGGTCTAACTCTAGCTCAGGCTGACCTGGAATTCACTCTGTATTCTCAGGGAGGCCTTGAACTCACAGCGATCATCCACAGATATTTCTTCATATTCTGTGAATCATTTTATTTTATTCTGTTGATGGTGTCTCTTTACTCACAAAAGTTTTTTTTTGGGGGGGGTAGGGTTTCACTCTAGCCCAGGCTGACCTGGAATTCACTGTGTAGTCTCAGGGTGGCCTTGAACTCATGGCAATCCTCCTACCTCTGCCTCCGTAGTGCTGGGATTAAAGGCGTGTACCACCACGCCCAGCTCACACAAGTTTTAAACTTTTACATAGTCTAATTAATGTATTTTCTTCTTTTTTGTTGTTATTGCCTATGTTTTTGATGTCATATCTATGAAATGGCTTTGTTTCCTGCTGAATTTCATTAAAATAATAAATACATAAATACATACATAGACCTCGATCCTTCTGTTTGTTTGCTTGTCTTGGTTATTGAGGTAGGATCTCATTCTAGTCCAGGCTGATCTGGAACTCTATAGTCCCAGGCTGGCTTCAAACTCACAGTGATCCTCCTACCTCTGCCTCCAGAGTGCTGGGATTAAAGGCCTGGGTCAGCACGCTTGGATAAATGTTTACTTAAAAAACAAAACGGGGGGCCTGGAGAGATGGCTTAGTGGTTAAGTGCTTTCCTGTGAAACCTAAGGACTCCAGTTCAAGGCTCAATTCCCCAGGCCCCACATAAGCTAGGTGTGGTGGTGCACACCTTTAATCCCAGCACTCAGGAGGCAGAGGTAGGAGGATCGCCATGAGTTCGAGGCCACCCTGAGACTGCATAGTGAATTCCAGGTCAGCCTGGGCTAGAGCGAGACCCTACTTCGAAAAACCAAAAACAAGGAAAAAAAAAAGACTCATATTCTCCCAGTAAAGTTAGAGTCTGGGTTCTTCAAAGCCATGCCCTTTTCTTTTTTTCTTTTCAACAAACAAGCCAGAGTCAATTTAGCCTAAATTTTGCCTGAAAGAGACACAGCAGGCAGCGAGAACCTTCTGCCCACCAGCACATAACGGTTTAAGGTAAGCCTCCCCTGGGATGGCTTTTCCCTGTCATTTAATCCTTGTTCCAGCTGCCTGCTGAGGTCAAGGCCAGTGCCAGAGGCCCTTGTCCTCAGGCCTTTGCCCATTACAATCCTGCTGAACAGCTCTTGCTGTCACAAACTGCCCAGATCAAGAATCCACTTGACCTACAGTTACCCTTCAGCCCAGGGATGGCCTGCACCGAAAATTTAATTTCTGTATGCTACTTTAGTCCCTCCTGCCACCGCCCCAGCCATCATTCCTCATGCCTCTCCAAGCTTTCTGAAGAGAAAATTTAAGTGCACATGCTGCGGGTTGTGAGGTGATGATTAATTACACCCTTCTTAGCCTTTCCAACCACCGAACCCACAGGGAAATAGCTGTGTGAGTCAGGAAACTAAAGTTCCAAAGACTCAGCTTGGTTTACAAGGCTGATAGGTGACCTGGCTCCATCAGACAAGCTGCCCTCAGGACCCAGCACATTTTCCTAGTCCTGGGCTGGGTGACCGCAAGCCTTTTCCTTACAGATAGACTGCCATGGTGCGGGAGAAATCATGAGTGTTCCAAGTCCAGGATACAGCAAGGAAGAAAAAGGAGGAAGAGAGCTGGGGTTGGAGAGATGGGTCAGTAGGTAAAGTGATTACCATGCAAGCATGAGGACCCGAGTTCAGATGCCCAGTACCCACATAAAAGCCACGCATGGTAGCCTGTACCTGCAATCCAGCCCTGGGGAGCAAGAGACGGAAGGCTCCCTGGCTAACTAGTCTAGCCAAATTGGTTTAGTGAAAGATCTTGTCTCAAAATAATAATAAGAAGAAGAAAATGGAGAGGGGGCCGGAGAGACAGCTCAATGGTTAAGGCACTTACCTGCAAAGTGTAAGGAACCTGGTTCCATTTCCCAGTACCCATGTAAAGCCAGATGCACAAGATAGGGCATGTGTCTGGAGTTCATTTGCAGTGGCAGGAGGCCCTGGTGGACCTATTCTCTCTTTCTCTCTCATCATATAAATAAGTACAATTTTTAAATTTAAAAAAAGAAGGTGGAGAGCAATTGAAGAAGATACCTGATGTTGACCTCTGGGCCTCCTAACACATGCACACACGTGTAGGTACAGCACACACACACACACACACACACATAAAGAAAAAGGAGTACACTTGGGAAGCAGAGGTAGGAGGATCGCCATGAGTTTGAGGCCACCCTGAGATTCCATAGTGAATTCCAGGTCAGCCTGGGCTAGAGTGAAACCCTACCTTGAAAAACCAAAAAAAAAAAAAAAAAAAAAGAAAGAAAAAAACAAAAAAAGAAAAGAAAAGAAAAGAAAAGAAAGAGAAAAAGGAGTAAAGAGGAGGAAGGGATGAAGCCAAACAGTCAACATGTCCTCGAGACCACCACCGAGATGCACCCCACTCGGCTCATCTCAGAGGAGCCCAAGAAAGAAGTCCGAAATTTCTGTCAGTGAGTTCTGTGCAGAGAGGTGCAGGTTCCCTCTCCTCTATGCAAATAAGCAGAGAAGTTCCCTCCTAGCAGCTGCCTCTCGTTTGGGAACTTTGTTCTTGAATCAGTCCTGGTAGTCATGGAACCTGGTCACATGATGTGCTGTCAGGATTTACTGTTTTGCAAGCCAAAACCAGAGGCTTAGCCCAGTGCAGACCAAGTGTGGCTCAGGCTGACCGTCTCTCAAGCAAAGCTAGATTCAGCGCCTTGGTGGATGTCACCAGGCCTCTGCACAGTACCATCCCTGGGCTTTCCTTCGCTCTGCCTTGCCTTCAGTTTCCAGCGAGCTAAGATGGTCGTCAAGAGTTTCCCAGCATGCTGTCTTGTCTCCAAAACCCCATAGGAATTTCTCCTTTCTAATTCTTTCAAGCATCATCTCATAATTGAGTTTCATTGGTCTGGCTTGGATCTGGTGGTTTCTCTTTAGGCCAGTCACAATGCTTGAGAGACTATGGGCTGAAGAAATGGCTTAGTGGTTAAGGTACTTGCCAGCAAAGCCAAAGGACCTAGGTTTGACCCCCACCCCAGAATCCATATAAAGCCAGATGCACAAGGTGGTACATGTATCTGGAGTTTGTTTGCAGTGGCTGGAGGACCTGGTGAGCCCATTCTCTCTCTCTCCGTGTCTCTCTTTCTCAAACAAATAAATAAATTTTTTAAAAAAGAGACTACAGGGCCAGGTGTGGTGGCACACACCTTTAATCCCAGCACTCAGGAGGCAGAAGTAGGAGTATCACCATGAGTTCGAGGCCACCCTTTGACTACATAGTGAACTCCAGGTCAGCCTGGGCTAGAGACCCTACCTTGAAAAGAGAGAGAGAGAGAGAGAGAGAGAGAGAGAGAGAGAGATTGAGAGAGAAACTACAGCATACAGCACTGGGTCACGTGATTGCTCTTGGCGCACTGGTCCAGGTCTACCCAAAAGAAAGCGCCTGAGGAATGTTAGATTGTTCCTCCAAGGAAACAAAATTCTAGTATCAGAGAAGTAGATGGCTGAATTCCAGGAGGGAAAACAACACCATCACACACCATGCAAAGCAAGATGAGTTAACTGGAAAGAAAGATTGTCCAGTTCCTTCCAACGGGCTTTGCAGGTTGGCATTACAAGTGTCCAGGACACCTTGCCAGGCCTGTCTAGTTCAGCCTAGCTCACTGGCTTCCTATAGGATGAACTTATTTGGTCCCTTTCCTGGTTTTTCGAGGTAGAGTCTCACTCTGGCCCAGGCTGACCTGGAATTCACTTTGTAGTTTCAGGTGGCCTCGAACTCTTGGAGATCCTCCTACCTCTGCCTTCCGAGTGCTGGGATTAAAGGTGTGCCCCACCACGACTGGTTTGCAGGGGTTCTTTTAAAAAATATTTTACTTATTTATTTGAGAGACAGAAAGGGAGAGAGAGAGAGAAAATGGGCTTACCAGGGCCTCTAGCCAATGCAAACAAGCTCCAGATGCATGTGCCACCTTGTGCATCTAGCTTATGTGGGTCCTAGGGAATTGAACACAAGTCCTTTGGTTTTGCAGACAAGCACCTTAACCACTAATGCATCGCTCCAGCCCTAGGGTTCTCTCTCTCTCTCTCTTTTTTGCATGAAGAGAAAGAGGGGAGGGGAAGAAAAAGAGAATGGACAAGGGCCTTTGGCTGATGCAAACAGACTCCAGATACATGTGCTCCTTGTGCATTTGGCTTTATATGAGTATTATACTGGGGAATCGAACCAGGGTTGTTAGCTTTGCAGGCAAGCACTTTAACTGCTAAGCCATCTCTCCAGCTCTTGCTAGGGTTCTTACACACAACAGCATTTGCATATTAGGTATTTACTTAGCATCTTATTATGTGCCAGGCACTGTTCCTGACAAGAGGTAAAGGGCTACAATGGATCAAATGGATCAAAACTGTTTTGGGGCCTAGAGACATAGTTTAGCCGTTAAAGCACATGCCTGTGAAGCCTAAGGACCTAGGTTCGATTCCCCAGTACCCACATAAGCCATATGCACAAGGTGGTGCATGTGTCTGGAGTTCATTTGCCGTGGCTGGAGACCCTGGCATTTCCATCTTCTTTCCTCTCTCTCTCATAAAAAAAATAACAAAATACTTTTAAAAAACTGCTCTGGCTGGGCGTGGTGGCATACACCTTTAATCCTAGCACTTGGGAAGTAGAGGTAGGAGGATAACCTTGAGTTTGAGGCCACCTTGAGACTCCATAATGAATTCCAGGTCAGCCTGAGCTAGAGTGAAACCCTATCTCGACAAACCAAAAACAAGCAAACAAACAAACAAAACCCCCCTGCTCTGGTGGGACTTACACTTCAGTCCAGGGGAACACAGGCGTTAAACAAAATAAATGTGGACTATGACGAAAACTGCCAATGGGATGGGACTGTCGTGTGGTTTAATAGCTAGTCAGGTGGTGCAGGAAAGCTTGTGGTGGGCACTCAGCCTATGACCTCTGTTGATATCTGTCCCATTTCCATTATTATCATTATTGTTATCTCGTGTATTAAAAGCACTTGGGGGCTGGAAAGATGGCTAATGGCTGAGTGGTTAAGGTGCTTGCCTGCAAAGCCTAATGACCAGAGTTTGATTCTCCACTACCCACGTAAAGCTAGATCCACAAAGTGGTGCATGCGACTGGAATCATTTATAGTGGCCAGAGGTCCTGGCCTGCCCATTCTCTATAGCCAGGCGTAGTGGTGCATTCCTTTAATCTCAGCACTCGGGAGGCAGAGGTAGGATGATCACTGTGAGTTCAAGGCCACCCTGAGACCACGCACTGAATTCCAGTTCAGTCTGGGCTAGAACGAGACCCTATCTCACACAAACAAACAAACAAACAAGCTCATTTGGTAGCTGGGTCAAGTGGCATAGGCATGTAATGCCAGTTACTCAAGAGGTTGAGGCAGAATGATTGTGAGTTCAAGGACTACCTGAGCTTCAGAGCAAGTTCAAGGCCAGCTACAGCAGCTTAGCAAGACCCTGTCTAAAATAAAGTTTTTCTTTTTTAAGGCTTAGACATGTACGTGAGTGGTAGAACACTTGCCTAGCGTGCAATAAGCACTGGGTTCAATCCCTAGAACCATCAAATAAATAAATGAAGCATTTGGTGATATCTGGGTTAGCATTATACACCCTTAGACTGGCATTGAAGACCCCCTGCAGGACCTTTCTGAGATACAATTCACACAGCACAGCACCCATTTTTTTTTTTTTTGGAGAGAGACAGAGAGAGAGATAGAGGGAGAGGCACAGAGAGAGAATGGGTGCACCAGCAGCCTCTCAGCTGCTGTGTATGAACTCCAGATGCGGGCGTCCCCTTGTGGGCAAGTGCAGCGTTGCACCCTTGCGTCACTTTGCATCTGGCTAAACATGGGACCTGGAGATTGGAACTGAGGTTCTTAAGCTTAGCAGGCAGGCACTTTAACCGCTAAGTGCATAAAGCCTTTGTCACACAAGCAAGAGAACCAAAGTTCAGAACTTCAGATCCCATATGTAGAAAAAAAAAAAAAAAAAAAAAAAAAAGCTGGGTGTGGTGGCGCACGCCTTTAATCCCAGCACTTGGGAGGCAGAGGTAGGAGGATGGCTGTGAATTCGAGGCCAGCCTGAGACTACAACCTGGACTAGAGTGAGATCCCACCTTGAAAAAAAAAAAAAAAAGCTGAAGCTGGGTATAGTGGCACATACCAGTGATCAAGAGGCTGAGGTAGAAGAATTAACATGAATTGGAGGCCAGCCTAGGCTACAGAGTGAACTCCAGGTTAGCCTGGGCTAGAGTGAGACCCTGCCTCCAAAAAAAAAAAAAAAAAAAAAAAAAAAGCTGAACTCTGTGGCAGACCTATAGGCTGGAAGGGAGGCGGAGACAGGAGAAGCTGCCAGAAGCAGTGTCAAACAACGTGAGATCCTCCCTCATATGAGGTGGAAGGCAAGTGCTGACACCTGAAAGTTGTCCTCTGACGTCCACATGTGCTTCATGGCATATGCATGCCTCATTCACACACGTCATACACAACAATACACATCAAAAAGGATACTATTCAATACCTTTCAGTGACTTAAAGGTTATGCAACCATCTCCCAAAGAAACCCTGTACCACTGTAGCACTCTCTCTCCAGATCTCCTCCCGTCCCCGCCGCCAGCAGCACTCACCTGCCTTCTGTCTGGATGGCTAATTCTAGACATTCCATAGACATGGAACTATATGGGCTAGGGAGATGGCTCAGTGGTTAAAGGCACTTACTTGCAAAGCCTGCTGGTCCAGGTTCAATTCCCCAGTACCTACTTAAAGCCAGATGCACAAAGGGGCACATACATTTGGAGTTCGTTAGCAGTGGCTGGAGGCCCTGCCTACCCATTCTCATTTTTTATCTCTCTGCCTTGCAAATAAATAATAAATATTAAAGAAAAAGATGGGGGAGGGGCTGAAGAGATGGTGTAATGGTTAAGGCACTTGCCTGCCAAGCCTAAGAACCCAGGTTCAATTCACCAGGACCTACATAAGCCAGATGCATAAGGTGGTGCATGCGTCTGAAGTTTGTTTGCAGGGGCTGAAGGCCCATTCACTCTCTCTCTGTATTTGCCTCTTTCTCAAATAAATAAAACAAATAAAAATTTAAAATATTGGGGCTAGAGAGATGGCTTAGTGGTTAAGGTGTTTGCCTGTAAAGCCAAAGGATACCTGTTCTATTCTCCAGGACCCATGTAAGCCAGATGCACAAGGGGGTGAATGTGTCGAGTTCGTTTTCAGTGGCTGGAGGCCCTGGTGCACCCATTTTATCCCTCTCTCTCTCTGCCTCTTTCTCTCAAATAAATAAATAAAATGTTTAAAAATTTTTAATATTAAAAAAGGGCTATAAGGATGGCTTAGTGGTTAAGGCATTTGCCTGCAAAGCCAGAGGACCCAGGTTCAATTTCCCAGGACCCATGTTAGCCAGATGCACAAGGTGGCATATGCTTCTGGAGTTTGTTTGCAGTGGCTGGAGGCCCTGGCGTGCCCTCTCTCTCTCTCCCCCCACCTTTCTCTCTATCAAATAAATAAATAAAAATTAAAAAATTAGCAGGGCGTGGTGGCACATGCCTTTAATTCCAGCACTTAAGGCAGAGGTAGGAGGATCACTGTGGGTTCAAGGCTACCCTGAGACTACAGAGTGAATTCCAGGTCAGCCTGAGCTAGAGTGAGACCCTACCTTGAAAAACCAAAATAAATAAAATAAAATAAAATAAAATAAAATATTTTTTAAAAGATGGACTGGGGCTGGAGAGATGGTTTAGCAGTTAAGGCACCTGCCTCCTAAGCCTAAGAACACTGGTTCTAATCTCCAGTGGTTCCAATCTCCAGGTCCCACGTTTAGCCAGATGCAAAGTGACGCAAGGGCGCAATGCCACACTTGACCACAAGGGGCGCACGCATCTGGATTTCATTCACAGCAGCTGAGAGTCTGCTGGAGCGCCCATCTCTATCTGTCTTCCTTTTCCTCTCTCTCTGTCTCTCTCCAAAAAAAAAAAGATGGACTGAAGAGATGGCTCAGTGGTTAATGTCTAAGGATCCAAGTTCGATTCCCTAGTAACCACATAAAGCCAGATTCACAAGGTGGTGCATGAATTTAAGTTTGTTGGCAGTGGGTAGAGACCCTGGAGTGCCCATGCTCTATCTGCCTCTCTCACTGTCTCTCTCTTTCCCTCTTAAATGAATAAATAAATAAGAAATGGAACTATATCACATGTGGCCTTTGATGTCTGTTTTTTCTTTCACTTATGTTGTTTTTGAGGTTCATCCATGTTGTCACATGTGTGAATACTTAAATCCTTTTTATGACCAATTAAATCCTACTTCTGTTCCCTTGCTAATTTTCACCATTTGTCTTTCAGATCCTAAGGTGAGTCATACTAGATGGCATGTCCTTCCCCGGTCACTATGCTCTACCATCATACAATTGCTATGTCCTCCTTTTATTTATTTTTATTCATTTATTTTTGTTTTTTTTGAGGTAGAGTTTCACTCTAGCCCAGGCTGATCTGGAATTCACTATGTAGTCTCAGGGTGACCTCGAACTCACAGTGATCTGCCTCCCAAGTGCTGGGATTAAAGGAATGTGCCATGTCCTTAATTCCTTTTTAAAAATAGTTTTGTTATTATTTATTTGAGAGAGAGAGAGAGAGAGAGAGAGAGATAATGGGCACATGAGGGTCTCTAGCTACTGCAAATGAACTCCAGATGCATATGCCCCCTTGTGCATCTGGCTTACTTGGTTTCTGGGGAATTGAATCTGGATCCTTAGGTTTTGCAGGCAAGCACCTTAACTGATAAACCATCTCTCCAGGCCTTTTTTTTTTTTTTTTTTTTAAGATAGGGACTCATATAGCCCAAACTGGCTTTGAAATCACTGTGCAAACAAAGATGACCTTGAACCTCTGATCCTTCTGCCTCAACCTCAAGGCATGCACTACTGTGTTCAGTTTTCCACAGTTCTTTTTGGATTGAGTAAATACCCCTTCTAAAACCTGGCTCTCAGTTCAGGTCTCTTATAAATGCCCTAAATGTCTTTTTTTTTTTTTTTTTTTTTTTTTTTTTGCTCTGGCTCAGAGATGCTTGAGGTCTCCAACAGAGTAAAGTTGCTTTTTGTTATTGTTGTTGCTCAGTTTTTGTTGAGGGTTTCTGACTGACCTGAATTTACTATGTAGTCTCAGGGTGACCTCAAACTCAAGGCAATCCTCCTACCTCTGCCTCCCGAGTGCTGGGATTAAAGGCGTGTGCCACCTCACCTGGCTAAATGTCACTTCTTCATGAAGTGTCCTTCAACCCCAACAGGCCTCATTTCTCCTTCCTGAATATCTTCATTATTTCAACTGATGGCACTTATTTTTCTCTATGTTCACTGAAGATTTGCCACTCTTGTATGAACTGTTTTCTGGGGAGAAGCCCATGAGTGCCCAAGAAACTGAAGGCTGAGTCCACCAAAGCTTACCTTGGCAAACTAATGAGTTTGTTGGGCTTTCTGACGGAGCATGGGCAAGTAGTTGCTTACAGCAGTGTGGAGACCCCAAACAACCACATTGAAAGGTTTCATCCCAACATAGATGACAACCTCCCATGACTGGACAGAGGTGCTTCCCACCTTGATCTTTTACCCTCTCTATATACCATCTCCCACCGAGGTCACAAGATCTGGTGCATCACGCAATACAGCTGGCATAGGGTTCACCTGAGAATCATGTGAGGGCCTGTCTTTTCCCATCCCTCCCTTTTAAAAAATTAAATTAAATTACTTACTTAATTTGAAATACAGAGAAAGAAGCAGATAGGAAGAGAGAGAGATGCAAAGAGAGAGAGAGAATGGGTGCACCAGAGCCTCTGGCCACTGTAAACTACAGATGCATGCGCCACCTTGTGCATCTGGCTTATGTGGGACCTGGAGAATTGAACCTGAGTCCTTAGGCTTTGCAGGCAAGTGCCTTAACTGCTAAGTCATCTCTCCAGCCCACTGTCCCTCCTTTTTGATGGGGGAATGCCAACAGGCCCAATTTGGAGACTCCCTCCTGTGCAGTTACACTGCATCTGATAAAGATGGCAATCATTGTTTTGCTTCGAGGACTGCGTCATACAACCATCTCCTACTATGTTGTGACTGCTGTGCGGTTATGGACTGTCTCAAACAAATATGCTTGACAAATATTTGATCACTTATCTGACATTGCTATAACTAAGCTGTTCTAAACCATGACTATTTTGCCGCAGCCCCAGGCATGTTTGGTGGTAGTTGGAGACATTTTCCGTTGTCCTGATGGTGGGTTGGGGGAAGGGTGCTACTAGCACCTCGTGGGTTGAGGCCAGGGATGCTGCTAAGTCCCTTTTGGAACCCATAACACTCTTCCCCATCAAAGACATAGCTTGCCCCAAATGTCAACAGCACCGAAGTTGAGAAACCTTGCCATAAACTAATGAGTGTTGATCAGGCCAGCAAAAAAGAAATCAGAAAAGGTCAAGTTGTCCCAGTCTGGGAGGAAGTATTCATTAGAGAAAATTCTTTCCTTTTTCTTTCTTTTCTTTTTTTCTTAGCAGCTGAGGCTGTGGTAACCCCAGTGCAAAGCACTTTCCTAATGCCAGAGAGGTGCCCAGCGAGCCCAGATGGTATTTTCACCACTTGTTGGCCTCTAAGAGCAGCAAGTGACCTCCCAGGAATCCTTGAAGTGCTCGGAATGTAACTCTGTTAAGGACGAAAAGTCAGGGCTTCTTATATCCAGCAAAATGTCTCAGCCATGAATCATGTCTCTAGGGCAGGGCAAGAAGGCTGTTTTGCAAAATCCTCTCTCTGGGCTTTTCTGCCCAGGTGGAGGTTCTAGGCTCGGCGATGCAAAGGAACCTGAACACAGTGCCCTGTGTCCCCTGAGGTCCCCAACAGAGTAAAGTTGCTTTTTTTTTTTTTTTTTTTTTGTTTCGAGGTAGGGTTTCACTCTAGCTCAGACTGACCTGGAATTCACTATGTATTCTCAGGGTGGCCTTGAACTCATGGCAATCCTCCTACTTCTGCCTCCCAAATGCTGGGATTGATTAAAGGCGTGCGCCACCACACCCGGCCCGTAAAGTTGCTTTTGAGACAGGATTCTGTTTGCCATGTGCTTCACCATTCAACCCACTTGTAGGAATCTCAGCTGCTGGAAACTCAAGGCACGTGTTCTTCAAGCCACTAGCCTGAGCAGAACAGCCCCATGAGAGAACAGGGTGCTGGCTTAGTTGGGAGTCAGTTACAGCGATGGCAGACAAGTGAACATTTTCTGTTCCTACCAGTCCAATCCAACTGGTCCAATCCAACCGGTTCTTGTGACTGACAGGGAAATTGAGTAATGCATGCCTTACAAATTGAGAGGTCAGATTGGAGCTGAGGAACAGGGGTTGACATATCATTTTTAAAAAGCTTGTCCTTGGGGTAGAATTACTTGACAGGCCGGCTGGGAACTAGTAGTGGTGTGCATAGTTCAAAGAACGACCTTTAGAGCAATTGGCAGAGATGGAACTGCCAAGCAGAGGATTCCAAGAGGTGCCGCCCCCTCCTGTGGGCATGCTCCAATTCTTGTGGCCTTAAGAAAAAAAAGCAAGGTGTGATTGTGTTGTTGAAAATTCTCTGCTCTTTATTCTGGCAATGGTCTTTAATGTTATTAAAGTGTTTGACCACATGTCACTTGCCATGTGAAGTGTTGTAACTGGTTCCATTTTAGTGAAAACCCTTGAGTGAGAAACATATACTTGGCACACCGTGAACCATAAAAGTGTTTAATGATGACAGTAATTAGGGTAACAAAATTATGTGTGTTGAGTGGATAGTTGGCAGGACTTTAGGTATATTAAAGTCTAAATAAAGGAGCATTTAAAGAACCAGATGGGAATCCCTAAAGTAACTGTAAATCCTGTCAAAAATAAACTGGAGGGCTGGAGAGATGGCTTAGAGGTTAAGGTGCTTGCCTGCAAAGCCTAAGGACCCAGGTTCAATTCCCCAGTACCCACGCAAAGCTAGATACACCAGATGGAACATGTGTCTGGTGTTGGTTTGCAGTGGCTGGAGGCCCATTCTCTATCTACCTCTCTGTCTCTCAAATAAACAAACAAATAAAATATTTTTATTACAAAATGAACTGGAAAAGGACCAATATTCCTGGGTGACATAGCTTTATGTTTCAATTAAACTAAATTATTCCAAATAGATTATTTGTCCCAAAGATCAATTTTCTTTTGTTTAGGAACTTTATTAATTGAACTATTTCCTTGTTCAACAAACATTTCTTTTATTACTTATTATTCCTATTCCATATTCTCTTTCTTTCTTTCTTTCTTTCTTTCTTTTTTTCTTTTTTCTTTTTGGTTTTCTGAGGTGGGGGACTCACTCTAGCTCAGGCTGACCTGGAATTCACTATGTAGTCTCAGGGTGTCCATATTCTTTTATTTAAAAAAATTTATTTTTACCCGTGTATGGTGGTGCACACCTTTAATCCCAGCACTTGGGAGGCAGAGGTAGGAGGATCACTGAGAGTTTGAGACCACCCTGAGACTACATAGTGAATTCCAGGTCAACCTGAGCTAGAGTAAGACCCTACCTTGAAAAACAAAAACAAATTTATTTTTATTTATTTGGGGGGAGAGAATATGGTTGCGCCAGGGCTACTAGCCTCTACAAATAAATTCCAGATGCATGTGCCACCTCGTGCACCTGGCTTACATGGGTCCTGGGAAATCAAACCTGGGTCCTTTGGCTTTACAGACAAATGTCTTAACCAGTAAGCCATTTCTCCAGTCCCATATTCTTTTTTTTTTTTAATGAGATGAGAGAGAGAGAGAGAGAGAGAGAGAGAGAATTGCCACACAAGGGCCTCCAATCAAACTCCAGATGTGTGTGCCACCTTGTGCACATATGTGACCTTGCATATGCATCACCTTGTGCGCCTGGCTTATGTGGGATATGGAGAATGGAACATGGGTCCATTTATTTATTTATTTATGTATTTATGAGAAAGAGGCAGAAAGAGAGAGAGAGGGAATATGAATGAATGAATATGGGGGTGCCAGGGCCTCCAGCTGCTGCAAACAAACTCCAGAAGCATGTGCTATCTTGTGCATCTGGCTTATGTGGGTCCTGGATTATAGAACCTGGATTCCCTGGCTTTGCAGGCAAGCACCTTAATTGCTAAGCCATCTCTCCAGCCCCCATATTCTTTTAAAAATATTTATTATGATTTATTATTATTTATTAGTAAGAGAGAGAATAGGGGTGCACTCTAGCCACTGCAAACTCTGGACACATGTGCTACCTTGTGCATCTGGGTTATGTGGGTTCTGGGGAATCAAATCTGGGTGCTTAGACTTTGCAGGCAAGTGCCTTAATTGCTAAGCCATCTCTCCAGCCCCTATTCCATATTCTTTTTTTTTTTTTTTTTTTTTTTTTTTTAGGGTTTTGCTCTAGCCAGGCTGACCTGGAATCCACTCTGTAGTCTCAGACTGGCCTCCAATTTACAGCAATCCTCCTACCTCTGCCTCCCAAGTGCTGGGACTAAAGGCATGTGCCACCACACCCCACTTTCATATTCTTTTACCTAACAGACATTTACAAACTCCCCTACTGTGTGTCAGGCATTGTATAAGCTCCTAATGCTTCAAAATGATCCTCGTCTTTGGGAAACTTAAGACTGTAGTGAAATTCTCTCATTCATTCTTTTAGTCAGTAAAGGACATATTTACTGTGTGCCCAAATGTTCTGATAAGACAGTATCAAGAAACACAGGACCCTCAGATATAGAATGGGGAGAAGGGGGATGTAGAGATGGCTTAGTAATTAAGCTGCTTGCCTGCAAAGCCTAAGAACCCATGTTTGATTCTCCAGATCCCATATAAGCCAGATGCACAAAAAGGAGGCAAGCGCAAGGTCACACATGCCCACTAGGTGGCGCAAGAGTCTGGAGTTCAATTGCAGTGGCTGAGGCTCTGGTGCCTCTGTCTCTCTCTATCAAAACAAAAAGCAGCTGGGCGTGGTGGTGCACGCCTTTAATCCCATCACTTGGAAGGCAGAGGTAGGAGGAACACCATGAGTTTGAGGTCACCCTGAGGCTACATAGTGAATTCCAGGTCAGCCTGGACTAGAGTAAGACCTTACCTTGAAAAATAAAATATATTTTTAAAATCCCAAAAAAGATATGTTTGCCAGGCATGCTGCATGCCTTTAATCCCAGCTCTTGGGGGAGGTAGAGGTCGGAGGATTGCTGTGAGTTTGAAGCCACCCTGAGACTACATAGTGAATTCCAGGTCAGTCTGGGCTAGAGTAAAACCCTGCCTCGAAAAACAAAACAAGACATATTTGGTGAACTAAGTTTTCCATTAGATTGATTATAAACTTTCCATTAACTTTAATTGTTATTCAACCTAAATAACTTCAGAGGAAAATAAATTACTTATAATAGTCAATATCTGGTAATGGTTATGCCATATGTTTGTTAGAGGTGGGCTGAGAGCTTAAAGAAAGTAAAGTAGGAGAGCTCTCCCCCTCTCCCTTTTTTTGAGGTAGGGTCTTGCTCTAGTCCAGGCTGACCTGGAATTCACTATGTAGTCTCAGGGTGGCCTCGAACACATGGCGATCCTCCTACCTCTGCCTCCTGAGTGCTGGGATCAAATGCATGCGCCCGGCTGTGGTAGGAAAAGGAAATGGAAAGAGGTGGCAGCTGTGGTAGGAAAAAGAAATGGACATCATCTTGACCAGCTCTTGGCCCTTCATGTCTGAGGCTGGGAGAAGATCTGCTTGGCCAGGTACTGTTAAGAAACTTGAGATCTGGGAGAAGACGTTGTGGACATGGAATTTTTGCTCCCACCTTGGAAGAACCACCTACAAAGTCTGAAACACTTGTTATAACAGGTCTACAGTGTGTTTCTCTCTCCATCCTCCTCTGCACATTGATAGAGACAGTTTCCCAATTCTTCCTAAAACACTATGCAAAAAGTCTTCTTTCTAAACAGATAGCCCAAGACTTCCAAAACATTAGTGTACTGCTGTTTCTCAGTGTGTATACTATAAAGGTGCCCTAAATCTGCTTTCTCTCAGGTTTTTGTTTAAAGAAATTCAGGGACACACATGCACACTCGTGTGTCAGTAAAACAGATGGTTAAATTGAGCGTGGACCGTGGTGCACAACCTGTAATCCCAGCACTTGGGAGATGGAAGCAAGGGGATCAGAAATTCAATGGCACTCTGGGCTACAAAATGAGTTTGAAGCCATCCTGGGCTACATGGGACCTTGTCTCAAAAAAAAAAAAAAAAAAAAAAAAAAACCGGAAGAAAAAGGAAGACGGTTAAAACCAGAATGGAGTCAACAGGAAGAATCCTCCCCCCTTTCCCTCACCAAAGCTGCCCACTGTAATTCTCAATAACGTGGGCATTTGGGAAATCCGAGTTTAGGCAGCCAAGTCAAAAGCGACTACAACTTCTGGACTACCATTCCCAGAAGACAATGCACGCCCGGCGCGCATGCTCCATTCCGGTGACTGCATAGGGCACGGCGCCCGGAGGGGGCGGGGCCTGCGCCTGGACCACGGGACAGTGGGCGGGGCCTGGGGCGGGGCCGGGAGGGGCGGGCGCTGCCGGCGCCGCCCGGAACACGCTAGTGGAGCGGAAGATGGCGGCGGCGGCGGCAGCGGCGGCGGCTGCAACCCGATCCCCATCGGGGCTGAGACGGAAGGGCCGCGGGCTCTGACCTCGCTCTGGCTCCGGTGCGCGCGGCGGGGCGTGTGCGGGACCCCGCGCGGCGGGTAGGGGCGGCGGCGGCGGCGGTCGCTGCGCGCCGCCGTGAAGAGCAGCGTCCCGGCGGTGCGGCTGCGGCTGCGGCTCAGGAGCGAGCCGGCTCGGGGCCTCGGCGTCCTCCTGCACCCCGGGCCCCCCGCCTCCTCGGGGGGGCGGCGGCGGCGATGTTCTCGGTCCTCTCGTACGGGCGGCTGGTGGCCCGCGCCGTGCTCGGCGGCCTCTCGCAGACCGACCCCAGGGCCGGCGGCGGCGGCGGCGGTGGCGGCGGAGACTACGGGCTGGTGACGGCGGGCTGCGGCTTCGGCAAGGACTTCCGTAAGGGCCTCCTGAAGAAGGGCGCGTGCTACGGGGACGACGCGTGCTTCGTGGCCCGGCACCGCACGGCCGACGTGCTCGGTGAGGCTCCCGGCACCCCGATCCCTTCCCCCAGGGCTCAGTCCCCCTCCCCTCCACCTCTCCCCCGGGATCCGCCTCCTGGGGACTTCCCTGCGCGGGGCTTCCCCGGGTCCTCCGGGCGACGAGAGCCGGGAGCGTTCGCTAGCAGCCAGGCGTCGTGCCAAGCGCCCGCGGGAGCGATTTCTGCTTCAGCATCTCCCCCTCCCACCGCACCCCATATTTAGAGACGGGGAAACTGAGGCAGAGAGCGGTCGAGCCCCGAGTTCAAGGTCACTGCCTGAGAACGGGACCAAGTCCTGTCCCATTGCAGAACCGCACCGTGTCTTTGGCTTGTGTCACTTGGCTCTGTCGGCCCTTGGCGACACCTGCAGGCTCCCCCCACCTCGCTCCGCGTTTGCTCCCTCATCCCTCCACTTGCCCCGGGGAATCCCCTTTGCTGCTTCGGGGGGCTCCTGACGCCCGGCCTCCGGGCCCCACACTGCGTGATCCCCCCACCCCTCGACAGCCCAAACGCATTATTTTCTCTTGCCTTGATCCTGATCATATTTCTCTATCGTTTAAAGGAGTTCTGGTAGTGGGGCTTCCTGGCCTAGTGAAAAATGTATCACAGTGCAATATCTCAAAACTGTCTTGTCCGCTTGAGGTTACTTGGGGTGGCAGACGGCCTCGACCTAAAATAGAATGGACAGACCCGCTCGTAGACTGCAGTGGAGAAAGCTTTGGGAATTGGTCGCAAGCCTTTTCAGGCCACAGGTGCTTCCTAAGGCCTATCTATCCCAGTTACACCTTTAGAGGGAGAACCGGAGAGCGAATTTGCAGAAAGGGCTAAAATAGAATTCCCAAGAAGTCAGAAAACTTCATCTAATGTATTTTTTTTTGTTGCAGATTTTGCATATGTCAAAGCTCTTTCAGTAGATAAGTACTTTTGAAACTGAAGGACATACTGTCATTGAATTAAGTTCCAATGTCACTTTGGTTTCACTTTACAGGTGACATTGAGTTTTTGGTCACTTTAAATTTTATGCTTAGACGAAGTTTGGCATTGAGACCATTGATTCTATAGGTTTCCTATGACTTTTTTTTTTCTTTTTTTCTTTTTTTGGTTTTTCCAGGTAGGGTCTTATTCTCTAGCCCAGACTGACCTCGAATTCACAATGTAGTCCCAGGGGGCCTTGAACTCACAGTGATCCACCTACCTCCCAGGTGTTGTGATTAAGGTTAGGGCCTCTTGTAGCACAGGCTGGCCTTGAACTCCTGATCCTCCTGCCTCAACATCCCTTGTGTTGAGACTACAGTTGTGTGCCAGCACTCTTGACTAATGACAACAATTGTTTTATAATGTGATTTTAGAATAATTGGTACCTTTTAGTTATACCACATGTAGGTTTATTTAATTTAAGTTTTATTTATTTGAGAGAGAGATAGGAAGAGAGAGAGAGAGAGAATATGAGCATACCAGGGCCTTCAGCTACTGTAAACGTACTCTAGACATGCATCTAGCTTACATGGGTCCTTGGGAATTGAATTTGGGTCCTTTGGCTTCGCAGGAAAACACCTTAACTGCTAAGCCATCTCTCCAGCCTATATGTAGTAATAATTCAATGACTACATGTAGTATTTTTGAACATGACACTGGAAAGGTTGTTTTCAGTTTAATTTATGAAAAATCCCATTGCCCGCAGTCTTCCAATATTTAGACCGTGTTGTTGATGCTAACCTTTGGTGACACCGTAACCATGTCAGAGAGGTTTCATAGTGAAATTATGCAAATCCACAGACTCAGTCTTAAGAGGCTGATATTATCTATTTTCTCATTATCTTTGAAGTGCTTCACGTAGTGAATATGTAATCTCTGCTGCTTTTTAAAGTTACAGTCAGCTGGGGGCTGTCAGTCAGCGATAGAGTGACTGCTTGCTTAGGATGCATGAGGTCCCTGGTTCAAACACTAGTACCACCAAAAAAAAATATTAAAAGTTGCAGCCCTAATACAACACACTAAGATTCACCTTATAAATCTGCTTGTAAAATAAGCTTATCCACTGTCTGTCAACTAAAGTCTGAAAGTATCAAATGGAAAAATTACAGAAGTAAACGACAAGTTTTAAAATAAAATGCACACCATTCTGAGTAGTATGATGAAATCTTGTGCACCCTACACAGGGCTCTTGTTACTGGGGTGTTTTTTCCTAGGTAGGGTCTTGCTCTAGCCCAGTCTGACCTGGAATTCACTATGTAGTCTCAGGCTGGCCTCGAACTCATAGCAATCCTCCTCCCTCGGGCCCTTTGAGTGCTTGGGATTAAAGATATTCACCATCTATCGTTACTGTTTTGAGACAGAATTTTGCTGTATTGCGCAGGATAGCCATGAACTTCATGGCCCAAGAAACCTTCCTCCATGGGTATCCTGAGTCTCGGGAGTGTTGGATTCCAGGCAGGCATCACCAGGTCTTGCCAGGTCTTCTGATAGTCACTCTTAGCTGCATCACATACCCATTAGTCACTTAGTAGCCGTCTTGGTTATCAGGTGAGAGGAGGGAGGAAGGACTAATTCATATAACTGTTTTTATAGTAAGTTGCTTTAATTGTTTTATTCTGCTGTTAGTCTCTTACAGCACCTGATTTATAAATTAGACTTTATCATGAATATATATGTGGTTTCAGGCATCCGCCAGGTCTTGAATGTACCCCCCCAAGGAAGAAAGGGGGATGCTACTACATTTAAATGTATTAAATTTCTATGCTGAAGGTTGGTTTTAAATCTTAGAATGTCACCTTCTTATTGGTACAGCATATTTACAAGGATATAGGAGATTTTGGTCAAACTCATTCTAAAAATGTATAAACATAATTTCATGCTCTAGCATTCTGGCAGACACCCTGCTTAGTTTGAGGCTAAGCTTTGCAATTTAGCAGCTCTGTGATTTGTGGTCTTGGGCTGAACGTCTCTTGTCTCATTTTCCTTACCTAGACTAGAAGAAGAGACGTTTGGACTTCCTGACCCTTTAGGACTGCAGCTTTGGCTATCAAATTATACTTTCCGTTTGTTTTGCAAAGATGGCACTCTTATTTTGCACCTCTAACATCATGCCTTCTTGTCTCATACCAACCATGGACACCTTTATTAGATTTCTGTTTTGTACCTAGCATTAAGCAGCTCTGAAGTTTGCTTGGGTCATGGGCTGCAGAATCTTTGACTGTCCAAGCGCTCACGTCCCAGAAGGGTGAATACAGAGACAAGTTTGCATAGGCTTTGAGGGATTTCTCTGGCTGCATGGAGTCCATCGACACAACACCTATGGGCCCAGGGTTGGGTCTGAATTGAGATTCCCAGCTCCTCTTCCAAAGGAATGGCACCAGGTACAGCCAGACAGATGGCTGTTTATGTGACCAAGAAGTAGTGATCGGTCACATTTGACAAAAGATCTTTCTCTCTCAAACACATACACACACCTGCAAATGAGGGAGAGGGTTGGGAACAATGAGGAGCAGGTTCTCCAGGACTGTCAGTTGTGGAGGAGCCTTTCCAGAAAGCCACCTTGGGAGTCATTTGCAACAGCTTCCTAAGTTGGCCTCATTTGCTCCTTGGTGGCCATGACCAGTTCACTGGATGATGGCTTCTACTAGTTTAATGACAGCATCCCATCACAGGCTGGATTGGCAGCAGCTATAGCTGAATCGCATTAAAAGATTTCGTTCAATAATAAGAAGTTGAGCCTCAGTGCGTTTTCTTCTGTTTTAGTTATTTGAGAGAGAGAGAGAGAAGGGAAAGTAGAGAGAGAGAATGGGCGTGCCAGCACTTCTAGCCACAGCAAACGAACTCTGGATGCATGCACCACCTTATGCATCTGCCTTAGTGTTGGATTCCAGGCAGGCATCACCAGGTCTTGCCAGGTCTTCTGATAGTCACTCTTAGCTGCATCACATACCCATTAGTCACTTAGTAGCCGTCTTGGTTATCAGGTGAGAGGAGGGAGGAAGGACTAATTCATATAACTGTTTTTATAGTAAGTTGCTTTAATTGTTTTATTCTGCTGTTAGTCTCTTACAGCACCTGATTTATAAATTAGACTTTATCATGAATATATATGTGGTTTCAGGCATCCGCCAGGTCTTGAATGTACCCCCCCAAGGAAGAAAGGGGGATGCTACTACATTTAAATGTATTAAATTTCTATGCTGAAGGTTGGTTTTAAATCTTAGAATGTCACCTTCTTATTGGTACAGCATATTTACAAGGATATAGGAGATTTTGGTCAAACTCATTCTAAAAATGTATAAACATAATTTCATGCTCTAGCATTCTGGCAGACACCCTGCTTAGTTTGAGGCTAAGCTTTGCAATTTAGCAGCTCTGTGATTTGTGGTCTTGGGCTGAACGTCTCTTGTCTCATTTTCCTTACCTAGACTAGAAGAAGAGACGTTTGGACTTCCTGACCCTTTAGGACTGCAGCTTTGGCTATCAAATTATACTTTCCGTTTGTTTTGCAAAGATGGCACTCTTATTTTGCACCTCTAACATCATGCCTTCTTGTCTCATACCAACCATGGACACCTTTATTAGATTTCTGTTTTGTACCTAGCATTAAGCAGCTCTGAAGTTTGCTTGGGTCATGGGCTGCAGAATCTTTGACTGTCCAAGCGCTCACGTCCCAGAAGGGTGAATACAGAGACAAGTTTGCATAGGCTTTGAGGGATTTCTCTGGCTGCATGGAGTCCATCGACACAACACCTATGGGCCCAGGGTTGGGTCTGAATTGAGATTCCCAGCTCCTCTTCCAAAAGGAATGGCACCAGGTACAGCCAGACAGATGGCTGTTTATGTGACCAAGAAGTAGTGATCGGTCACATTTGACAAAAGATCTTTCTCTCTCAAACACATACACACACCTGCAAATGAGGGAGAGGGTTGGGAACAATGAGGAGCAGGTTCTCCAGGACTGTCAGTTGTGGAGGAGCCTTTCCAGAAAGCCACCTTGGGAGTCATTTGCAACAGCTTCCTAAGTTGGCCTCATTTGCTCCTTGGTGGCCATGACCAGTTCACTGGATGATGGCTTCTACTAGTTTAATGACAGCATCCCATCACAGGCTGGATTGGCAGCAGCTATAGCTGAATCGCATTAAAAGATTTCGTTCAATAATAAGAAGTTGAGCCTCAGTGCGTTTTCTTCTGTTTTAGTTATTTGAGAGAGAGAGAGAGAAAGAGGGAAAGTAGAGAGAGAGAATGGGCGTGCCAGCACCTCTAGCCACAGCAAACGAACTCTGGATGCATGCACCACCTTATGCATCTGCCTTACTTGGGTTCTGGAGAATTGAACCTTGGTCCTTTGGCTTTGCAGGTAAGTGCCTTAACCATTAAGCCATCTCTCCAGCCCAAGCCTCAGTGCTTTTGATTTTCTAGTTTTTTTTAGTTCTTTTTGTCTTTTTAAAAAATATATTTCATTTATTTATTTGAGAGAGAAAAAGAGAGAGAGAGAGAATGGGCATGCCAGGGCCTCTAGCCACTGCAAACAAACTCCAGATGCATGTGCCCCCTTGTGCATCTGTCTTACGTGGGTCCTGGAGAATTGAACCGGGATCCTTTGGCTTTGCAGGCAAACACCTTAACCATTAACCCATCTCTCCAGCCTGTCTGTTTTTATTATTATTATTTTTTTTTTTTTAAGTTAGGGTTTCACTCTAGCCCAGGCAAGCCTCAAGATCAGGGCAATCCTCCTACCTCAGCCTCCTGAGTAATGGGATTAAAGGTGTGCACCAGCATTCCCAGCTCCAGTCTTCTAGTATTTTTGCTTTGTTGGTTTGTTTGTTTATTTGTTTTTGGTTTTTCGAGATAGGGTCTCACTCTAGCTCAGGCTGACCTGGAATTCACCATGGAGTCTCAGGGTGGCCTTGAACTCACGGTGATCCTCCTACCCCTGCCTCCCAAGTGCTGGGATTAAAGGCGTGCGCCACCACGCCTGGCTATTTATTTATTTTTGAGACAGGGTCTCACTGTGTAGGTCTGGCCAACCTGAAACTCAACAGTGTAACCTAAGGTGGCCTCAAACTCACAACTATCCTCCTGCCTCAGCCTCCCAAATGCTAGGAATACAGCATAAGCCACCACACTCAGCTTGAATCTTTTTTAAAATTTTTTTTTATTATTTTATTTATATTTGGAGAGAGACACAGAGAGAGACAGACGGAAAGGGAGAGGGAGACAGAGATGGGCGTGCCAGCAGTCTCTCAGCTGCTGTGAACGAACTCCAGATGTGTGTGCCCCCTTGTGGGCAAGTGTGGCATTGCTCCCTTGCATCACTTTGCATCTGGCTAAACGTGGGACCTGGAGATTGGAACCAGTGTTCTTAGGCTTAGCAGGCAGGCGTCTTAACCGCTAAGCCATCTCTCCAGCCCTTGAATCTTTTTTTTTTTTTTTTTTTTTAAGATTTATTTATTTATTTGAGAGAGAGAATAGGTGCTTCAGGGCCTCCAGCCACTGCAAACAGACTCCAGACACATGTGCCACCTTGTGCATCTGGCTTATCTGGGTCCTGGGGAATCAAACCTGGGTCCTTTGGCTTTGCAGGCAAGCACCTTAGCTGCTAAGCTGTCTCTCTAGCCCTCAGCTTGAATCTTCTAGTTCTGTGGAGACTTCATTTTCTTTGGATTGGCCCAGATTGTTCACACATTGGCATAAAGGTCTTCATTTCGCCTCCGTGAGAAGGTGGATGTTATTATGTTTCTTTAACTACAATTGCCTTGTCCTATTAGTCATGTAGTGACTAAAAGTACTTGATGCTTCACATTTTTATAGTCCTCACTGGATTTCTTTTCGGAAAAACTAGCTGTGGTGGGTGTGGTGAGACACAAGCAACACTCGAGTCCCCTGGGAAGTTGGCAGAAGTGCTTTCTTTTTATTGGGTCTAGCAGGAGTAAACCAGTACCAGCAGGAGCTGTAGAGCCTTTTCTTGTTCCTTCTTCCCTGTAGCCAAGCCAGCACCCTTACTACTCTCATTACTCTACATGGCGTGCCTTCTTAGGTACACAAAACTGTGAGAGCTGCCTAGTGTAATCACTGAGCTCTGACAGTGCTAAGCGGCTTAAGAATAGAATGTAAGACCTAGAAACCTTGGAATCCATCTCTTTCATGTTAGTGATGAGAAAGCAGAGCTGCCGAGGGTCAGGTGACTTTCAGGTTGCTCCACTAGTTACTGGCAGAACTGGGACTAGTACTAGTCTCCCATCCCAGTCCTCTTCTGTTAGATGGCTCGTCTGGAGTTTTGATGAGATACCTGGGTTCTGAAGCAGTGTCTCTCCTGATACTGTCTTTCTGATGCTTTCCCCGCTTAGGTGGGGTGTGTGTATGTGTTTATAACTGCTTTATTCACGCTGACTCATAACTGAAATACAACAAAAACTCCCCTGCTTGTTAAACCACAGTTTACAGGAACCATTTATTTGAAAGTGGCAGGCATGGTCTATTCCATGTAAATTCTGACCTCCAAATATTGAGTTATAAAGCAGTTCTTATAAAGCTGTGGGATGTTTGTTTAAGCTTGGTTTGACTTGGAGCTTAACATGAAAATAAAACAATTTTCTCCTCCAGCCCTTGGTTTGATTTTTGACTGTGGCCAGGATTTTGAAGTGCTTGAGTTTTGCCAATTTTACAAATAATCGTGAGCTGGCGAGATGGCCCAGCGGTTAAGGCGCTTGCCTGCAAAGCCTAACAACCTGGGTTCAGTTCCCCAGTACCTACGTAAAGCCAGATGCACAAAGTGGTGCATGCACCTGGAGTTTGTTTGCAGCAGATAGAGGCCCTGGAGTGCCCATTCTGTCTCTCCTCTCTTTCTCTCTACTTGCAAATAAATAAAAATATTTAAGGTATAATGATTATGTGAAGAGCATACAGAACTAAATTGGTAGGTAGATTAGGTAGAATTTGAAGTCAGATTGCAGCCTGATTTACCTGTTGATAAGTGACCTTGAGTGACTTTAAAAACTTGAGCTGCAACGTCACATACCATGGGAGTCAGTGGATTTGTAAGTACAGTGTGTGACCTTTTGTGACTGTTCCCTTTCACTTAGCATGTTTTCAAGTTCATGTTGGAGAATGTGTTAGTACTTCATCCTTATGGCCGAGTAACATTCCGTTGCATGCATGAATGTACCACATTTTGTTGGATCCATTCACTTGGTGGTTGGTGGTTATTGGGTGTTCCCACATTTTGACCGTTGTGAGTGGTGTTGGACACATTCGTATATTTTGTATGGACATGTGTTTGTTTATTTATTTTTTGTTTTCTCAGGTGTACACACAGTGGATTTGCTGGGGCATACTGTAAATCAGTTTATGATGTGAATAGTATGAATGTCTAGTTCTTCATTGGCAGTAGAGAACTCTGCTGTTTGCTTCTAAGACTCGTGCCTCTGGATTTTTTTTTCCTGTATATGTGTATTATTCTTTTAAAAATATACTGTATTTATTTGAGAGAGAAAGAAGCAGAAAAAGAATGGGCACTCCAGGGCCTCTAGCCACTGCAAACAAACTTTAAACGCTTATGCCACCTTGTGCATCTGGCTTTATGTGGGTACTGGGGAATGGAACCTGGGTCCTTTGGCTTGGCCAGCAAGTGCCTTAACTGCTAAGCCATCTCTCCAGCATATTATACTTTTTATAAGGTATTTCTGAGACACCTTTAAATTCATTCCTCCATTTTCCTTGTTCTCAAGTCTACAAGCTAGGAATCTTCTTAGTTTTAGGTTTTCCTGACTTTGATTTCCCTCAATTTGTTCATAATCTTGATTCTAAATAGCTGTTGGGACAGGTGTTGAGTCATAGAAGCATTTCACTTTTTTTTTTTTTTTTTTTTTTTGGTTTTTCGAGGTAGGGTTTCACTAGCTCAGGCTGACCTGGAATTCACTATGTAGTCTCAGGGTGGCCTTGAACTCACAGCGATCCTCCTACCTCTGCCTCCTGAGTGCTGGGATTAAAGGCGTGCGCCACCATGCCTGGCCTGCATTACACTTTTTAGTAGATGTTTGTAAAGATGTTTTACACCCTAGCAGAAAGTAGAATGCAGAGGAAAGCTGATTTTGGAGTGTTTTGGGGGAGGAGGCTGTTTCCTGAACTTTAGCATGGCGTTATGAAACTGGGCAATAGTAACCTGAATGGTTGCAGCAGCGTCCAAGTGGAGTTTGTACCAGTGTGTGACTCCAGAAACACTACACCGGGTCAGAATGTGACCTACAGCCATGTCCTCTGGCTAGATCAAATACTTACGTTCACGTTAAATGTCAAGTTCATTTTATATTGTTTCCCATCTAGAAAGGCCTTTCCTGGAGCTTGGGATTTGAAAATTTTTAGGAAAATAAGTTTAGAGTATTTTATTTCTAAGTATAAATTTGTCTTTTGAGCCAGGTATGGTAGCACTTGCCTTTGATCCCAGCACTTTCAAGGCTGATGTAGGAGAACCCTAGGCCAGCCTGGGGCTACAGAGTCAGTTCTAGGTTAATCTGACATAGAGCCAAATCTTGCCTCAAAAAAGAAAAAAAGGGAGAAAAATAATATTAAATTTGTTTTTCAAAATTGGTTAACTTGGAGCCGGGCGTGGTGGTGCGTGCCTTTAATCCTAGCACTTGGGAGGCAGAGGTAGGAGGACCACCATGAGTTCAAGGCTACCCTGAGACTACATAGTGAATTCCAGGTCAACTTGGGCTAGAGTGAGACCTTACCTCGAAACGCCAAAAAAAAATAATAATAAAAAATAAAATTAGTTAACTTTGTAAGAAGTAGTGCCCCTGGGCTGGGAAGATGGCTTAGCACTTAAAGCCATTTGCTTGCAAAGTCTGCTGGCCCAGGTTCAGTTCCCTTCTACCATGTAAAGCCAGACACACAAAGTGGCACATTGATCTGGAGTTATCTGCAGTGGCAAGAGACCCTGGCAGGCCCATACTCACTCAAATAAGTAAATAAAAATATCTTAAAAATAAATGAAAGTAGGGCTGGAGAAATGGCTTAGTGGTTAAGGCGTATGCCTGCAAAGCCTACGGACCCCTGTTTGTTTCTCCACATTCACCAGATGCACATGGTGGCGCATGCGTCTGGAGTTTGCAGTGGCTAGAGGCCCTGGCATGCCCATTCTTACTCTGTGTCTCAAATAAATAAATAAAACTAAAAATCTTTTAAAAAATAGAAATAAAAATAAATGAAAATAATAGTGCTCTGGATTCTAGGGTTTGCAGTTGGTAATAAAATTATGACTCTTATTTGGGAGTTGTATATTTTTAAAATCTGAGTTTCCTGTTTCCAGGGAATATAATATTTCTTTTCTATTGTTAAAAGTTTACAAAGGGTATTTACACTGATAGCAGATGAGCTCGAGCAGCAGTACTGCCTGTGCCAGAGACCTTTCAATTTAATGTTTTTGTTGTCCCCCCCCCCCCGCCCCAGGTAGGGTCTCACTCTAGGTCAGGCTGACCTGGAATTCACTATGTCATCTCAAGGTGACCTTGAACTCATGGCAGCCCTACCTCTGCCTCCCAAGTGCTGGGGTTAAAGGCGTGCGCTACTATGCCCAGCTAACTAACTTAGTGTTTTTTGTTTGTTTGTTTTTGGATTTGAGACTGGTTCTCATGTAGCCCAGGCTGACCTTGAAATCACTGTCTAGCTAAGGATGACCATGAATTTCTAATGCCTCCACTTTCCAAGTACTGAGATTACTAGTGTGCACCACCACACCATTTCAGTTGTGCTGGGAATCAAGCCCAGGGCCTTGTGTGCATGCTTGGAAAGCACTCTACCAACTGAACTACATCTCCAGCTTTATATAGTTTAAAGTGTTTAAAGGAAAAAAGGAATGCAAAGTGCAGGATCTAGCGTGGAGTTGGTAGAGAGAACAGGCAATGTCCTCAGGGTTGAAAGACCTAAGCCAGCTGTTGCACGTCTAACATAGGAACTTTGCGCCTTTAGGTGGCGCTTCAAATCCTAGAGCATTTATGTTACTAGTCTTTAAAACTCAAGTGGCTTCTCTTATCTGTTTCCTAATATATAAAACTGACTGGTCAGCAGGTGGGGTACAGCTAGAATCCTATTAGAACTTGAACCCACCCAAGGTTCTTGTCTGCATGCTTCGTACTATTAAAGGAATGGTTCTGTTTGTGCTTATACAAGTAGCAGCTGTTAGAACAGTACTGTATAGTAGCTCATCGCTTGCCATTAATCAGCACGGTTCCCTCCAGCCTTTGCATGTGTAATTGTGTATGCTTACTATTAACTATTAAACACATTGGGTTAGGAGAGATTCTGCTCTGTAATGCCTTTTTTTTGGGTGGGGGGAGTTCCTACCCCGCCCCCCCCCCCAAGGTAGGGTCTCACTCTAGCCCAGACTGACCTGGAACTCACTATATAGTTTCAGGGTGGCCTTGAACTCATGACAATCCTCCTACCTCTGCCTCCTGAGTGTGCCACCACATTGGCTGTAATGCTTTTTTGTTTTTTTGGTTTTTCAAGTTGGGTTTCACTCTGTCCCAGGCTGACCTGGAATTCACTCTGTACTCTCAGGGTAGCCTCAAACTCATGGCATTCCTCCTACCTCAGCCTCCTGAGTGCTGAGATTAAAGGCATGCACCACCACTCCCAGCTCTGTAATGCTTTTATTTATTTATTTATTTGTTTGTTTGTTTGTTTATTTGAGAGAGGCAGAGAAAGAGAGAGAGAGAGAGAATGGGCATGCCAGGGCCTCCAGCCACTGCAAAAGAACTCCAGATGCATGCGCCCCCTTGTGCATCTGGCTTACATGGGTCCTGGAGAGTTGAAGCAGGATCCTTTGGCCTTGTAGGCAAACGCCTTAACCGCTACACCATCTTTCCAGCCCTGTCATACTTTTTTTTTTTAGAGTAGATTGAACACGTTTCCATACTGATAAACATAACTGCATCCATGCTGTATAATTAATTAAACTACTGTTGTGAGCCACTGTTGTGAGTTAGATTGTTGTCAATTTTCTGTTACTATGACCCTGGGGTGAGTATCTCTTCACACTTTTTTTTCAAAGTACATATTTTTATTTATTTGCAAGCAGTGAGAGAATGGGCTCCAGGGCCTATAGCCACTGCAGACCAACTCCAGATGCATACACCACTTTTTATGCATTTGGCTTTACATGGGTACTGGAGAATCGAAATCAGGTCATCACACTTTACAGGCAACCACCTTAACAGCTGAGCCATGTCTCCAGCCCCACACCTGACTATTTCCTTAGGGCAGACTCCCTGAGGAGGAGCCGGGGCAGGGCCTCTGCTGCCATAGCCCCTTAGAAAGCTGCTTTTCCTGGCGCTCTGTAGTCAGTGAGCTTTGTGTCTGGTGTCACATTTAACACATACACATTTACTAGCTGCTTCTGTGGTTATTTTCGAAGGGAATAGTTTATAACTCGGGAGCAGTTCCAGAATTGGTTGAATTGTTGATATGAACCCCAGGGACTGCTAAGTAAGTGACTACAGAAACTTTGAGAGGGACTGCAGAAGTGACTTCTACAGAGTGCTTTTGCCAAAGGCAGTAAGTAAGGTTTTTACTGAGGCCAATTTTAGCACGTTTTGCACTTGATTTCTCTTTTAACTCATTAACAGGCTGTTTTGAAAAGAAAGGGATTTTTTGGTTTTTCGAGGTAGAGTCTCACTCTAGCTCTAGCTGACCTGGAATTCACTCTGTATTCTCAGGGTGGCCTCGAACTTTTGGTGATCTGCCTACCTCTGCCTCCCAAGTCCCAAGTGCTGGGATTAAAGGCATGTGCCACCATGCTCTGCTAAGAAAGGGAATTTTTTTTGTTTGTTTTTGTTTTTTTGTTTTTTTTGAGGTAGGGTCTCACTCTAGCTCAGGCTGACCTGGAATTAACTATGTAGTCTCAAGGTGTCCTTGAACTCATGGTGATCCTCCTACCTCTGCCTCCCAAATGCTGGGATTAAAGGCATGCACCACCACTCCTGGCTTCAGAAAGGGAATTATTTTTATTTTTATTTTTGGTTTTTCGAGGTAGGGTCTCACACTAGTCCAGGCTGACCTGGAATTCACTATGTAGTCTCAGGGTGGCCTCGAACTCTCAGTGATCCTCCTACCTCTGCCTCCCAAGTGCTGAGATTAAAGGCGTGCGCCACCACACCCTGAGAAATGGGAATTTTTAACTGCTGCAGCTGTCCATTTTGTTCTTTCAGGGATAGCAACATCTAACCCAGGTCTTGATTTTTCAGAAATGGGTCTGTGTTGTCACTTAAGGAAATGTGGAAGGTCGGCTGTGCCGGGAGAAGCAAACAAAAAGGGTTTCTGTTTTAACTTCATTGTTTGGGTCATTTTGGATAAGATTTGAGCTGCACCTTTCTATAAGAAGAGCTGGAGAACTGCTTAGGGACTCAGGGTTTGACCACTGATTGGTAATAAGGGCTTAGCATTTTCTGTCAAGTGACGAAGTATAAGCAGGATGACATATGCGTGTATTGTTTTATTTATTTTTTATTTATTTTTTTTGGAGAGAGACAGGGAGAGGAAGACAGAATGGGCACGAACTCCAGATGTGTGTGCCCCCTTGTGGGCAAGTGAAGCATTGCGCCCTTGTGTCACTTTGCATCTGGCTAAATGTGGGACCTGGAGATTAGAACTGACGTTCTTAGGCTTAGCAGGCAGGCGCCTTAACCGCTGAGCCATCTCTCCAGCCCATATTTTATTTTTAAAACTACTTGTTGGGGCTGGAGAGATGGCTCAGCGGTTAAGGTGCTTGCCTGCAAAGGTAAGGACCTGGGTTCAGTTCCCCAGTACCCACATAAAGCCTTATGTACGGTGGCACATGCATCTGGAGTTCGTTTGCAGTGGCTTGAGGCCCTGATGTGCCCATTCTCTCACTCCCACTCACTCACTCACTCACTCTCTGCCTCTTATAAATAAATAAGTAAATAAAATAATTTAAAAAACTGTTTGCAAGCAGAGAGATACATATGCCCATTTGTGCATCTGGCTTTACATGGGTATGAGGGAATGGAACCCAACCATCAGGCTTTGCAAACAAATGTCTTTAACCACTGAATCATCCCCTACCCTCTGTTAGTTTTTTTTTTTTAAATTTAATTAATTAATTTATTTGAAAGAGCAAGAAAGAGGAAGAGAGAGAGAGAAAGAGAATGGGCGCACCGGGACCTCCAGCCACCGCAAATGAACTCCAGACACATGCACCACTTTGTGCATCTGGCTTATGTGGGTCCTGGGGAGTTGAACCAAGATCCTTTGTCTTTGCAGGCAAAGGTCTTAACTGCTAAGCCATCCCTCCAGCCCCCTCTGTTAGTTTTTGAGTGGCCACTGTGATGTTGCCACTGTTTTTCTTGCTAGTGTTCTCTAAATTCACTGAATAATCAGTTGTCTTAACATGACAAAGTTCCTGTGTTGTGTAAATACATTTTATATGTGCACATTAATTTATTTACAGATCACTTCAGTAAAGTCCATGTGAATCTAACTATCTTATTTTATTAGTACTTCAAATTAAAAAGTGACTGGGCTGGAGAGATGGCTTAGTGGTTAAGGCACTTGCCTGCAAAGCCAAAGGACCAAGGTTCAGTTCGCCAGGACCCACATAAGCCAGATGCACAAGGTGGCACATGTGTCTGGAATTCATTTGCAGTGGCCAGAGGCCCTGGCATGCCCATTCGCTCTCTTAATTAAATAAATAATTAATTTTTAAAAATGATGTGACTTAATTCTTTGATTAGTGGTTTAAAGGAGAAAAAAATCTTTTTCAAAATTTTTGCCAGGTGGGTAAAGCCGAAGTCAAGGGACAAGAGGCACTGTTGGTTCTCTCTGGTTCTTGTTGAAACTTCTCAAAGTATACATGTAGCCGTGTGCTAAGGGCCAGGGACACACTGGACACTAGAGCTGAACTGAAACCTTTCCTCAAAGCTAGTTGGTGCCATGATCGATCGATTGATCGATCTATCATCTATCTGTCTGTCTGTCTGTCTGTCAATCAGTCAGTCTTGCTGAGTGAGGTACGGAGAGGAGCTGCATTTGTTAACCTTTCTTTTCTCAGTTTCTAAAATGGGCTCTTAATTTTGTACTGCGATTGAGAGTCCCGCAATATTAGGCCTGGAAAAGGACTCTAGAGAGAACTTTTCCTCCCGCCCTTCATTTTATGATGAGGAAACCAAAGTTTAGAGAAGTAATTTGGCCAGTGTCCTGGGTTAGCCAGTAACAAAACTGGGAGTAGGTTTTTTTTTTTTTTTTTTTTTTTTTTTGGTTTTTCAAGGTAGGGTCTCACTCTGGCCCAGGCTGACCTGGCATTCACTATGTGGTCTCAGGGTGGCCTTGAACTCATGGCGATCCTCCTACCTCTGCCTCCCGAGTGCTGGGATTAAAGGCGTGCGCCACCACGCCCGGCTAAAACTGGGAGTAGTTTTATCTCCAACTCCTTTTTGGTGCTCTGTCCACGAGCCTTCTGCATGCTGCTTGCGAGGAACATCTTGAAGCCAGCTTTCACCCAGGGCACTGAACCTTTGTGCAACACCAGGATCCCTGCTGGATTCTTTTTTATTTTTGCATTCTTGGGTGACAGTTTGTATACATGAGTGTTGGTATTTGGATAACGGTGCTGGTGTTCTAATTTTTCAGTGCACTCAAGTGAATTCATTGTTTGCTAGTTGTTTCCAGTTAGTTCCTGACAGGTGCTGTGGAGACAAGAACAAACAGGCTTGAGCCCTCTTTGTTTCCTACTCCAGTGAGGAAGGCAAACAGATGCACAACCACAGTATTGAAGGTGCATATTAGGTGCTGAGGGAGCAGCAAAGATTCTTCAAACTATAGCTGTTTTGTGCCTGCCAGGGGCCAGATAGGGGACACTATCAAGGATTAATGTTAAAAAATAGGTTGAGGGCTGGAGTGATAGCTTAGCAGTTAAGGCACTTGCCTAAAAAGCCTAAGGACCCAGGTTTGATTCCCTAGTACCTACATAAGCCAGGTGCACGTGGTGGTGCATGCGTCTGGAGTTCTTTTGCAGTGGCTAGAGGCCTTGGCGCACCCATTCCCTTCCCTTTCTCCCTCAAATAAATAAATAAATAAATAAATAAATAAATAAATATTAAAAAAAAAAAACAGGCTGAGGGTGCTGGGGAGATAACTCAGTGGATAAAGTGCTTTTCATGCAAGTCTGAGGACCTGAGTGTGACCCCAATATGGGGCTCACTAGCTAACCAGCTTGCCTTAAGTGGTAGCTCCAGGTCAGTGAGAAACTGTCTAAGAAAAAAACACCAAAACACTGGACCACATTTCTGAGGATGTTACCTGAGATTGTTCTCTGATCTCCACGTACATAAAAGAGGAAGGGGAGGGAGGGAGAGAGAGAGGAGACCAGAAGGAACAAGCAAAGAAAGGAAAGCCCTGGGTTCAGTTCAGAAGGAGGAAGCAGGAGCATCAGAAGTTCAAGGTCATATTCAACTGCATAGTAAATTTAAGGCTAGCCTGGGATTATATAAGACCTTGTCTCACAAAAAAAGAAAGACAAAGAAAAGAAAAGAAAAGAAAATAGGTTGAGACCAAACATTTAAGGTCCCCTTTGCTATCATAGGGTACAGTTTTTTTTTGGGAGGGGTTGAGGGAGGGTCTTACTCTAGCCCAGGCTGAACTGGAGTTCACTATGTAGTCTCAGGATGGCCTCGAACTCACAGTGATCCTCCTACCTCTGCCTCCTGAGTGCTGGGATTAAAGGTGTGCGCCACCACGCCTGGTTTTGTTGTTTCTTGGTAGCTTTAGAAGATTTTTTGGGAGGCAGTACTGGAAATTGAATCTATAGTACCTTGTATGTGCTTAGGTAAGTGCTCTACCCCTGAACTGTATCCCCAGTAGAAGATGGTTTTTCTTTGGTTGCTTTTGAAGAGACAGTATATTCAAATAGCACAAAATTCAAATGATTTTCAAAATACAAAAAGGACTCACAGCATAGTCTCCCTCTTACCCTTGTCACCTAGCTACAGAGTTCCTCTCAGAAGGCAAGCCGCATGACTAGTTTCTTACGTGTCCTAGTGAACTTTTTACACATGCATGCCACAGAGGATGGTGTATGCAAAGAAGGAATTTGACTAAAGGGGAAACACGGACATGGCAGTGTTGTAAAAACAGGTGGATGCCAAGGACAGATGGGGGAATAGGCAGAGGGCAGCACTGGTGAGCAGAGACCAGGTAGGGAGCTGCTGAAATCCTGTGAGCTCAGCTGACTTTAGCCAGGGCAGTTGGTAGGAGCTGGACTCTAGGCATCACAGACAGGATCAGCAAGACTTGATGCAGATCTCAGAGGACGAAGGAGCTCTTTTGAGGATTCCATCTAGCAAAATCTTGAGGTGCCTAATCTTTTTGTTTTTCGAGGTAGGGTTTCACTCTAGCCCAGGCTTACCTGGAATTCACTCTGTATTCTCAGGGTGGCCTTGAACTCACAGGGATCCTCCTACCTCTGCCTCCTGAGTGCTGGGATTAAAGGCGTGTGCCACCACGCCCAGCTTGAGGGGTCTAATCTTGCAACTGTAAATGTTGGAGTTGCCATTATAAGGCTGAGAAATGTAAGAGGGAAGGACCAGTTGGAAATGGAATATGGGACTACTTAGCATATGGCATCTCAGAGAGAGAATTACCAGGCCTGGGGGAGTGCTGGGATCCTAGGGCAGTGAGGCATGGTACGCACCTGTTCTGTGTGGCATAGGCCCACCCATGGCTCATGCTGGCTGGAGCCCGGTTCCACAGCAAGGATTGAGAACTTTTGGGCCAGATGTTTGGTCAGCCCCTGGAGGTAAAAAACCATCAGGAAGCAAAGAAAATGGTAAACATCTTTTTGTATTTCTAATTGTCTTGAGCCTGAACCTGGAATACAGTAGGCAGCATGCACTGAAGATACTTGTTAAATGAAATTACTTCAGGCATATTTGTGTGGGGGGACCAGTTCTTCTTAGTGCAGGTGCATCTTTTTTTCTCCCTTTGTGTTTTTTTATTTTCTTCTGACAAGTGTTTATTCCTTGGTACTTGAAAATGTCACTGTTGAATGTTTAATGAGCTGTTGAATGGTGGTGGGTGTCTTGACTGGAGAAGCTGAATGGGCCACTCATTTTTTATACATGATCTGTGAGTGAGTATTGTCTTTTGGTTGTGACCACAGAACAGTGTCTGAAGAGCTGGCAGTCTACAAACTTGAGTCAAAAAGATATGTGCCCAGCACTCGGGAGGCAGAGGTAGGAGGATTGCCATGAGTTCAAGGCCACCTGAGACTACATAGTGAATTCCAGGTCAGCCTGGGCTGGAGTGAGACCCTACCTCGAAAAACCAAAAAAAAATTAAAAAAAAAAAATATATATATATATGTGCCTCACCCCATTGCTGTAGGTTGTGCTGGTTCCCGTGTTACCGTGTGGTCCTTTGTGAGGGCGAGGGGGAATCAGTGCTGGGGGCTTGAATGGGCCTTTTACAATATCAGCCCTGAAGTTTTTGTTTGTTTTTGGTAGTGCTGGGGTTGGAACCAGGGCCTCACTTCTGGTCGGCAAGCACTTTACTGCTGTACTACATCCCTCTCTGGAGTTTGTTTGAGACAGGATCTCATGTAGTCCAGGATGGCCTCAGACTAACTGTAGCCTAGGATGGCCTTAATCTTCTGATCCTCCTGCTTCTACCTCCTAAGTGCTGTGATGCCCTGCAGGGTGTTCTTAGATTGGTGCAGCATTTACTGAAGGTCTGGGGCTGAGCACTGTGGCAGGCACTCAGAACACACTGTGCTGTGACGTCCATCGGTGAGGGGCTTGAGGAGACATCCTAGCTGCAGAACTGGAGTTGCTGGTCTGCCTCCAGAGCGCCCTGGCCTGGTGTACACATGGCCTGCCTTTCTTGGCAGTGGGCTGTTGACTCTTTCACTCTTGCTGAGTCTGAGTAATCTGCAGGTATTAGCTAATAGAGGAACAAAGCCCTTTAATTAAGATAAAGAGCCTCCGGTTGGGTTGGCTTTGGTGTCCACAAGCTTGCCTTTCCCTCCAGGGAGCTCCTGGGTACCCAGCCTCCTGCTCTGCATTGTTTGGGCTGATTGATGGTGCAAGGTTCCTGGCAGAGGTACACTTAGGCATTTACCTAATGCCTAATGTCAGGGTTCTCTGCTCACCAGACCTTTGTGATTTGTACCATATCCCTTTTAGTCAAAATGTAGGGAACTGCTAAAATCCTCACTATCCTCCTTCCCACAGCTCCCATTTTTATCGTCTTAGGATCATTTCAGACACTTCTGTATGAATTCTTTCAGCTAGACATTGCTTTGTTTTTTTGTTTCATTTTTTTTTGACTTTTTAAAAAATAATTAATTTATTTGAGAGAGAGAGAATGGGCACTCGAGGGCCTCTAGCCACTGCAAACAAACTCCAGATGCATGTGCCACCTTGTGCATTTGGCTTTACGTGAATACTAGGGAATCAAACCTGTGTTCTTTAGCTTTGCAGGCAAGTGCCTTAATCACTAGGCCATCTCTCCAGCCTATATATATTTTTGAGGTAAGGTCTCACTCTAGCTCAGGCTGACCTGGATTTCACTATGTAGTCTCAGGGTGACCTCTAACTCATGGTGATCCTCCTACTTCTACCTCCCGAGTGCTGGGATTAAAGGCGTGCACCACCACACTTGGCTCCTAAAAATATTTTTTTGAGTGGAGGAGAATGGGCACATAAGAGCCTCTTGCCATTGCACACTAACTCCAGATGCATGCACCACTTTGCGTATCTGGTTCTGTGTGGGTACTGGGGATTTGAACCCAGGCCATCAGGCTTTCAAAGCAAGCACCTTTAACTGCTAAGCCATCTCTACAGACCTTTTTTTCTTTTTTTAATCTTTTGAGGTAGGGTCTCATGTAGTCCAGACTGGCCTTTCGATCCTGACTTTCCTGCTTCTACCTCCTAAATGCTAAGATTACAGGTGTCACCATACCCAGCCTCTGCTTTATATCATTTTGTAATATTTTATTGGCTTGTGTATATTTTTGTTGTATTATAGTCATTTATCTTAAATCTTTCCAACCCTCACAGCACAGCCATAACCAGTTAATTTAAAGTTTCCATGAGTAGAAACTCCCTTTAAATAACATGCTGTCGTGACTAAAAAAAATTAGAAAATGTGGAACATAAGAAAGATTTTAAAATTACTCATTGCCATTCAAAGGTCATTACAGTATGTACAAATACAGTTGGTGTTCAAAAATTGAGACAGGGGCTGGAGTGATGGCTTAGCAGTTAAGGTACTTGCGCAGGAAGCCTAAGGACCCAAGTTTAATTCCCCATTACCCACATAAGCAAGATGCACAAGGTGGTACATGTGTCTGGAGTTTGTTTGCAATGGGAGGCCCTGGTGCATCCATTCTTTGTCTCTCTCAAATAAATACATATGTATGTACATATATACATATATAATATTTTGAAAAATTGATACGGGCTGGAGAGATGGCTTAGCGGTTAAGGCACTTGCTTGTGAAGCCTAAGGACCCAGGTTTGATTCCCAGAACCCATGTAAGCCAGATTCACATGGTGGCAGATGCTTCTGGAGTTGGTTTGCAGTGGCTAGAGGCCCTGGTGCTCCCATTCCTCCCCCCTTTCTGTGTGTGTGTGTCTCTCTCTCTCATAAATAAGTTTAAAAATTGAGACAAAAGCTGGGCTTGATGGCACACACCTTTAATCCCAACACTCAAACACACAAAAACAAAACAACAAAAATTGTGATGGGCTTATTTGGAGGAATGATGTTCTGTAGAGGGGAGAAAGAGCACCTGTACCAGAGCTATGGGTGGGCTTTTGACTCTCCCAGAGGGCAGTGTTTTCTTTCTTTTTTTTCCCCCATGGTAGGTCTTGCTCTAGCCCAGGCTGACCTGGAATTCACTATGCAGTCTCAGGCTGGCTTCAAACTCAAAGCGATCTTCCTACCTCAGCCTCCCAAGTACTGAGATTAAAGGCGTGCACCACCCAGCCAGGCTCTTACATTTATAGGGGTGAAGAAAGCAGGGGGTAAATAGCCTTGTTGGGGTCAAGTCAAGGGCATATGGCTTGTGATGTGGCATGCATTTGTACTCCCAGCTGTGTGGGAGATTGAGGTAGGAGGTTTGATTGAGCTAAGGAATATGGGCCAGGCTGAGTGACAGCAAGACCCTGTCTGAATGGATGGATGGATGAATGAGATAGATACTGCTTAATTGCTGTAAATATTAGGTTAACCTTCACAACCCAAATTCTATATCTGATCTTAGAAATGACAAAGAGGGAAAACCCTTCTCTCGGTCTAAAGGCCAGTACAGGTAGACACATGCCCCACAGACAAGTAACCACAACCCACCGCTTGTTAAGAGGCCCTGATTTCTACACTAGTTCTCTGCCAGCACTGCTCAGAACAATGCGAGGGCGACACCCTGCCCCTCCCAGGTGATGTGTTTGCTACTTTCTCCTGTCCAGAAAGCAGAGCTACGCTGGAGGAAGATTCTGCTGCCTGCAGAAAGGAACAACGTGACCTTTGCTGAGCTGACCTTCATTTCTTAGGCAGGCCAGTGATTTCATGCCAGGTCTGTAAGTTTCAAGTCCCCCAAACCACAGTGAGTAGGTAATCACACATTGAGTCTTTGCTATTTAAACGGAAGAGCTAAAGTTAGAGGAAGAACATTTTTGTATTACCTTGAGTTTAAGCTTCTCTGTCTTCACAGTTTTTTCTTTTTTTCTTTTGGTTTTTCGAGGTAGGGTCTCACTCTAGCCCAGGCTGACCTGGAATTCACTCTGTATTCTCAGGCTGGCCTCAAACTCACAGTGATCCTCCTACCTCTCCTTCCCAAGTGCTGGGATTAAAGGGATGAGCTATCACACCTGGCTCACACTCTTTCTTCCTTTTTTTTTTCCCCCAAGGTAAGGGTCTCACTCTAACCCAGGCTGACCTGGAATTTACTATGTAGTCTTAGGGTGGCCTCAAACTCATGGCAGTCCTCCCACCTCTGCCTCCCTGAGTGATGGGATTAAAGACATGTGCCACCATGTCAGTCTCACATTCTGTTTTCTTACCTCCATTTCAGCATCCCCCTTAAAAACACACACAGCAGCTGCCCAAAATAGTCTGAAAACTTTCTTCTTGAGTTAATGTATTTTGGACAATAGCTGTAATGGTGTGTGTGTGGGGCGTGGGCAGACTCTTTAGCTTGATTATTATTTTTAAATTTTTTTAATTTTAGTTTTATTTATTAGAGACAGAGAGGGAGGGAGGGAGAGTGAGAATGGACACGCCAGGGCCTCTAGCCACTGCAAACAAACTCCAGATGTATGCGCCACCTTGTGCATCTGGTGTATGTGGGACCTGGAGAATCGAACCTGGGTCCTTAGGCTGTGCAGGCATGTACCTTAACTGCAAAGCCATCTCTCTAGCCCTAGCTTGATTATTAAGTAATGTCATATTTACTGAGCTACTAAGGAATAGATAGCTATTTTGTTTAGAATCCTAAAACACACAATAGACCATTTATTCCTACTTGAATTAAAAAATTTTTAATTATTTTTATTTATTTATTTGAGAGAGGCAGAGAGAGAGAGAGAATATGAATGTGTCAGGGCCTACAGCTGATACAAACGAACTCCAGATGCATGTACCACTCTGTGCATCTGTCTTATGTGGGTCCTGGGGATTTGAACCTAGGTTCTTTGGGTTTCAGGCAAGCGCCTTAACCATGAAGCCATCTCTCCAGCCCCTATTTGAATTTTTAAATTAAATTTTGTCAATTACCTTGGGCAGTTCCAGTTCTTTAGCAGAATCTGTTTCCTACAGAATTAACCCTTTTCTAGCCTGACGTAGTAGAGCACACCATTATCTCAGCACTCCTGAGGCAGAGGTAGGGTTGCTGTGAGTTCAAGGCCAGCCTGGGACTACAGAGTGAGTTGCGGGTTATGTCTGGGCTAGAGTGAGACCCTATCTCGAATAAACAACAACAGAATTGACCCTTCCTTTCAGTTTGATTTGATCTTGATCTCCGTAGAATCAAAAGACACAGGTTCCCTTGTGATCAAGGCAGTGCTTGCTTTGGAGAAAGTTGCAAAGGGAATCCGTGCAGCTTGTTGGAGCTATTAGAGCATCCTAGTTCCCGTGATGTCTCCTCTGCAGAACTGAGAACACTGTTATAGACACCTCACTTTTCAGTGACTTGAGTGTTGAATACATATTTTTAAGTAATGCTACTTTTTGTTCCCTTTGGGATAAGTATTTGCAGATACATTTCATAGCCCTGAATCACATGGGAATGTTCCTAAATGCCCCAGTAGTTGAGGTGAACTGTTCTCACTGATAGAGAATTGACTTTAGCTGGGCATGGCTGTGACCGCCTGCGCCTGTACTCGCAGCTCTCCGGAGGCAGAACCAAGAGGATCCTTTGAGTTCAAAGCCACCCTGAAACTACATAGTGAATTCCAGGTCAGGCTGGGCTAGAGTGAGACCCTGCCTCAAAAAACAAAAACAAATAAAAAACAACAAAAAGAAAGTTGACTTTCTACTCTAATCTCATTTTTCTTTAATTATACTGTTTATGTTGTGATACCTTTAGACAGGTAAGGTTGCTTTGAAAACAGTGGCTTGTAGTATTTGAGGACAGGCCTTGGCATATGCAAAGATGTCTGTAGCCTCACAAGAAGTAGTGGCTGACCAGTTTCTCAAGAGATAGACCCGGCTGTGAGCGACTCCTGGTGCATCTGTTATCCAACCCTTGTGATCTAAGCAGGTTCTCACTCCGCTTTGCTGAAGTTTCACTTTACTGTTAGCTCCTAGTCCTAGTGTTTCACTGATGGAAAACCAGTCACACTTACTGCATTGTGAGGCTCGAAGAAAAATGAGCATTAAAGGTGAAAGGAAGAGTTAATGCCTTTGGGTGCAGCTTAACGTTTGAAGCTATACCACAGTCTATGTTAAATATATCTATGGACAAAGTAAAATTGCCACATGGAGGAATACTGATGTGTATATTGGAATTGAAATTTAGTATTTTTGGGGTATTGCTTTGTAGAAAATACCTGGTTGATAAGTAGTTATTAATTCAGCCTACCTTTGCAGCTTCTTTCTCAGCCTCTAGAGATGATTTTATTATGACAAAATGGATCAGTTATTGTAACCATGACTGTGACTTGATACCTCAAGTAAGATACAGTCCACAAATGAGCCATTTGGCCAGGAATTCCCATTTCTAAGATAAAATCTGAACACACTCCCTGATATGTATTACTTTCTATACCCTCCCGGGTCCTTTCATCTGCCACTGTGGTGTCTGATCTCAGATCCAGAGATCCTCTAGCCCTAAGCTGCTCTGCCTGCTTCAGACCCCTGGGACAGAATTCAGTCTTTTACAGGCATCCCACGACTTGTCCAACTGTAGAATCATCTAATCAGGACTTTCTAGGTTCCAAGCCCAGAAACCTGTTGATACAGAATGTGCTGTCATAGAGTCCAGATAGCTTTTTTTGTGGCCATTCTTTTCAGTGACAGTCTGTTCTACTTTTCTCATTACCACTACCCTAAAATCTGACTGCTGATCCCTGACCTGTCTCACCCCTCCTCTTTCCTAACACTTTCTTTGCATCTGATGTGATGTTTAATTTTCCAAAAAGTACATGGGTTTATGTCTATAGCAACATTGTCCTGTAGCAAAATTGTCTGTGTAATTTAAAATTTCTTACGGGTACAGTAAAAGGGTAAGATGTACTGGGCAGCCACACATCTATAGTCCCAGGATTGCTTGAACTTGGGAATTTGAGGCCAACCTGTGTGATTCTGCCTCAAAAAAGAGGTGGTGGGAAGGAAGGAGAGGAAAATATGAACTGATGCAGTTAATATTAATAACAACTGTAGTTAACCTAGTACTCCTGAAACTGTTTCAGTATGTCCCGTCGAAAACCGTTAAAGCTACTGTTGAAGATTCTTGTTTGTGGTGCTGTGTTTGGACTCCAGAGTGCATCTCATACATAACAGCAAGCACACTTCCCCCTCAGTGGCCGCATGGGGCTAGTTGCACCCTGAGAGACAGAGCCATGTCTGCAGCAGCAAGTGGAAGCTCTGGGTCCTCTTGTGTCACAGCCCCTGCCCCGCATTTGTCAGAACCTCCCCACTCACCCACAGTCATGCCAGGTTGTCTGCTGTTGGTCTCCTCTTGTTCCCTCCCTGCCTGTGGACATTAGAGGACCCTCTAGGGTCTACCAAGTGTGGCTTAGGTTCCTTGGGAACCTGTGTGGCTTCCGCTGCTAAGAGGAATCTTGTCAGGTGCTAGTGATGTGATGTCATCTTTAGGATGGTCAGCAGTCTTTCCTTTAACCTTTTTCTTTTTGTCTTTGAAATGTATTTTGAATTAAATTTCCTGTTAATCAGGATGGGTTCCTCTATTTAAGAGGTGCTATAATTTGTGGTCTCAGGTGTTGGGTTATGTAAGAGAGGACATATTAACTGGGGAAAAGAGTTTCCTATATCCATGTAGTGTAGGTTCCTCAGGTTTTAGCTTTTCTGATCTCATTGTATAACTCAATTCATTGTAAGTAGATTCCAGATTGAAAAACTGTTCAAAGCTAGGCGTGGTAGTGCACACCTTTGATCCCAGCACTTGGGAGGCAAAGGTGGGAGGATAGCTGTGAGTTCAAGGTCAGCCTGGGCTATGGGCTAGAATGAGACCCTACCTTGAAAAAAACCAAAAAACTATTTGAAAGTTTAAGTGCTTTTTGAGTTTCTTTTTCCCTTAGAGAGATATGGCCAGGGGAGTTTGCTGGGACCCTTTGCCTATGAGAAAGGCAATCAGGTGCCGGGAAGGCTGTGCTCTGTTTTGGGAGAAATCTGATTAATGTTGAAGGGCTGTGTCAGGTCAGGCTCAACCTGCTGACAGATTATTTAGTGAGTGCCAGGACCCAACTCTAAATGCTATCTCAGATTTTAATGGTTTTCTTGTGAAAGTAATTTGTACATGAAACCATTAAAGTTAATTGTGGCTGTTGGACCAGAGAATGGTTAAGAACAATTTTTTTTTTTTGCGCCAGGCAAGCAGTAGTTTGAATGAATGAATGGTACATCAGATGGTGTTGCAAGGTCTATACTTGTATTTTTTATTTTATTTTTTAGGTTAGGCTGACCTAGAATTCACTATGTAGTCTCAGGCTGGCCTCGAACTCATGCACTTTATCCTACCTCTGCCTCCTGAGTGCTGGGATTGAAGGAGTGTACCACCATACCTCTGCCTCCCAAGTGCTGGGATTAAAGGTGTGCGCCACCACGCCTGGTTTGTATTCTTTTCTTTTCTTTTTTTTGGGGGGTTTTTTGAGCTAGAGTCTCACTCTAGCTCAGGCTGACCTGGAAATCACTTTGTAGTCTCAGGGTGGCCTTGAACTCACGGCAATCCTCCTATTTCTACCTCCCAAGTGCTGGGATTAAAGGCGTGCGCCACCACGCCCGGCCTGGCTTGTGTTCTTTATTTTAACATAGATTATTACATTTAAAAATGTGGTGAAGTCTTTTTTAAAAAAATTTATTTATGTGTTTGAGAGAGAGAAAGAGCGAGAGAGAGAGAGAGAGAGAGAGAGAGAATGGGCCCACCAGGGCCTCCAGCCACTGCAAACGAACTCCAGATGCATGCGCCCCCTTGTGCATCTGGCTTACTTGGGGCCTGGAGAGTCAAACTAGGATCCTTTGGCTTTGCAGGCAAATGTCTTAACCACTAAGCCATCTCTCCAGCCTGTGAAGTCTTGTTTTTTTTTTTTTTTTTTTTTGGGGGGGGTGGTTTCGAGGTAGGGTCTCACTCTAGCTCAGGCTGACCTGGAATTTACTCTGTACTCTCAGGGTAGCCTCAAACTCATGGCAATCCTCCTACCTCTGCCTCCTGAGTGCTGGGATTAAAGGTGTGTGCCACCATGCCTGGCCCCTGCTCGTAAAGTCTTAATGTAAGTGAAAAAGAATTCCTCAATAACTTCATAGTAAATGATGTTCAGTTCTTTTTAAATATTTTATTTTTTAAAAAATTTATTTGAGAGAGAGAAAGGCAGATAAAGAGAGAATGGGTTTGCCAGGGCCACCGTCCACTGCAAACAAAACTCCAGACACATGCACTACCTTGTGCATCTGGCTCATGTGGGTTCTGGGGAATCAAACCCAGGTCCTTTGGCTTTGCAGGCAAGTGCTTTAACCGCTAAGCCATCTCTCCAGTCCTATTTAAGCTTAGTATTATGAAAATTGTCAGTATATTTCAAAGCAGAGATGAGGGTAACTCTGATCTCTCATTCAACTTAAACAGTGATCCATTCACAGCAGGCCTGACTCATATACTCCTCTGTGCTGGCCTCCCCACCTCCAGTTATTTTGTAACAAATCCCAGGCTTCTTATCTTTTAATCAGCTAGTTTGAAATTGCTCCAATGTGATTTTTTTTTTTTTCTAGTTGGTCACAGAAGGCTGGGAGTCTTTGTTTTCGTGCCAGTCCATCTTTTCTGCCCTCTCTGTTGTTTTTCATTCTGCTTCCTCTATCCAGATGTGTTCCATTTGGTAACTGCCATCACCAGAAAAAAAGTAGTTTCATGTGTCCACTTCATGTTAAGTCAGTTTTTGTACATTATTTTTCTATTATAGTTGTTGATTTTTCTTTTTCCCCTAGACAGGGACTCACCCTAGCCCAAGCTGACCTGGAACTCACTGTGTAGCCCAGGCTGGCCTCAAACTCACAGTGATCCTCCTACCTCAGCCTCCCAATTAAAGGCATGCACCATGCCCAGCCCCAAGTACATTCTTTAAAAGCATTTTATTTTTATTTATTTGAGAGAGAGAATATGACTGTGCTAGGGCTTCCAGTCACTGCAAATGAGCCCCAGATGTGTGCACCACCATGTGCATCTGGCTTACCTGGAGTCCTAGGGAATTGAACCTGGGTCCTTAGGCTTTGCAGGCTAGTGGCTTAATTGCTGAGCCATCTCTCCAGCCCAAGTACATTGTTTAAAGATGTGTGAATGTTGAATGTACAAAAAAAAAAAAGTGTTTAGATGAGGGGTTTGCTGCTCAAAAAGTCTTTGCTGTGCTAGCTAGAATGCTTGCTTAGCCTGCTGAGATGCTTTAGCCTAAGCACCACAAAATAAGTATTTCTATTATTTTTCTTTTTGATTTTTTGTTAGTTTTTTTTAATGAGAGGGAGAGGAAAGGAGGGAGAGAAAATGGACATGTCAGGACCTCCTGCTACTGCAAACAAACTCCAGATACATGTTCCACTTTGTGCATCTGGCTTTACATGGGTACTGGGGAATTGGACCTGGGCCAACAGGCTTTGCAAACAAGTACCTTTACCACCAAGCCATCTCTCTAGCCCGAGGTTTTTTGTTTTTTTTTTTTTTTGAGATAGCTGTCATTAGCCCAGATTGACCACTTGCTGTGTAGTAGAGGCTGGCTTTGAAGTCCTGGTCTTCGAGCTCCCGAGTGCCACGTGAACCCAGAGCTTTGCACATATCAAGTAAGCACTCTACCAGCTGAGCTAGATCCCTAGGATGCAGGCATTCTTTCATTCGTTAATTTTCATCATTTCTTAATTTCTCAAACAATTCTTAATATTTTTTGCAGAAAGGCTTTCCAGTATGGCCATCTAAATCCATAACAATGTGTATATCTGACATTTTCTCTCTGATTCTTTAAAGTTAGTAGGCAGAAATGTGTTTTTGTTTTGTTTTGGTTTTCCGAGGTAGGGTCTCACTCTAGCTCAGGCTGGTCTTGAACTCACTGCGATCCTCCTACCTCTGCCTCCCAAGTGCTGCGATTTAAGGCGTGCGTCACCATGACTGGCTAGAAATTTTGGGGGGGGGGTTCAAGGTAGGGTTTCACTCTAGCTCAGGCTGACTTGGCATTCACTATGTAGTCTCAGGGTGGCCTCAAATTCAACGGTGATCCTCCTACCTCTGCCTCCCGAGTGCCTGGCTAGAAATTTATTTATTTATTTTTAATATTTTATTATTTATTTATTTGAGAAGAGAGAAAGAGGCAGAGAGAGGTAGCAAAAGAGAGAGAAATGGGTGTGCCAGGGCCTCCAGCCACTGCAAACAAACTCCAGATGCATGCACCACCTTGTGCATCTGGCTTATGTGGGTCCTGGGGAATAAAACTGTGGTCCTTTGAAGGAGTGCCCAGCTCTGAAACACCTTTGTCACACCCTCCAAGGCTCAGGGACCATTGCGGAAGAGGGGGTGGATAGAATGGAAGAGCCAAAGGAAGGGTATGACTCCTTAGAATGCAACTGCCCAGACAGAAATTGGCCTCGATATCCATGACTTTGCTGTGCCTAGCAATACCTTCACAAGACCCTCAAAATAGAAGAAAAAGATGATGACATCAAATTAAAAGAGACACTAATGGAAAGAGGGAGGGGATATGATGGAGATTGGCGTTCTAAAGGGGAATGGGGGGAGGGGAGGGAAATATCATGTGTTTTTTGTATGTAAGTATAGGAGTTGTCAATAAAAAAATTAAAAAAAAAAAAAAAAAGCTGTGGTCCTTTGATTTTACAGGCAAGCACTTTAACTGCTAAGCCATTTTTCCAGCCCATAGAAATTTATTTTTAATGTTGGAGTTTTTGTTTTGTTTTGTTTAGAGGTAGGGTCTCACTCTAGCCCAGGCTGGAACTCACTGTGTAGTTCTAGACTGGCCTGAACTTAGGGTGATCCTTCTCCTTTTTCCTCCCTAGTACAGAGATTAAAGCACCACCACTCTCACTTTAAAAAAAAAATTTTTTTTTAATTTGTAGAGGGAGAGAATGGGCATGCCAGGGCCTCCTGCTACTGCAAACAGACTGTAGACTCGTGTACCAGTTTGTGCATCTGGCTTTATGTGGGTACTAGGAATTGAACCCAGGCCATCAGGCTTTGCAAGCAAGCACCTTTCCCCCCCGGAAGGCTGGAGTGATGGCTCAGCAGTTACATGCATTTCCTGCATAAGCATGAGGGTCTGAGACCACTCAAGTTTGATTCCCAGGACCCACATAAACAGCTGGGCATGGGCACCCATGCCTGTAACTCTAGTCCAAAGGGGAGCTGAGCTGGAGAATCACTGGGACGTGGGAAAACAGCGAGCTCTGGAATCAGTAAGAGATCCCATCTCAAGGAAAAACAGGGGTTGAACAATAGAGGGGTACACCTGATGCTCTCTTCCAGCCTCTGCAGATACGTACATGACCAGACATCATATCAGCCCATACATGTGCATATACCACACACACCATACCACAGTACTACACACATACAAAAGAAAATAAGGTCCATTTCTAGGTCTGGGGAGATAGCTCAGGGTGAACAAATACAGAAGCATGACTTCAACTCTAGTTCTGTGCAGAGCTGAGACCAGAGATTCACTGGGGCTCGAAAAACCAGCAAGCTCCACAGTCAGTGAGAGACTCCACTTCAAGAAAGCACACAGGGCTGGAGAGATGGCTTAGTGGTGAAGCGCTTGCCTGTGAAGCCTAAGGACCCCGGTTCAAGGCTCAATTCCCCAGTACCCATGTAAGGTGGCGCATGCATCTAGTTTGTTTGCAGTGACTGGAGGCCCTGATGCACCCATTCTCTCTCTTTCTCTCTGTCTGTTGCTAATAAATAAATAAAAATAAAAATTTAAATTAAAAAAAAAAAGCAAGCAAACAGATGAGTAATGGAGAGGGGCAGGCGGATCTGATGTTCTCCTCTAGCCTCTGCACATGGGGCTTGCACATCTGCACACACATGCATACACCACACACTATGCACACACAAAAAACATTTTCCATCTTTTCAACAGTATTAACAAACTTGGACAATAGTCTTGCTAAAGTCTTGGACAACGGGCAATGAATGCCAACCTGTGGTAGCCCAGCAGACCAAATTATAAGCAGAGATTTGACTTAGAAGTATTGTACACTAATATTAGTAGTCGTACTCCTCACTGTAAAATTTAGGCATATACTTATATTTACATATACATATATTTAGGCTTTAGTATGAAGGAAGAATCTTCGTGAAGTTGGGGATAATGTGGTTTTTGTTTTTCTCAGTACTAGGCAAGCATTCTACCACTGAGTTATAGCCCAATTACATTGTTTTCTTATTTTTTTAATATCTTATTTTTATTTATTTATTTGTTTGAGAGAGAGAAAAGAATGGGCATGCCAGGGCCTCTATCCACTGCAGATGAACTCCAGATGCATGCGCCACCTTGTGTAGCTGGCTTACATGGGTCTTGGGGAATCGAACTTGGGTCCTTTGGCTTTGCAGGCAAGTGCCTTAACCACTAAGCCATCTCTCCTACCCCAATTACATTGTTTTCTAAGTGCAGTTTTCTTTTCTAGGGGTTGCAGATGGCGTAGGAGGATGGAGAGACTATGGCGTTGACCCGTCTCAGTTCTCAGGGACCTTAATGCGAACATGTGAACGTTTAGTAAAAGAAGGACGGTTTGTACCAAGTAATCCCATTGGAATTCTCACCACAAGCTACTGTGAGTTGCTGCAAAATAAAGTACCTTTGCTCGGTAAGTAGATATCCTATGTGTTTTCTCTTTAAAATGCAGGCACTAAATGGCTAAAATTAAAGCCACATCCAACTATTTTAAAACGGAGGCTGTTCCACTGAGCAGTGTGGTAGGAAGTTGTAGGCTAACCAGGACAGGTAATACCATGCACATGGAATGTGACAGTTTGCTATTAGCATAAAGTTCAACATGTAGTTTGCTCAGCAGTTGTACTTATAGGCATTGACACTACACTAGAGAACCTCTTGCTAGCTATATATCTGCACCAAAAGCTAGATACAAGAATATTCAGCACTGGAGAAATGGCTTAGCGGTTAAGGTGTTGGCCTGTAAAGCCAAAGGATCCCAGTTTGATTCCCCAGGACCCATGTAAGCCAGATGCACAAGGGGACACATGCATCTGGAGTTCATTTGCAGTGGCTGGAGGCTCTGGTGCACCCGTTCTCTCTTCCTTCCCTTCCCTTCCCTTCCCTTCCCTTCCCTTCCCTTCCCTTCCCTTCCCTTCCCTTCCCTTCCCTTCCCTTCCCTTCCCTTCCCTTCCCTTCCCTTCCCTTCCCTTCCCTCTCTCTCTGTGCTTGCAAATAAATAAATAAAATTTTAAAAAATATTTAAAAAAGAATATTCAAACAATATTGTCAATATGGCAGAAAATTGATCACAGCCTTGAGGTTTGTCATCAGTAGAAGTGTGTTGTGAAAAGGAACAACAAGGCCACGCGCAGTACTCAGTGCTGCAAAGAGGGGAATGCCGCAGGACCCCGCTGACACTCCCTTCTCTGTATTGCACTTTAAGAAGCTCATAATTTGACTTGTTTAGGGATTCTCAAATACAGTGAATGAAGAAAGAAAAGCAAGGTATGATAAAATTCAGAATATGGTTTTCCTAGACTAGGAGAAAAGGGCTAGGAAAGTTAACGTTGCAGACAGACACTCCTGCAGCTAACAGCCGATTAATCTGCAAAGGAGCTCAGTACAAATTAGATCCCTGTTAATCTTGAATTAGAAAATCAAAAACCAAATACTCCATTCATTTATATGGGATGCTCACGGGACGTCCTTAGGCCATGCTTTTCTGTTAATTAGTTTCTTGGGAATAGATCCAATCTTCTCAGCAGACTCAGGAAGGGTGTTACTAGTTTTTAAATTGCTAGAACCTTTCTGGTTACTAGAAGGCCTCCTTACAGGTTACCCACTGCAGCCTGGTTGTCCTTCAGAGGCATTCTTTTTTTTTTTTTTTTTTTTTTTTTTTTTTTTCGTAGGGTCTCACTAGCTCGGGCTGACCTAGATCTCACTATGTAGTCTCAAGGTGGCCTCGAACTCATGGCAGTCCTCTTACCTCTGCCTCCCTCCCAAGAGCTGGGATTAAAAGTGTGTGCCACTACACCCGGCAGAGGCATTGTTTTTATCAATGTGCCCTCTCAGTCTTCTCCATACTGTGATTAAACAGTTTGGTTTCTTTCCAACTGAAGGGACATCTTGGATTTTCCACATGCACTGCTTTCTTTCTTTTTTTATTTGTAAGTAGAGAGGAAAACAAGAGAGAGAATGGGTGCGCTAGGTTCTCCCAACTACTGCAAACAAATTCCAGATGCACATGCCACCATGTGGGCACTGGGGAATTGAACTAGGGTTGCTGAGTTTTGCAAGCAAGAGTCTTAACCACTGAGCCATCTTACCAGCCCTTGTACTGCTTTTCTTAATGCAATTTAGAGATGCCTGTTAAAGTGAAACATTCTAGATTCTATTTCTAGCACCTCTCTGGACAGTTTCCAGCCTGCTCCATGAATGCCTTTGTTTGTCACTACTGTCTTCACTCTCGTGGCTTACTTTGACTTAGACAGCCAGTTATAAAACACATAACTGAGCCAGGTGTGGTGGCACATGCCTTTAATCCAAGTACTTGGAAGGCACAGGTAGGAGGATCACCATGAGTTCGAGGCCACCCTGAGACTACATAGTGATTTCCAGGTCAGCCTGAACTTAGAGTGAGACCCTACCTCGAAAAACCAAAACAAACAAACAAAAACAAACAAACAAACAAAAAACACATAACTGTCCTGGATTTAAAAATGTGTATATTATTTAGGGCAGGAGAGGTAGCTCAGCAGTTAAAGTACTTGCCTGCAAAGTTTAAGGACCCGAGTTCCATTCCCTAGTGCCCACGTAAAGCTGGATACACAAAGTGGTGCATGTATCTTGAATTTGTTTGCAGTGGCTAGAGGTTCTGGAGTACCCATTCTCTGCCTCCTTCTCTTTAAAAAAAAAATAATAAGGATGGGCATGGTGGCACACACCTTTAATCCCAGCACTTGGGAGGCATAGGTAAGAGGATCGCAGTGAGCTCGAGGCCACCCTGAGACTACATAGTTAATTTCAGGTCAGCCTGGGCCAGAGTGAGACCCTACCTCAAAAAAACCTAAATAAATAAATAAAAAATAAAAAATAATTTTAAAAATAGATTTGAGAAAGATAATGGGCACACCAGGGTCTCCTGTCCCTGAAAACAAACTCCAGACACATACGCCACCTTGTACATCCAGCTTTATGTGGGTACTGGGTAACTGAACCCTGGTTGTCAGGCTTTGCAAGCAAGAACTTTTAACCATTGAACCATCTTTCCAGTCTGGTCCTATGTTTTTGCTGTTGTTGTTTTTGGAGGTAGGGTTTCACTCTAGCTCAAGCTGACCTGGAATTTACTATGTAGTCTCAGGGTGGCCTTGAACTTACAGCAATCCTCTACTTCTGCCTCCCAAGTGCTGTGTGCCCTCACACCTGGCATGGTCCTAAGTGCTGGGATAAAAGGCGTGCGCCACCATGCCCTGCTTTGGTCCTGCATTTTATATATTTTTTTAGTTTTTCTAGATAAGGTTTCACTCTAGTCCAGGCTGACCTGTAATTCACTATATAGTCTCAGGTGGCCTCAAACTCACGGTGATCCTCCTACCTCTGCTTCACTCCTCGGGTGCTGGGATTAAAAGCATTTGCCACCACACCCAGCAGGTCCTGCATTTTTACACTTAAAAAACTTTAGGTTTTGGCAAGGGTAGGGGGTTGATATTTTTTTCTCTACCTCTGCTTCCCTTCCAATTCACTCTTATGTAACCTGGAGATAATATTAATAAATTTAAAGACATAACTTGAGATTTACTTACAATATTATGGTATTTGTTCTCCTAAAACACAATGAAATAATTCTTTGTTGCCAGGTCTGGTACACACACATCTCCCTCACGTGCACATCTGTGGACCATTTGTAACTAAACTGAAGCAAAAGATAGGTTGCTGGGTTTGAGTGAGCCTCAGGCATAATCATAAATAATAACTTTGCAAGATGAGGTTGTTGAATCCAGTAATTGCTAAAATGCCTACAAAGCAAATATGATACAAAGACCATACCTCAGGCTACAGATGTAGCTCAGGTGGTAGAGTGGTTGCTGGTTTCCATCCCCAGCTCCATGACCCAGGTATGGTGGCACATGCTTGTAATCCCAGCACTTGGGAGGTAGAGACAGGAGGATTGGAAATTCAAGTTCATCTTCACATATATGCAGGTATGTGATCCTAGCTCCAAAAAAAAAAAGAGCATTAAGACAAGCCACATGCAGTGATGGTCAGAAGAGGACCATAAGCTGCCAAGTAGAGGTTGCCCTCACCTCCAAGCACCATTTTGACTGCATCTCCAAGAGTTTCTGCCCCAGGGCAGCGATGAGTGAGTCAACATGAGTGCTTCCTGCAGAGCACTGTGAAAGTTGTGCTGCTCACCTGGTCCTTTTCACTCTCAGGACATGATCCCGTCACCTTCCTCAATGTGGTCTTGGTGTGGTGATCTTGTGGTGCGTTAAGTGTTGGAAGTTTTAAAATAACTTTTTAAAAAAGATTTTATTTTATTTATTTATTTATTAGTGACAGAGAGTAAGAATGGGCGCACCAGGGCCTCTAGCCACTGCAAACAAACTCCAGATGCATGCGCCACCATGTGCATCTGGCTTATGTGGGACCTGGAAAATCGAACTGGGGTCCTTAGGTTTTGCAGGTGTACGCCTTAACCACTAAGCCATCTTTCCAGCCCAAGTGTTGGGAGTTTTGAGGAAGGAGGGCTGGTGGCTTGGCTCTGCCGTAAGCAAAGGCACAGGTGCCCGCAGCACTGCTAGTGAGTTTTTTTTCTTCAACCTTTGAGAAATAAGGGACTGATTGATGGTTTGTCATTACTATCAAGGTTAATGCCAATGTGTCTATTACATATAACATGCAAGTGGGATTGCCAAACATTAAGGATGAGAATAATGCTTATGTTTAAAGTTTTTACATTAAGTTCCCTATTTTCATTAAGACAAAATAACAAAAGTTAAGTACCCATAGTTTCACTAAAAGGCTACCATTATGAGTAATTATGTTCTCAGATTTTTTTTTCTTCACATCTTCACATTTCTAAGCATACAATAGTGGTAAGTGAGCCCTGCATGGTGGTGCACACCTTTAATTCTAGCACTTGAGAGGTGAAGGTAGGAAGATAGCTGTGAGTTTGAGGTCAGCCTGGGCTAGAGTGTGACTCTACCTTGAAAAAAAAAAAAAAAAAAAAAAAAAAAAAAAAAACCAAAAAAAGGGTAAGTGGTGTTGAGTGTGCACACAGCTCACACACACGCGAGACCGCTACATAGGCATTCTTGCTCTCTGATTGGGCAGCTTGCCCATGGGGCACAGCTAGAAAACGATTGTGTACTGGAGTTAACTCACAGCTGGCTCCATACCTTGTTTGCATGGTTAGCTGCTTTTTGTGTGGGGTTTGGTTTGGTTTGGTTTTCAAGGGAGGGTCTCACTCTAACCCAATCTGACCTGGAACTCGTTCTTTAGCCCAGGCTGACCTCAAACTCACAGCCATCCTACTTCCGCCTCTCAAGTGCTAGGATCAAAGTTGTGAGCCACTGTGCTTGTTTTGAGACAGTCTCATGTAAACTTGCTGTGTAACTGAGGATACTGAACTTCTGATCCCACCCACTTCCCATGTGCTGGATTGTAGGCTTGGTTTTGCTTCCTTTTTTTTTTTTTTTTTTTTTTAGGTAGGGTCTTACTCTAGCCCAGGCTGACCTCGAGTCTGGAATTCACTGTGTAGTCTCAGGGTGGCCTCAAACTCATGGCTGTCCTCCTACCTCTACCTCCCAAGTGCTGGGATTTATGGTCTCACTCTTGCCCAAGCTGACCTGGAACTCTGTAGCTCCCGGCTGGCCTCAAATTCATAGCAATCTTCCTACCTCTGCCTCCCAATGCTGGGATTAAAGGTGTGCGCTACCACGCCTGGCCCAGTAGGTAGCTTTTAAGTGTTTGAAATAATTGGACTAATTTTAATCCTTAGAACTCTAGGAGGTGTTATTGTTAAACCTATCTCTGTAACCTAAGCTGAGGCACAGAGAAGTGATTGGCCCCAGATCCCACATATGACCTGTGGCAGAGCTGAGCTTAGTTGCCAGCAGGCTGACTCTGCAGCAGGTATGTGATAGACAGTGTGTACTCATTTTTTTAACCAGTTCCTTAATTTTATTTGTTATTCCAACACTGTGTTCTTTTGGTTCTTGGTAAACTAAGAAAAATGGTAATCTTTTATTTATTTGTATGTTGCATGTATGTGTGTGGTCATGCCAAGGTCTCTTGCCACTGTGAATGAATGCCAGGTGCATGTGCCATATTTTTAAAAAAATGTATGTATGTATGTATGTATTTGAGAGAGAGAAAATGGGTGTGTCAGGGCCTCTTGCCATTGTGCTTGAACCCCCAGATGCATGTGCCACATTGTGCATCTGGCTTTATGTGGGCACTGGGGAACTGAACCCCATACTGGCGGGCTTTGCAAGCAAGCACTTTTTTGTTTGTTTTTTGTTTTTCAAGGTAGGATCTCACATGCTAGCCCAGGGTGATCTGGAATTCACTATGTAGTCTCAGGGTGGTTTTGAACTCCTGGCAATTCTCGTACCTCTGCCTCCCAAGTGCTGGGATTAAAGGTGTACACCACCATGTCTAACCCTGTACCATTTTTGTTTGTTGTTTAATTAATTAATTTATTTATTTATTTGCATCTAGCTTTATGTGAATGTTGGAAAATTGAACCTGGGAGGGAGGCAGGCTTTGCAAGCAAGTGCTTTTAACTGCTAAGCCATTTCCCCAGCCCCATGGTTATCTTTTTTTTTCACACATTACAGACCATTTTGCATTTTTTTTTTTGTTGTTGTTGTTGTTGTTTGTGTTTTGATTTTTTGAGGTAAGGTCTCACTCTAGCTCAGACTGACCTGGAATTCACTATGTAGTCTCAGGGTGGCCTTAAACTCATGGTGATTCTCCTAAGTGCTGGGATTAAAGGCATGGGCCACCACGCCCAGCTTTGCATGTGTTTTTTGGTGAGCTTCATGCTTTTCTGGTTTGTATTTTTCTGGTGTACTGTCAGCTTTGCAGTGTGAGGACTTTGTGTGCTATGTTCCTCTGCATGCCAGCTCTGTAAGTGAACAGGTTGATTCCACAAGCCACCTGTGAAAATTGCTCTGGTGACCTCACAGTGAATCATTAGTCTGCAGTAAAAGTTCTGGGTGCTTAAACATGGAAACCTGGCTTAGAATTGTGGTGGTGTGTCCTGTCTTCAGTGTTAGTGAGTTGTGGGAGAAGGCTTACTGTGCAGTGGTGACTAACGAGAAGGATCAGGAGCATGCAAAATTGTCATTCTGGCATTTAAGGAGCAAAACTAATCTGCTTTGGGCGCCTTTGAAGTTCAGAACCCTGTGCTGGAGTGGCAGTCACCTGCACTTTTCTGTCTGCAGAAGGAAGGCCGCACATTCTCTGCAGCACCCCTATATTCTGTCCTCACCGTGTTGAGTCTGCTCAGTCCTTGCTGCCTTTCCTGGGAGCATGGAGCAAACAAGGTCCTGTGTAGAACAGAGATTCCAGTTCTGCACGGTGCTCTCTGGAGGTCTGTGATCAGCCTGGGGAGGGAAAGCTAGTGGATCCTGTCCATTTTGTTCCTAGGCAGCAGCACCGCCTGCATCGTGGTCCTGGACAGAAGTAGCCACCGCTTACACACAGCCAACCTGGGCGATTCTGGCTTCCTGGTGGTCAGGGGCGGCGAAGTGGTGCACCGATCGGATGAGCAGCAGCACTACTTCAACACTCCATTCCAGCTCGCCATCGCCCCCCCAGAGGCAGAGGGAGTCGTCCTGAGTGACAGGTAATCTCAAGAGCACGATGTGGCTCTCCCGCCTGCCCTGAGTACAGTAGGACAGCTCTTTCCTTTGAGAAAATGTGCTCAGGAGGACCCTTGCTAGGTGTTTTCACAGTCACACTGAATCCTGATAGACACCGAGAGTGACAAGACTGGAAAATGCTGCTTCATAGAAGGCATCTTCCTGCCTCTCTTCATACAGGCCTCCAGTATAACTGTCAGAAAGGAGGTCTGCTCCTGGTCTCTGTGGTGTTTCATCCATGTGTGTTTCTTTTTTTTCCTTCTTCTTCTTCTATCCTCTCTCTCAGTTCATTTTAAACTGGCAAGAACCTTCCAAAACACTTGGTGTTTATTTTCGTTTTCTTTATGGCTTTTCTAGGTAAGATCTCACTAACTCAGGCCGACATGGAATTCACTATGTAGTCTCAGGCTGGCACTGAAATGGCAATCCTCCTACCTCTGCCTCCCGAGTGCTGGGATTAAAAACATGCGCCACCATTCTCAGCTTCTTAGAGCTTTTTGTTGTTGTTGTTTCTTTTTTCTTTTCTTTTCTTTTCTTTTTTTTTTTTTTTTTTTGGTTTTCGAGGTAGGGTCTCACTCTGGTCCAGGCTGACCTGGAATTAACTGTGTAGTCTCAGGGTGGCCTTGAACTCTTGGTGATCCTCCTACCTCTGCCTCCCGAGTGCTGGGATTAAAGGCGTGCGCCACCACGCCCAGCTTGCTTTTTATTTTTTTGAGGTAGGGTCTCACTCTAGCCCAGGCAGACCTGAAATTCACTATATAGTCTCAGGGTGGCCTTAAACTCATGGTGATCCTCCTACCTCTGCCTCCCCAGTGCTGGGATTAAAGGCATGCACCACCACACCCAGTTTTTTTAAAGCTATTTAAAAAAAGTATTTTTAATAATTTTAAAATTTATTTTAATTATTAAATTATTTGATTTTACTTTAATAATTAATTTGCAAGCAGAGAGAAATAGAAGAGAGTCAGACACAGAATGCCAGGGTTTCTAGCAGCTGCAAACAGACTGCAGAAGCATGCACCACTGTGCACATCTGGCTTTACATGGGTACTGGGGAATCAAACTGAGGTTGTTAGGCATTGTAGGCAAGCGCCTTAACAGCTGAGCCATCTTGAGCCCCTGCACTGCCTTTTTAACTGCAACCTTATAGGAACTGGCACAAACCTCATTGGTAATCCCTAAGTGGAAACTAGTGAAACTAGTGAAAACTAGGAGCTCCCTAACAAGTGCCTGCTTGTCTGGTTCGTCTTATAAAGGTAGATCTTACATTCAAACTATCATAAAGTGGTTATGTCCACATCTTTGTATTTGGAATGAGCATATTATATAATTAGGTATCGTGTTGCTCATTTCAAAAGTCTTTTTGGTGAGTAGGAACAGTGGCAGGAAAGAAAGCTGAGGCAGGAGGGTCATAAGTTTGAGGCCAGCCTGTGCTCTAGTAGCCAGTCTCAAAAAAAGGAAGAGGGTGCTGAGTCCAAGAGAAAGGGAAGCACTTTGCACTTCTGATTGGGCTGGTGACTTGAACTGAAGAATGTTGAGTTCTTCTGTTGGCTGTAATGCCCAGTGGTGTTAGCCACGTTGGAGTGAGCTGCATGCCTCGTGGATGCCAGGCTCAGTTGACAGTTTCTGGAGGATGGTGCTTTTAATTTTCCTTCATTTGCTGCTGCCTGTTTGGACTTCTCAGTGCTGGAATAGCCTTGCTGGATCTCCAGATCTCCACACTGTGGGACAGCTGGGTCAGGGCCATACTGTGCTGACCAGCCAGTGAGGTAGAGGTGGCTTCCCCTGGAGCCCAGAGACGCTTGCTGGCATGTGATTGTGGCTCGTGTTTCAGTGCAGTCAAAAGTTTCCAGGAGCACAGTATGTTCAATCAGAACGGGCAGAACACCAAGCTCATGGGTGGGAGTATTAGCATAGGACAGACTAGCCAATGAGAACAAGACTCTCACAAGCAGAATGGCAAAGGCCACTCCTGGAGGAAGAAAAACTTCAGCATAAAACAACACCAGTGCCAGCCCGGTCATTAATCTGCACTTGTAGAACTGCATTCATTTGCAAAGACAGCAGATGGGAATTGTCTTGTTTCTTTCTTCTACAGAAGAAGTTGACCTGGTTTTCACCAGTTTGGCAGTGTTAGTTTTTCTCTGCCTGCTGTATGTCATTAGATACCTGTACTGTTACCTATAGAAAGTGTGCAGTGTAACTTCAGGTGTGGCATCTTCTTCCCTCAGTCCCATGAAGGTCAGCCAGGAATTTTCTCAGGGTACTGTGTGGAACTCCTCAGGCGAGGATGGGGTACTTCATTGTCTCTTCTACTTTATATCATGTCATTTGTGCAGGTAGGGGTTTCTGTCAAGCTTGGGTGCTTTAGTTTCAGCACTCCCTTTTAGTTTGTATCTGAAGGGTCTTCCTGGCTTTTAGATGCTTAGACATCTCACCTGCCTCCGCTTGCAGGCCTGGAAACAGTGGTGGCAGCCTTCAGAAGTGGCCAAGAACCAGCCTCAGAGGAGGCTGTGAACTCAGGATGTAGGATCCTTCCTCCTCCCTGAGGTGTGCCCCATTGTTGTTTATCTGCATCAGGCATCATCAGAAAGAAAGATCTCCCATCTGTTTCTTTTTAAGTTTTATTTATTTATTTATTTATTTGAGACAGAGAGAGAGAGTGTGTGTGTGTGTGAATGGGCATGCCAGGGCCTCCATCCACTGCAAACGAACTCCAGATGCATGTGCCACCTTGTACATCTGGCTAATGTGGGTCCTGGGGAATCAAACCTGGGTCCTTTGGCTCTGCAGGCAAATATCCCAACCACTAAGCCATCCCTCCAGCCCTTCCATCTGTTTCTTTAAAAGTTGTAGCCATTGTGAGATCCTACCTCAGGGGAAAAAAAGTTGTAGCCAGCTGGGTGGGCGTGGTGGCATATGCCTTTAATCCCAGCACTTGGGAGGCAGAGGTAGGAGGATCACTATTAGTTCGAGGCCACCCTGAGACTACCTAGTGAATTCCAGGTCAGCCTGGGCTACAGTGAGATCCTACCTTGAAAAACAAAAAGAAAAAAGTTGTAGCCAAGGGCTGGAGAAGATAGCTTAGTGGTTAAGGCATTTGCCTGCAAAGCCAAAGGACCCCAGTTCGATTCCCCAGGACCCACGTAAGCCAGATGCACAAGGAGGCTCATGCATCTGGAGTTCGTTTGCAGTGGATGGAGGCCCAGGCATGCCCATTCTTTCTTTCTCTCTCTGTCTCTCTACCTCTTTCTTTTTTAAAAAAAAAAATTTTTTTTTTATTTATTTACTTGAGAGAGGGAGAGAATGGGCGCACCAGGGCCTCCAGCCACTGCAAACGAACTCCAGATGCATGTGCCCCCTTGTGCATCTGGCTTACGTGGGTCTTGGAGAATCAAACTGGTATCCTTTGGCTTTGCAAGCAAATATCTTAACTGCTAAGCCATCTCTCCAGCCCCTCTTTCTCTTAAACAAATGAAATATATATATATTTTTAAAGTTGTAGCCAGCCAAAAGTGGTGGCACACACCTAAGTGGCTGAGCCAGAAAGTTAAGAGTTCAAGACCATCCTGAGGCTACACGGGAAGACCCTCAGCAAAACAAAAAACAAAGTTGTGCACCAAGACATGCATGAAAAAGTCTCCCTTCTCTCCCTGCCCCAGCCACCCATTCTCTAGAGGAAGTCAGTGGTCAAAGTTTGAGCCTATCCAAGTTGACCCCTGATTTAGAATAGAACCCTTGTGTGATCCCTCCTTTATAGAAACAGCTGCATGTGCTGCATACTGCCTGCCTTTGCTCTTTGAAAACAATGAAGGTTTTTTTTTTTTTTCTCAATATTTTGTTGCTCCAGTGAGTCACTTAACAGATATTTCTCGAAGCTCTGCTTGCCAGGTACATTAATGAACAAACACCTAATGGGGTGGGAGAGTCCCAGTCCTTGACTATGCCAGAGCCTCGGGTGTCCAGCAGTAATCATACCACAGATGCTGGGTATCCTGGCCCGACTGTACTGGGCACTTGGAGCACCACACTGGGTGGACAGGCAAGGTGGATGCATGTGGTGTGATGTGTGAGGATGAGTTGGCCGGCTGGGAGGTGGTGCTGGAAAGTCAGGAAAGGAGTCATTTCCACAGGGCTTGTGGAGGCCGTTAGGTCTGACTCAGAAGCCTTCCTCTTAAGCCACATGTGACTAATCACTTAGCTTTATTTGGGAGCTTCAGTTAAGCTTTTGAAACGTTTATATTGGCATTTTAGTTAATTGTCCTCAAGGTTAGGAATTTCAAAATGCCTTTTTAAAAGGTGACTCCATTTAAAAAGCCTCATTACTTTGTAAAGTGGTGCCTGTAGGGCCCTTTGAATGGTTATCTCTAAAGGGCTTCTTTAACTTTGCCCTCCTTCCCTGTCTGCCACAGCCCAGATGCTGCTGATAGCACATCTTTCGATGTCCAGTTAGGAGACATCATCTTGACGGCGACAGATGGACTCTTTGACAACATGCCTGATTATATGATCCTTCAGGAGCTGAAAAAGCTAAAGGTAATTAACTGGGAGGTTGCTGAGCCCTGGAGGCCTCGGCCAACTCTGTGCAGCCAAGTTCCATTGAGTCAGTCGCATTGTCTCTCTCTTGGTTGGAAGGGAAAGGAGCATTTTATGAACTTTGGGGAAGTAATGGTTGCAATAAAAATACTTCGTCCAAGCCCTTCCATCATAGAGTGGTTAGAGCAGAAACAATCCAGAGGACTCAGTGCTCTTCCTCCTCCTTCCAGACTGAAGTTGAAGTGGCCGGGACAGGGTGTGGTTCAGGAGTACACAGCTAAACAAAAATCTTTCTTTGTGACATAAAACCCTAAAGAGCCAGGCATGGTCATGCAGGCCTTTAATCCCAGCACTCGGGAGGCAAAGGTAGGAGGATCACTGTGAGTTTGAGGCCAGCTTGGGACTACATAGTGAATTCCAGGTCAGCCTGGGCTAGAGTGAGACCCTACCTTGAAAAACCAAAACAACAATAACAACAAAAAACAAAACAAAACAAAAACCTAAAGATATTTCCAGCAGGACAGCATGTAACTCTTTCTTGGAGAGCAAACTGGCTGCCAGGTTACATTTCCAAGCAGGAAATATTGATGTTTTAGTGAAAATGTGGTCAGAATCCATCTTTTCAGACCTTCCTGTTTTAGCAAGAAGACTTTAAACATTTCAATTAGGAAAGCAAAAATGAAAATCTAAATTTGAGGGCTCAAGGCTCTGCTAACAAATGACTGTGATTGTGGTATGCAAGAACACTGGTGGTCTTGTTCCAAACTGCAACATTGTCATGTCTGCTCTAACTAGAATAAAACTTCAGGTAGATATTACTGTCTTAAAGTGATGCTTGCAAGAAGTGCACTTGCATGTAGAAATCATGAGAAGCATGAAATAACTTCTCGTGAGCTGGGTGTGGTGGCGCACACCTTTAATCCCAGCACGTGTGAGCAGAGGTAGGAGGATTGCTTTGAGTTCGAGGCCTCCCTGAGACTACAGCCTGGGTTAGAGTGAGACCCTACCTCAAAAAAAAAAAAAAAAAAAAAAGAAAGAAAAGAAAGAAAGAGAGGAAGGAAGAAGGAAAGAAAAAGAAAGAAATAATTCCTTGTTCTTTCATTTCCTCTTAGAATTCAAATTACGAGAGTATACAGCAGACTGCAAGAAGCATTGCTGAGCAAGCTCATGAGCTGGCCTATGACCCAAATTATATGTCACCTTTTGCACAGTTTGCATGTGACAACGGATTGAATGTGAGAGGTAAGCATTCTTTGAGAAGGTCACGACGACTGACTGGGAGCATTCTGGGCTCCGGGTGAGAATGTAGATGTCATTTCTCTCCCAGCTATGAGCCCTGCCTGCCATTGAGCAAGGTCGGAAGGACGATACTCAGTGCGTGTTGTAACACCTTCCCCATCAAGGATGCCCTTTCAGAACTGAACTTCATTGGCAGGTGGAACCTGAGCCCTCTGTTGCCACCACTGCACTGCTTGGACCTGAGCCCTACAGGCCTCCGAGCTGGGCCTGCACATTCCAGCAGTTTAACATTCTGCCCTTCACGTGGCTGACATTTTGCTTCTCCATTCCTCTGGCTCTGCAGGACTCAGTGATAGCATTTGCCTGCCAGATTGCCATAGCAGATTTGAAAAGGAAACAGTGTGAAGTCAACTGCCCTTGGCTGAACAGTCTTGCTATCATGGTGTGGCTGTGGGAATAGGCCATTCCTGCTGGTCGACATGTTGGTGCTACCATGTCAGAGCTGTGGCATTGGTCAGGCTCTTGCTGATGTTATAACACACAGCATGTCTGAGTGCTCCAGGAAGAGTTAAAATAGAAAAAAGCACATGCCCTAGCTGCTCAGCAGATTAGAATGCAAGGCTATTCCTAGTTTCAAAACACTGGGTGTGTTTGTCCAAATTAGGATTGTGGTAGAAGCATGTAACTGTCCTCCGGCTGAAGCTCTGACAGATTGATGTGAGCAGAGCCTGTGGGGGCCATTTTCTCAGAGCTCCTGTTTTACAACAGGGTCTCATGCAGCCCAAGCTGGCCATGAACTTGTGGCAATCTTTCTACCTTGGCCTTCCAGATGCTGTGATTTCAAGTGTGTGTGCCATCACACCCAGATTCTTAGTAGTTCATTTTAATTTGTTTCTGTTGTTAACTGTTTAATGTTTATTTACTTACTATATTTTGGCTTTTTGAGACTGGGTCTTATGAGGTCCATGTTGGGTGGTCTCCTAATCCCCCTGCCTCCACCTCCTAATGCTGGGATCACACACATCTGGCCTTAACTATATCTCTATGAAATGTTCTTTTCCTTTTTTCCACTGGGGTATATTAGCAATCCAAACACTAGCATTAGTCTTTATAGCACTTACCTGAGCCCACAGTTCTGACTTTCCCTTTTAAGACATGCTGTTTGGTTTGCATTTGCATTTTAGGTGGGAAGCCAGATGACATCACTGTCCTCCTTTCCATAGTGGCTGAGTACACAGACTGACTGGCCATGCTGCCAGTTCCTGCCTTCCCCCTTGTTGCCTCACTTCCCTGCCATGTGTGCTGATCCTGCTGGCAGGACCATGTTTCTTTGCCACTGATCTTAGTGGCCAATGGTGTGAGCTCTGGCCTGTTTGTTTGAGACCTGTTGAGAACCACTATCATTCACTAGCTCGGACCTGCCGGCAACAACTGAAGAGAAGCAGAAGCAAGATTTGAAGAGCAGCCTTCATTTTTCCCGGAGGTTTTCCAAGCCTATTACTTTTCAAAAGCGGTTGAAGTGTTGGAAATGAGTGATATTGATAAAGTGAATTCAAAATTACAGTGTGTTAAAGGGATGTTAAAAGCCTAACACAAATAGTAAACATCTACTAGAAAACATACACTGTCGGTCAGAAGCAATGTTCTCCATGTATGTCCTCCATAGTCACAGTCTCTGTTATGACTGGACATGGCTTTGTGTTCCATTTCAACTCCTGGTTCCAGGAGCTCACAGTCCTGCTCCCAAACTTTGCTCTGGGACATGACATCTTGACCCCAGCAGCTTTCTTTGGATCACAAATTGGAAGAAATTTTAATTATTGTTCTATGGTTGCAAATATTTTGTTTTGTGGGGTCCATGAGGCAACAGTGCAGCAGCCACAGCAGCAAAGAGCCCTGCAGGAGAATGGTGATAATCTGACACTCAAATTGCCCCAGCAGAATTGTAGGGGTTTCTGAATCAAGCTTAATGTTTACAGTTTCCAAATAGCCATTTGCAGTGGATAGTTTTCTCCTGTTAGATTTCCCATTGTCTGCAAACTCAAACTTCTTAAGGTTTGTGTACATTACTGCTGTAAAGATAGATATTTTGGGTTTTTTTTTTTTTTTTTGCCTTCATTAACTTGGTGGTAGAAAAATATATACTTAGAAATCCTTAAATTAAAATCATGTTTTATATATATGTCAGGTACAACAGTGGTGTAGATGAGATCTACTTGAGGAGGAATAGAAAGTCCCTTCTCTCAAGGAGATACTGACTCGTGGTTTATTGCATTAAAATTATGTTTGGGGGGCTGGAGAAGATGGCTTAGCAGTTAAGGCATTTGCTTGGAAAGAATTTGGACCCGTATATTTGAGGACCTGTGTGAGCTTTTGTTTTAGTTCATTTGCAGTGGATGGAACATGTACCATGTACATGTCATTACTATATTTCAAACAAATAAATAAATAAATAAAGTTTTTTTTTTTTTTAAAATATGTTTGAGGTTACTGCAACTTGTTTTAAAAGATTTTGTTTTGTGGACTTGTACTGTATATTTGAGTATCTGTCAAGTTTTTGTTTTATTTAAAATTGTTGAACATGTACCATGCACGTCATTACTATATTTCAATGCATCATGTGTGTAACAAATATTTCATTTAAAATAATAATGAGGGCTGGAGAGATGGCTTAGCGGTTAAAGGCTTGCCTATGGAGCCTAAGGACAAATGGTAGAGGCTTGATTTAGGACCCACAAATAGATGCACAAGGGGGTGTATTTAAAAAGGAGTTGCATGCACAGACAGGGTTTGTTAAACCTAATATCTATACTAGGGCCTACCTGCCTATTTCTGTATCTCTCTCTCTCTCAAATAAATAAATAAATAAATAAATAAATAATAAAATAAGAATGAGTTCTTCATTTACATGCTGTTCAGTAATTTATCTATTATTCCTAAATTGGCATAATGTTAGATACCTGTTTTGAATCACCTTTAATTAACTACATGTCACAATACCTTAACTACCCTAACCTGACTAAATGGAATTCTTTGGTGAGGAGATACAGGGGCTAGGAGGAGGGGTGTTAGAGACACTGTTTAAATAAGGAGAAATTGTCATGCTCAGAAGATTGGGGGACAAATTCTGGACAAATATGTGCAGCTTCTGTGTTTTTATAAAAGTAAAGAAAGTTGCATCCAGACAGGGTATGTTAAAAGAAATATTTATATTAGGGCCAATGACTTCAACTCTTTTGTTTGGGCTGGTAATTATGGCAGTTATTTTTTGGTCAGAAGTATGTGGCCTTAAGATCTGGATATATTTTGCATTAATTCTCCAATGCCACCATTTAATTCCCAGTAGGAGCAGTGTTGGCCATGTCCTGTGTTACTATACTTGACCCAGCTGATATGTTGTTAACTCACAAAAGAATCCATTCCAATCCCAGCACTCAGGAGGCAGAGGTAGGAGGATCGCAGAGAGTTCGAGGCCACCCTGAGAAATGGCAAACTATAATTTCTGGTCAGCCTGGACCAGTAGAGTGAGACCCTTTTCCATCTATAAATAAAAAAAAAAAAAAAAAAGTATCCATTCCAGATGTGACTGTCTGGGGCTGGGCTGTGTACTAGAGCAGAAACTCAGTGTGAGCATTGTATGGTGGGACAGGGTCTTTTCAGTCTGCTGCCCTTGTTCTGAATAGAGTAGCTGGCAGATGGAACCCACCCACAGTAACACCAGCCTACTTCACCAAGTAGCAAGGAAGGATGGAAGAATGAGTGAGTCAATTTTGAATGTTTAGGAGATGGTCAACAGGATTGGCTAGAACTGCACACATTTATACTTTGGGTATGTTCATGGTTCCTTGTCACCTTCTACCAGCTATCTTTGATAGAAGTTAGCATGTTCAGTTTCTCTGGAAGTGAGTCACTTTTGCATCTAACAAATTTTACAATACCAAAAAAAAAAAAAATGTTTTAAGTCTGCTTATAAAACAAAACCTAAACTGGAAAACTTTTGGATTCAGTTTGCTTTAAAAAGTTAAAATTTGGGCTGGAGAGATGGCTTAGCGGTTTAGGCATTTGCCTGCAATGCCAAAGGATCCTGGTTCGATTCTCCAGAACCCACATAAGCCAGATGCACAACGGGGAGCATGTGTCTGGAGTTTGTTTGCAGTGGCTTGAGGCCATGGCATGCCCATTCTCTCTCTCTCTCCCTCTTTCTCTCTCTCAAACAAATAAATAAATGAATACATTTTTTAAAAAAGAAATAATAACATTTAAAAAAGTTAAAATTCATTGCAAAGTTGGACTTCTTAATTAAATAGTGTCTATGTCAAAATTAAACTGTTAGCAGGTAGTTTGTGGCAAAGATGGCTAAATAACGAAGCAAATTTGAATCTGTGTGTACTAATAAGATTATGTTTTTCTTTTGAGACTATCATTGTCACACAAGAGGCAATTGCCTGAACTGGATGTCTGAAATATAACTTATGCAGGAATAGTTCTATAAATACACTGAAATAAACTGTAACCCAGTGGTAAATCACTTGCCTGGAGTGTATGCAAACCCCTGGGTTTCAATCTGAGCACCAGTAATATAAAGAGGCTTGCGCTGAGATTTTCTTTTCTTTTTTGGTTTTTTCAAGGTAGGATCTCACTCTGGCCCAAGCTGACCTGGAATTCACTATGTAGTCTCAAGGTGGCCTTGAACTCACGGTGATCCTCCTACCTCTGCCTCCCGAGTGTTGGGATTAAAGGTGTGAGCCACCACACCCGGCACGCTGAGATTTTCTTTAATGATCTTTGTGGTATATGTTTATGGGCAGGCATGCCAGAGTCTCTTGCCACTGCAATTGAATGCCAGATATACATGTGCCACTTTTTGTATCTGGATCTAAGTGGGTGCTGAGCTGAATTAGGGCTGGTAGGCTTTACAAGCAAGTGCCTTTAACCACTTTAACCATCTTCCCCCTTCATGCTGAAATTTTAAAGCTTCAAGTGTTTCCAATTAACAGTGTCACTATCTTCTACCAGTGCTGCAATCAGGCTACTACTAATCGAGGTGCCTTCACAACAACCCCTTCCCCTCCAAGACACAGCACATGCACATCTGTTCCGATGAACGAACCACAAACTCTGTCCTCAGCAGAGAGATTGACAGAGTTCCTCTGTGTATAAAAATCCTGTGTAGTCACATATATTTGTTAAGAATATCAGATATTAGATGTTAGTCATCAGTGTAAGCCTAAGACTCATAAATCATCCTGCAGTGTGAGAGGATGGAGCTGAAATAATGTGGGCATTGCCAGTTTCCACAAAAAGCTTGGTGAAGGTCCATTTTCATTCATGGAGGAACATCTTTGGATAAACCCAGGTTTTTATTAGGTTCTTGTGGGCAGCTCTGACTCATTCCTGAGCTACAAGGGCCAAATTCATTCTGGTTCCAGTTAGAACTCTGCTCACACTTCTAAAGCATACTAATCCACTTAGGCACCTTGTTGAATTTCTCACAAAGTCTGAGGCACAATTGCTTGCCAGTTTACGTTTCCTTAGGGTTTAATGGTTTTCCAAAGACTTAGCAGTAAGATGTTATCGAAGAAGCCTTTGTCAGGTTATACTTGACTGTAAACAGGTTTGGGGGAGAGAAAGGCCACACACTGCAATATTACATAACAGTATTTTGTGCTAGATTTTTAAATCTGTTCGTGCAGGTAAGGAGCTAATTCTTTTTTTTATTTTTTGTTTTTTGTTTTTGTTTTTTTTTCCGAGGTAGGGTCTCCCTCTAGCCCAGGCTGACCTGGAATTCACTCTGTAGTCTCAGGGTGGCCTCAAATTAACAGTGATTCTCCTACCTCTGCCTCTGCTGGGATTAAAGGCGTGCGCCACCACGCCCGGCTAGGAGCTAATTCTTAAAGGAGCAAAGAACAGACATTTGTCCTATTCCACTCCAAACCCAGGCTCTGAGTGGAGGCTGCTGCTCGTGTGTGTGTCAGATAATTCAGACACACTGGGCTTCACGTCCACTGCGTGCTATTCTGCACTGGCAAATCATGGGACTCAACTGAAGGTTAGGAAATAAACTGTAAAACTCCAAAGCGAAGGGTTAACTATATTTTTTATTCATAATCTTCCCCTCCCCCAAGGTTGCTTTTAAATTATAAAAACAATGGACAGAAAAATCATGTCATTACATGAGAAGAGTTTGCATAACCTTTTTGCTATTTCTAAAAGTGATGAAACCCAAATGTTTTCAGTCAAGTACAATAGGTACGTGCCTGTGTCCTGCCTCCCAGTGGCTGCTGAGGAAGATCTGCCTTTGGAAGTCTGCAGAGAAAACAAAAGGCTGCACGGTGAATGCATAGGGGTTGAAGAACTCTAATGGGCTTTTTCTTCTTGTACAGAAAACTTGTGCCTCCTGGGTAGCTTGATGGATTCAATGTATATTTTATACATTTGACAAATAGCTATTTGTGAGTACAGTCATTGTATAAGGTGATGCTGTTTGGAAAAGCAGAGGCCCTTCCTCCATCTCAAATAGGGCTGTCCCACACTCAGTGTGAAAATCTGCTTGAGCACAAGGGGCCAGGCCCGCGCACAGCCACCACGAAACATTAAGTTGTGGAAACGTCCTCTTCACTGTCGCTTGCTACTGCCAGACAGTCCAGAGGGTGGTTGAAGGATTCTTGCTGTTTAGAGGAAACTGCTCCAAAGAACATGGAAGAAAACTAGAGAGGGGGGAAAAAAAACTGCAATGTTGATTGAAAAACGGAAGCCCTCCAGGTGGAAACCTTTAAAAAGCAAGGCCGAGGTGCTACCCCTGTCTGTTGGTTATAATTAATGGAATCCTTGGACCTCCATTATTGACTCCACAATCTAAACCAGACCCTCCCCTGACCTCAAAGGCCCAAGACAAGATTTTTGTGATCAGTGGTCTGCTGCTAACTCCCCTCCTGGGACTATAGCAGTGTCCACCAGGGCCCAGAGCAGCAAGAGCCTCTGCAGGCAAAGGGAGTAAGCAAACTGAGCATTTCCCACCCTCTCCTGTTCCCTCAAGCTGCCCTGAGAAGTGAGGTGAAGCCATCCATCCTCCTCTCTGCCTCCCGGTCCTCTGTTCTGCTGCAGGGGAGCATAACATTCTCAGATGCCCAAGATGTCTCGTCTTTAAAATGCAGGAAAGGGCTGGGGGAAATGGCTTAATGGTTAAGGCATTTGCCTGTGAGGCCTAAGGACCCCAGTTTGATTCCCCAGGACCCATGTAAACCAGCTGCTCAAAGTGGTGCATGTGTCTGGAATTTGTTTGAAGTGGCTAGAGGCCCTTGCATGCCCATTCTCTCCCTCCCTTTAATAAATAAAATGCAGGAAAGTCAGGCATCATAGTGCCTGCCTTTTAGTCCCAGCACTCGAGAGGCTGAGGTAAGAGGATCACTGTGAATTAAAGACCAGGCTGGGACTACAGAGCAAGTTCCAGGTCAGCCTGGGCTAGAGTGAGACCTTGCTTCCAAAAGAAAAAAACAGGTCTACAGAGAGATCTCAGTGATTAAGGCTCTTGCCTACAGAGCATAACAACTCAGGTTCAATTCCCCAGGACTCATGTAAAGCCAGATGCACAAAGTGGTGCATGCACCTGGAGTTCATTTGCAGTGGCTGGAGGCTTTGGCCCATATTCTCATTCTCTCTCTTCTCTGCCTCTCTCTGCTTGCAAATAAACTTTTTTTAAAAGAGAAAATGCAGGAAAAAACCTAACTTCCCCTGTCCTAAAGAGCTGTCTATAACTTCTGACCCTATCACTTACCAGAAACACCCCTTGGTAGCAAGAGTGGTTGAGGTTAGGACTATGACCTTGGTCCTTGAGCCTGCCTCATATATTAGAAGACAGATGAGATAGATAGGTGGGGTCAGCAGCAGCTAGTGACTCCTCACTCCAGATAAAGCCCCAACTTAGGGTGGAGATTAGCCAAAGAGAACAGTCAGGATAATACAGAGCTATGGAATAGGGAGTTAACAGATGGAGTCAGATTGCAACCTCTGGTGTGAATAGCCAGGTGGATCCCTGTCATCAGAAAGGTCCTTAAATGTGAAAGAGGCACTAAGGACCTGGCTCAGTGGATAGTGTTTGCTGCACAAGCCCAGTGACCTGAGTGCAGGTTCCCGGACCCCACATAAAGGTTGGATGTGGTAGCAAAAATGTGCGTAATTCCAGCACTCCTGTGGCAAGATGGGAGAGAGGAAAATCCACAGAAACTCCTAGGCCAGATAGCAGAAGGTGCAAAAGGCAGGAAGGCAGTCACAGCAAAGCAATGTGAAGAGCTGGTTTGCCACACTGGCCTAAAAGATAAAAGGGGCCCATGAGCCTAAGAATGTAGGTGGTCCCTAGATATTACAAAAGGCCAGCAAAACACTCTACGGTCTCCTTTCAGAAGCACAGTTCTGCCAACATCTTTTATTCATTTATTTACTAGAGAGAGAATGAACATGCCAAGGCCTCCACCACTGCAACCAAACTCCAGGTGCAAGCATCACCATGTCCATCTGGCTTACATGGGTTCTGGGGAATCAAACCTGGGTCCTTAGGCTTCACAGTCAAGCGCCTTAACCACTAAGCAATCCATCTCTGTAGCCTAACATCTTGGTTTTTAACCTGTGAAAACAATTTCAGATTTCTGACCTGCAGGTCTGTGTTATTTCAAGCCACAGAATTTGTGGTGACCTATTGTAAAAGCACAGAGAAGCTAGTGCAGTGGACTTGACTTCAACCCAAGGCATTGCGTGCATTGCCTCTGAAGAATCTAGTCTCAACTGTCATTACATGAGAAGAGTTTGCATAACCTTTTTGCTATTTCTAAAAGTGATGAAACCCAAATGTTTTCAGTCAAGTACAATAGGTACGTGCCTGTGTCCCTGCCTCCCAGTGGCTGCTGAGGAAGATCTGCCTTTGGAAGTCTGCAGAGAAAACAAAAGGCTGCACGGTGAATGCATAGGGGTTGAAGAACTCTAATGGGCTTTTTTCTTCTTGTACAGAAAACTTGTGCCTCCTGGGTAGCTTGATGGATTCAATGTATATTTTATACATTTGACAAATAGCTATTTGTGAGTACAGTCATTGTATAAGGTGATGCTGTTTGGAAAAGCAGAGGCCCTTCCTCCATCTCAAATAGGGCTGTCCCACACTCAGTGTGAAAATCTGCTTGAGCACAAGGGGCCAGGCCCACGCACAGCCACCACGAAACATTAAGTTGTGGAAACGTCCTCTTCACTGTCGCTTGCTACTGCCAGACAGTCCAGAGGGTGGTTGAAGGATTCTTGCTGTTTAGAGGAAACTGCTCCAAAGAACATGGAAGAAAACTAGAGAGGGGGGAAAAAAAACTGCAATGTTGATTGAAAAACGGAAGCCCTCCAGGTGGAAACCTTTAAAAAGCAAGGCCGAGGCGCTACCCCTGTCTGTTGGTTATAATTAATGGAATCCTTGGACCTCCATTATTGACTCCACAATCTAAACCAGACCCTCCCCTGACCTCAAAGGCCCAAGACAAGATTTTTGTGATCAGTGGTCTGCTGCTAACTCCCCTCCTGGGACTATAGCAGTGTCCACCAGGGCCCAGAGCAGCAAGAGCCTCTGCAGGCAAAGGGAGTAAGCAAACTGAGCATTTCCCACCCTCTCCTGTTCCCTCAAGCTGCCCTGAGAAGTGAGGTGAAGCCATCCATCCTCTGTTCTGCTGCAGGGGAGCATAACATTCTCAGATGCCCAAGATGTCTCGTCTTTAAAATGCAGGAAAGGGCTGGGGGAAATGGCTTAATGGTTAAGGCATTTGCCTGTCAGGCCTAAGGACCCCTGTTTGATTGCCCAGGACCCATGTAAATCAGTTGCTCAAGGTGGTGCATGTGTCTGGAATTTGTTTGAAGTGGCTAGAGGCCCTTGCATGCCCATTCTCTCCCTCCCTTTAATAAATAAAATGCAGGAAAGTCAGGCATCATAGTGCCTGCCTTTTAGTCCCAGCACTCGAGAGGCTGAGGTAAGAGGATCACTGTGAATTAAAGACCAGGCTGGGACTACAGAGCAAGTTCCAGGTCAGCCTGGGCTAGAGTGAGACCTTGCTTCCAAAAGAAAAAAACAGGTCTACAGAGAGATCTCAGTGGTTAAGGCTCTTGCCTACAGAGCATAACAACTCAGGTTCAATTCCCCAGGACTCATGTAAAGCCAGATGCACAAAGTGGTGCATGTATCTGGAGTTCATTTGCAGTGGCTGGAGGCTTTGGCCCATATTTTCATTCTCTCTCTTCTCTGCCTCTCTCTGCTTGCAAATAAACTTTTTTTAAAAAGAGAAAATGCAGGAAAAAACCTAACTTCCCCTCTCCTAAAGAGCTGTCTATAACTTCTGACCCCATCACTTCCCAGAAACACCCCTTGGTAGCAAGAGTGGTTGAGGTTAGGACTATGACCTTGGTCCTTGAGCCTGCCTCATATATTAGAAGACAGATGAGATAGATAGGTGGGGTCAGCAGCAGCTAGTGACTCCTCACTCCAGATAAAGCCCCAACTTAGGGTGGAGATTAGCCAAAGAGAACAGTCAGGATAATACAGAGCTATGGAATAGGGAGTTAACAGATGGAGTCAGATTGCAACCTCTGGTGTGAATAGCCAGGTGGATCCCTGTCATCAGAAAGGTCCTTAAATGTGAAAGAGGCACTAAGGACCTGGCTCAGTGGATAGTGTTTGCTGTACAAGCCCAATGACCTGAGTGCAGGTTCCCGGACCCCACATAAAGGTTGGATGTGGTAGCAAAAAAAAAATGCGTAATTCCAGCACTCCTGTGGCAAGATGGGAGAGAGGAAAATCCACAGAAACTCCTAGGCCAGATAGCAGAAGGTGCAAAAGGCAGGAAGGCAGTCACAGCAAAGCAATGTGAAGAGCTGGTTTGCCACACTGGCCTAAAAGATAAAAGGGGCCCATGAGCCTAAGAATTTAGGTGGTCCCTAGATATTACAAAAGGCCAGCAAAACACTCTATGGTCTCCTTTCAGAAGCACAGTTCTGCCAACATCTTTTATTCATTTATTTACTAGAGAGACAGAGAATGAACATGCCAAGGCCTCCACCACTGCAACCAAACTCCAGGTGCAAGCATCACCATGTCCATCTGGCTTACATGGGTTCTGGGGAATCAAACCTGGGTCCTTAGGCTTCACAGTCAAGCGCCTTAACCACTAAGCAATCCATCTCTCTAGCCTAACATCTTGGTTTTTAATCTGTGAAAACAATTTTCAGATTTCTGACCTGCAGGTCTGTGTTATTTCAAGCCACAGAATTTGTGGTGACCTATTGTAAAAGCACAGAGAAGCTAGTGCAGTGGACTTGACTTCAACCCAAGGCATTGCGTACATTGCCTCTGAAGAATCTAGTCTCAACTAAGGTCACGGCCTTAAGGCTGGAAATGACTCACATAGCCTCCATTCTGTTTTTGGTGGGTTTTTTGTTTTTGTTTGTTTGTTTGGTTTGGTTTGGTTTTCCGAGGTAGGGTTTAATTCTAGCTCAGGCTGACCTAGAATTCACTCTGTAGTCTCAGGGTGACCACGAACTCTCGGCGATCCTCCTACCTCTGCCTCCCGAGTGCTGGGGTTAAAGGCGTGCGCCACCACACCCGGCACATAGCCTCCTTTCTGTTCAGTGTGTTTCATCATGTGTGGTAGCTCTCAGTGATGTTCGTGGTGCCTTCTGATCCTGCAAAGCTCAGACTGATTTTGGTCTTGGAGAGCTGCCTGAATTTGCCTTGCTTTAGGGTAAGTGTTGTTACTACCTATCCTTGTTCCCAGTCTCCTTGGGCTTTACATCTCCCCTGGCTGGATAATGGTGCCCTTCGAGTAAAGAAAACTTGAGAACATCCATGCAACTGAGAATTGGCTTCAAGTTCAGGATGGATTAGGCAGGAAGAAAAATTACAAAGTCTTTTATTTTTTAATATTTTCATTTATTTGACAGAGACAGACTATGGTTATGCCAGGGTCTCTTGCCACTATAGATGAACTCCAGACACAAGTGCCACTTGGTGAGTCTGGCTTTAAGTTCATATTGGGTAATAGAACCTAGGCCAGCAGGCTTTGCCAGTAAGAGCTTTTAACTGCTGAGGCCCTATAAGGTATTTTAAAATAATATATATGAGGGTTGGAGAGATAGCTTAGTAGCTAAGATACTTATGTGCAAAACCTAGTGACCAAAGTTGAATTCCCCAGTACCCACATAAAATGGAGCATGCATCTGGAGTTCATTTGCAGCTGTTGGAGGCCCTGGTGCATCCATCTGTCTGTCTCTCCTCACTCTCTCTCTGCTTGCAGATAGATATCAGGTATGGTGGTAAACACATGCAGTCCCAGCCCAGCGGAAGTGGAGGAAGGAGGGTCAAAAGTTCAAGGTCACCGGTGTGGTGGCGCACGCCTTTAATCCCAGCACTCTGGAGGCAGAGGTAGGAGGATTGCTGTGAGTTCGAGGCCACCCTGAGAATACAGAGTGAATTCCAGGTTAGCCTGGGCTAGAGTGAGACCCTACCTTGAAAAACAACAACAAAAAAAGTTCAAGGTCACCTTTGGCTATATAACAAATTCAAGTCTAGTCTGGACTACATAAGACCCCTGTCTCAAACAATTGGAAATGTTGTGATGTCACTGAAAGGATATTTAAAAACTCAAACTAGAGGCGCCTGCCTCCTAAGCCTAAGAACCAGGTTCCAATCTTCAGGTCCCACGTGTAGCCAGATGCAAAGTGATGCAAGGGCGCAATGCCGCACTTGCCCACAAGGGGGCGCACGCACCTGCATTTCGTTCACAGCAGCTGAGAGACTGCTGGCGCGCCCATTCTCTTATCTGTCTCCTTCTACCCTCTCTCTCTGTCTTTCTCTCTCTGTGTCTCTCTCTCAAAAAAATAAAAAAATAAAAATAAAAACTCAAACTATCCTACACCAGAGCTGAAGGTGTACAGACTATTGGGAAGACAGGAGTAAGAGTCAGAGCTGCCTTTGTGTGCATACAATCTACACAGTGAAGTAGCACAATATTTTGTGACCATTGAATAGGAAGCATAAAATGCTTTGAGTAGAATTGGAAGGCTTCCAGAAGAGTGCCAGGTAGGCTAGACCTTGAAGTGTGGGTGAGAGTTTAGTTTAAAAGGAAGAAGAGTACTGGAGAGATGGCCCAGTGGTTAAGGTACTTGCTTGTCTGCAAAGCCTAATGGCCTGAGTTTGCTTCCCCAGTACACATGTAAAGCCAGATGCACAAACTGGTGCATGCATCTGGAGTTTGTTTGCAATGGTCTTTGCGTGCCCATTTTTTCTTTCTGCCAGGTGTGGTGGTGCACGCCTTTAATCCCAGTATTTGGGAGGCAGAGGCAGGAGGATCGCTGTGAGTTCAAGGCCAACCTGAGACTACATAGTGAATTCCAGGTGAGCCTGGGCTGGAATGAGACCCTACCTGGAAAAATAAACAAACAGGAAGAAGCGTGGGGAGCACTTTGCTAGTATGTAGGGGGCCTTGGGTTCCATCTCTAGTACTTCAAAGAAAAAAGAGTGCTCCCCCCGCCCCCTGGGTCTCACAGGAGTGGGCTGTGAAGCACACCAGTGTGAGCAAAAACAGTATGAGGAAGCCTGCACCACACCTTCCAACCAAGATCCAGAAGGAAGTAGGATGCCCACTTTCCTTTGCCACTCAGCGTCAGTGGTCATCAGCTGCTGCAATGGGACAGGAACGTTCAAGTGGAGGCACTAAAGAATAATGTCATTTCTGTATAAAGATGAAAGAATCAGGGAGAAACTAGCAGAAACAATGATTTAGTAAGGGAAGAAGGAAATTAACATACAAACATAACAGCTTCACATACAAGCTGGGCAATCAGCAAACTCGCTGGTAGAGAAAACCCCATTTACAGTAGCAAATAGCACAAAAATTAAAGTGTGTTTATTTTTTTGACTGAGTATGAGGCTGAGTATCATACCCCAGACTGGCCTCTAGCTCACTGCATAGTCAAGGATGACCTTGAATTGCTGATTCAATTTTCTGGGTACTGGGATTACAGACATGTGCCACCATACCTAGTTTTGTTTTTTCAAGGTAGGGTCTCTAGCCCAGGCTGACTGGAACTCACTGTGTCATCTCAGGCTGGTCTCAAACTCACAGCGATCCTCCTACCTCTGCCTCTCAAGTGCTAGGTGTACCCAGCCACCTGTAGTATTATGTGGTATTATGTGGTATTATGTCCCTAACCCACCAACCCTATGTTTACTTTTAAAAAAATTGCTTAGGGCTAGAGAGATGGCTAAGCGGTTAAGGCACTCATCCGCAAAGCCAAAAGACCCAGGTTCAATTCCCCAGGACCCATGTAAGCCAGATGCACAAGGTGGTGCATGCATCTGGAGTTTGTTTGCAGTGGCTGGAGGCCCTGGCATGCCCATTCTCTCTCTCTCCCCTTGCCTATTTCTCTTATCTCTTTTTCCCTTCTCTCTCTCAAATAAAGAAATAAATAATTTTTAAAAAATTATTTACTGTGTGCAAGGGTGGGCATGTGCATGCCATGGCACATGTGTGGAGGTCAGAGGACAACTTACAGGTGGGTCTTCACCTCCTACCTTGTGGAGCAGGGCCTAGCCCAGGCTGACCTGGAATTCACTTGGTAGTCTCAGGGGGGCCTTGAGCTCACAGCAATCCTACTACTTCTTCCTCTCAAGTGCATGTTCCATCACACCCAGCTTATTTTTATGGTTTTGTGTGTGTTTGTGTATGTATGAGAATAGGCACATGCATGCCAAGGCATATGTGTAGCACATGCCTTTAATTCTAGCGCTCAGGATGCTGAGGTAGGAGGATTGCTATGAGTTCAAGGCCAGCCTGAGCTGCAGAATGAGTTTCCAGGTCAGACTAGGATAGTGTGAGACACTGCTTTAAAAAAAAAAAAAAAGGGCCTGGAGAGATGGCTTCGTGATTAAAGGCACTTGCTTTCAAAGCTTGATGGCCCAGGTTCAATTTCCCAGCTCCCATGTAAAGCCAGATGCACAAAGCGGTACATCCATCTGGGGTTTGTTTGCAGTGGTATGAGAACCTGGTGAAGCCATACTCACTCTGCCTGTCTCTCTCAAATAAATAAAGAAAATAATTTTTTTAATCTCTAGGAAGAAAATAATTCTGAAAGATAAAAAATTAGACTTGAACAAATGGGAAAATCTCACCTGGTTGTGGATAAATGACTCAACAGCATAAATATTGTCAGTGTTCTCTAAGCTAACAGAAATGGAAGGAAATCAGAGGAAGAAATACCAATAGACCATCTTTATGGAGATGGAAATAACATCTTTTATGGAGATTAAAAAGTTGATGTTAAAGTTTAAATGAATAATTGAATAGCCAGAAATAAATTCCTAAAAATCCACAAAGGGCCCAGCACTTGAAGGCAGAGTTAGGATTTCTGTGAGTTTGAGGCCAGCTTGGGCTAGAGTGAGACCTTGCCTTGAAAAAAACAACAAAGAAATCCACAAAGGGACCTGCCAAACACAAGACCATATTTGGGAGTCACTGTGATGAAGCATGTCACTGACATACACAGTCAGCAGGGTAGTACTCACATGTACAGGCCTCACATGATAGGGGGACCCACCAAACCACAAGGGTAAAGGTAGACTATAATAAATGCTTTGGGGTAGCTGCCTAACCATTCAGAAAAGAGAAAATTATACCCATAACAGATACCATACACAGAAAGAAACTCCAGATGACTCAGAGTGTAAATACAGAAAGATAAAGTTACACAAGCTCTTAGAGAAATTGATTAATTCTTTAACCTCTGTATAGGAAAAAATCTTTCTAGTTGACTCAAAATCCTGTTATTGTTTTAAATTCATAACTTTACTACATAAAATGAAATTTCATGAAAAAATGCAACTGACCATGTAGGAAATGTGTGTACTGCACACCATAGATGCTATGAGTAAAAGGAGCACTTGTATGAGGTGATCAGCATTCCTCCACCCTTCTACCACGATGTCCACACACCCAGAAATATGAATCCAAGTGACCACGGACTGAAACCTTGAACCAAGATAACTACTTTCTTCCACCTGGCGTGGTGGCGCACACCTTTAATCCTAGCACTCCAGAGGCAGATAGGATTGCTGGTAGTTCAAGGTCACCCTGAGACTACATAGGGAAAGGTCAGCCTGGGCTAGAGCAAGAGCCTACCTCAAAAAAACAAAACAAAACAAAAAAAAACCCTTTCTCCTTTAACTTATTTTTCTTAGGTATTTTGTGACAGCAACAGAAAAGCTGACTGACACAGATATGGAGTGGAAGGAGAAAGGGAATGGCACTGCTCTGTGCCTGTCTCTGAGTATGGCTCCTTCAGGACCGTGTGAGGGTTCTGTGTGAAAGAAACAGCAAGGACTTAAGAGGATGAAACTGGCAAATACCCAAATGAAGTTAACCATATTATAAGTTAGTTTCTTTCCTCCCTTCCTTCCTTCCTTCCTTCCTTCCTTCCTTCCTTCCTTCCTTCCTTCCTTCCTTCCTTCCTTCCTTCTTTCTTTCTTTCTTTCTTTTTTTGGAGAGAGACACAGAGAGAGAGGGAGAGGAAGACAGATAGAGATGGACGCACCAGCAGCTGACAAAATCTAGATGCTTGCGCCCCCTTGTGGTCAAGTGTGGCATTGTACCCTTGTGTCACTTTGCATCTGGCTAAATGTGGGACCTGGAGATTGGAACCAGCATTCTTAGGCTTAGGAGGCAGGTGTCTTAACCACTAAGCCATCTTTCCAGCCCTAAATGTTTTTTTTTTAAACCTTTCATTTATTTATTTATTTGAGGGAGAGAGAGAGAGAGAGAGAATGGGCACACCAGGGCCTCCAAGCACTGCAAACTAACTCTAGATGAATGTGCCACCATGTGCATCTGGCTTATGTAGGTCCTGGAGAATTGAACCTGGGGTTCTTTGGCTTTGCAGGCAAGTACATTAACTGCTAAGACATCTCTCCGCCCCCTTTTTTTTTTTTTTTTTTTTTTTTTGGTAGAGGTAGGGTCTCACTCTAGCCCAGGCTGACCTGGAATTCACTATGTAATCTCAAACTGGCCTCAAACTCATGGCGATCCTATCTCTGCCTTATGAGTGTGCTGGGATTAAAGGCACCACCATGCCCGGCTTTCTTCTTTTACTTTTTTTTTTTTTTTTTTTTTTTTTTTCAAGGTAGGGTTTCACTCTGGTCCAGGCTGACCTGGAATTCACTATGTAGTCTCAGGGTGGCCTCGAACTCACAGTGATCCTCCTACCTCTGCCTCCCTAGTGCTTGGATAAAAAGCATGCACCACCACATTGGTTCTTCTTTTTACTTTTTAAAAAGTATTTTAGGGCTGGAGAGATGGCTTAGTGATTAAGGCACCTGCTACAAAGCCAAAGGACCCAGGTTCAATTCCCCAGTACCCATGTAAGCCAGATGCACAAAGTGGTGCATGTATCTGGAGTTCATTTGCAGTGGCTAGAGGCCCTGGTGCACCATTCTATCTGCTCCCTCCCTCAAATAAGTAAATTTAAAAAAATTTTTTTTAAGTATTTTATTGGGGTTGGAGAGATGACTTAGTGGTTAAGCGCTTGCTTTGAAGCCTAAGGACCCCAGTTCAAGGCTCAATTTCCTAGCACCCAATGTAAACCAGATGCACAAGATGGTGCATATATCTGGAGCTCATTTGCAGTGACTGGAAAACCTGCCTCTGCCTCCAGAGTTCTGGGATTAAAGGCATGCACCGCTACACCTGACTTGCAGCACTATTTATAATAGCCAAGTTAAAGAGTCAGCCTAGGTGACCATCAACAAAGGATGAATAAAGAAACTGTAAAGCTGGGCATGGTGGCACATGCCTTTAATCCCAGCACTCAGGAGGCAGAGGTAGGAGGACTGTCATGAGTTCAAGGCCACCCTGAGACTACATAGTGATTTCCAGATCAATCTGAGCTAGAGTGAGACCCTACCTCGGAAAACCAAAAAAAAAAAAAAAAAAAAAAAAAAAAAAAAAGAAGAAGAAGAAAGAAGAAGAAACTGTGGTAGCCAGTCGTGGTGGGTTACACATTTTTTTTTGTTTGTTTGTTTTGTTTCTTTGAGGTAGGGTCTCCTTCTACCCCAGGCTGACCTGGAAGGTAGTCCCAGGCTGGCCTCAAACTCATAGCAATCCTCCTACCTCTGGGAAACTTTTTGTTTGTTTGTTTTGTTTCAATCTCTTCTACCCCAGGCTGACCTGGAAGTGCTGGGATTAATGGTGTGCACTACCATGCCTGGCTCACAATGGAGTTTTATTCAACCAAAAAGAAGAATGAAATTATGCAATTTACTAGAAAATAAATTCAACTACAGGTCATCAAATTAAGCAAAATAAGCCAAAATGCATGTTTTCTCTTATTTTTGGACCCTAGATTCTACAGAGACATATAATACGATATATATGTACACACACATAACATGAAAGCTAAGTCCAGGGAAGGAAAAGCACTAGCAGGATGCTAGGGCAGTGAATGTGATCAGAGTACACAATATACTTAAAGATATTGTTTTCATGAAACCTAGCACTCTGCAGTGAATATATGCCAGAAATAAAGGTTTAAAAAATAAGGTGTCCCAGGGACAACTCAGTGGTAGAGTGTGTATGCTTAGAAGCTAGAAGCCCTGAGTTCCATCATCCATGACAAAAGAAAAGAAAAGAAGGCAGGGCATGGTGGTGCACGACTTTAATCCTGAAGAATAGCTGTGAATTTGAGGCTAGCCTGGAACTAGAGTGAGTTCCAGGTCAGTCTGAGCGAGAGTAAGACAAGAAAGAAAGAAAGAAAGAAAGAAAGAAAGAAAGAAAGAAAGAAAGAAAGAAAGAAAGAAGGAAGGAAGGAAGGAAGGAAGGAAGGAAGGAAGGAAGGAAGGAAGGAAGGAAGGAAGGAAAGAAAGAGAGAAAGAAAGGGAAAGGAAGGAAGAGAAAGAAAGAAAGAGAAAGAAAGAAAGAAAGGGAGGGAGGGAGGGAAGGAGGGAGGAAGGAAGAAAAAAGAAAAGAAATCTGGGTGTGGTGGGATACACCTTTAATCCCAGCACTTGGGAGGCAGAGGTAGGAGGATTGCCATGGGTTCGAGGCCACCCTGAGACTACAGAGTGAATTCCTGGTCAGCCTGGGCTACAGTGAGACCCTACTTTGAAGCCCCCCCCCCGCAAAAAAAAAAGAAAAAAGAAAAAGAGCCACAGGAATGTCAGGAAAGTGGGGGTGGGGTGGGGGCGCAGGGCAGGAAAACAGCAAACGAGAGTGAGGATGAGAATTACACTGAACCTTAGCCATGCCACACTTTTGTCTTACCTTCCTGAACTGTGAGCAGCCTGGCCCTTTCTCTGTGCTGACAACGCTTCCTGGCACCTCACAGATATTGTTTCTGTTGGCAGTGGCTCTCTTGGTCACAGAGTTGTCACAGTTCTTCACTTCAGAGTCGCTGGCGGAAGGTTCCTTAGGAAACAGCCTTTTGCGTGCTGCTCTTGAGATGCTCTCTGGGACCTGGTTGGCTCTACCTTCACCAGCCTTTGCACTTGACCCTATTGGATCTGACCTGATGTATTAAGAGGAATTAGATGGAGGAGCTATTTACACTAATGGAGCAGTGTGAGATGATAATGATAATTCTGGTTCAGGAAATGTATTCATAACACGAGACTACTTGCTGAAGTTAAGATTTGTATGTGTGACCATTTAGAAATCCCTTGACAGATTGGAATCATTCAGTAAAGCAATCCACTGGTCATCAGATATCATGTAATGTGGAGCCAGGGTCAACTGAGGAAAAAAATATTGTCATACTAGACGTGTATAACATCAAATTTTAGGAGGTCATGAAAATCCACGTTTTTGAGTCATAATCCATGATACTGGAATATGCCCATAATGCATGTTTCATGGGGGAATAGGATACAATATACATGTATGTTACATCCCAATCTCCCTTTTTATTGTTTGTTTGTTTTGGTTTTTTGGTTTTTCAAGGTAGGGTTTCACTTTAGTCCAGGCTGACCTGGAATTCACTATGTAGTCCCAGGCTGGCCTCGAACTCACAGTGATCCTCCTACCTCTGCCTCCCAAGTGCTGGGATTAAAGGCTTGCACCACCATGCCTGGCTTAATCTTCCTTATTTTTAAAACATAGTATACTTTTAATTACTAAAGCCCACTGACAATTTACATTATATCTCATAATATGCATGCAGTCCTTTTGATGTTAATAACATGAATTTGGCATCATTTACTTTTTTTTTTTTTTAAGGCAAGATTTCACTCTAGCCTAGCAAGACCTAGAACTCACTGTGTAATCCCAGAGTGGCCTCAAACTCACAGAAATCTTCCTACCTCTGCCTCTACAGTGCTGGAACTAAAGGCATGTACCACCATCTTCTTTAAAAGATAACTATATGTAAGCCAGGTGTGGTGGCACATGCCTTTAATCCCAACATTCAGGAGGTAGGGATAGGAATATTGTTGTGAGTTTGAGGCCAGCCTGGGACTACATAGTGAATTCCAGGTCAGCTTGAACTAGAGGGAGACCCTACCACAAAAAAAACAAAAAACAAAAAAAATGCTGGCTGTGAAAAATGCTGGCTGTGGTGGTGCATGCTGGTAGGATATTGCTGAAGAGGCAGGGCAGGAGAATCAGGAGGAGTTGGAGGCCAGCCTGGGTTACACATTAAAAAACAAAAGCAGGGGGCTGGAGAGATGGGTTAGAGGTTAAGGCGTTTGCCTGTGAAGCCAAAAGATCCCAGTCTGATTCTCCAGGACCCATATAAACCAGTTGCACGAAGGGCACATGCATCTGGAGTTTGTTCGTGGTGGCTAAGAGGCCCTGGTGTGCCCATTCTCTCTCTGTCTGCCTCTCTTCTCTCTCTCTCTCTCTGCTTACAAATAAATAAATAATTTTTAAAAAAAAAGCAAAAAAGGGCTAGATGGCTTAGCAGATAAGGCACTTGCTTGCAAATCCAAAGGACCCAGGTTTGATTCCCCAGGACCCATGTAAGCCAGGCATACAAAGTGGTGCATGCATCTAGCATTCATTTGCAGAAGCTAGAGGCCCAGGCGCCCCCATTCTCTCTCTGTCTGTCTCTTTCTCTCTCAAATAAATAAATAAAATATTTTTAAAAGAACAGGTGGATGGCACCTAAAGAATGACACCTGTGGTTGTCCTTTGACCTCCACATGCACATGTACACACATACCCAACATGTGCACCTGGACATAAACAAGCGTGCACATGTGCTCACACATACACACATGAGACTAAGCATTAAAAAAAGGAAGACTCCCTATGTCTGAGAAACAGTTCTGGGTAGTAAATACAGACTTTCCTATGAAAATTAACACTGTATTGCTTCTTTTTTTCAAGGTAGGGTCTCACTCTAGTCCAGGCTGACCTGGAATTCACTATGTAGTCTCAGGGTGGCCTCAAACTCATGGCGATCCTCCTACCTCTGCCTCCCAAGGGCTGAGATTAAAGGTGTGCGCCACCATGGATTTTTTTTTTAAGACAGTAGCCCAGGCTGGCCTCCATCTTACTATGTCGCTGAAGCTGGTCTTATACTTGAGCTCCTCCTGCCTCTACCTCCCAAGTACTGAGATTACAGGTGTGGCCACTAGGCTCATCATGTATCACTCTTAAAATACAACCGAGCTGAATGTCATGGCTCTGCCTATAACCCCAGCACTTGACCTCACATAGCTCTTCCAGATTCAATCAACATTTCTGATTTTATGTTTGTCAAATTGTCAATTGTTTCCTGAGTTGTTTCAGAATAACAATGTTGAAATACAGCCTTACCTTCTCTGGACCTGGGAAAGACATACTGACTGTGGTGAAGATGCTCTGCTGGAGTGATCAGCTAACGTGGCCAAGATAAAGTTAGCTTCCAGTAGCATATCGTTGACACTTAAAATAACCGGTCTAAAGAGACAACAATAACACTCATGTTCAGATGGACATCAGGAACACATTAGAAAATATGACTACATTCTAGAATAAAAAGAAGCAATACAAAGTCAGGCGTGGTGGCGCACGCCTTTAATCCCAGCACTTGGGAGGCAGAGGTAAAAGGATTGCACTGAGTTTGAGGCCACCTGAGACTACATAGTGAATTCCAGGTCAGCCTGGGCTAGAGAGAGACCCTACCTCGAAAAAAAAACAAAAAAAGGAAATAATACAAAGCTTGGCATGGTAGTGCAACCTATGATCACAGCATTTGGAGGCTGAGGTAAGAGAATCACCATGAGTTCAAGGCCAGCCTGGGCTACTTACTGAATTCCTGGTCAGCCTGGGCCAGGATGAGACCCTGCCTCAAAAAAAAAAAAAAAAAAAAAAAGTGCTGGGGAGATGACTCAGCAGTTAAAGGCACTTGCTTTCAAAGCTAGACACACAAAGTGATGCATAAGTCTATAGTTTGTAGTGGCAAGAGGCCCTGGCATGCCCATTCTCTCTCTGTATTTGTTTTTCTCTCTCTCTGATTGCAAATTATATATATAGCTCACTTTAATAAATGTTGCTTCTGAGGTATGTATGAACCAATTTCACCATGATGCAAAAGAAAAGAATCTCAAGAAAGTTCTTAAGACATACTTCCCAGGAAAGTCAAACTGGATGGCTATAGGAACATGAAGAGCTTCTGAAAATGTCAGTATTCCCTGAAAAAAGAAGAAAAATAAAGATGAAGTCTGCATTAAAAAAAAAAAAACCTGCTAGTAAAAATTTGAATTGAACAAAAATGTTTCTTACTTACCTTTAGTTCTTTGAAGCAAAATGTTATTTCAGTATCAAATCCAACCTGAAAGAATTCAAACTCTTCTGGACCAAAAAACATCTCACTGTACACAGAACTGGTCAAATCTGTTTGATGGTATAGGAAAATAAAGAATAAAACTGGGGCTGGAGAGACAGCTTAGCAGTTAAGGTGCTTGCCTGCAAAGCCAAAGGACCCAGGTTTGATTCCCCAGGACCCACGTAATGCACAAGGGGGCGCACACGTCTGGAGTTCATTTGCAGTGGCTAGAGGCTCTGGCACACCCATTCTCTCTCCCTCCCTCTTTGTTTGTCAAATAAATAAATAAAAATAAAATATTAAAAAGATTAAAACTGATCCTAGAAGCATTTTGTTTAATTTAAATGTACAAATATAAGCATAAGTTGGGGTTGGGAGAACAGTTGGGTGCAGCAGGTAAGAGAGCCTGAGAGGGCCTGAGTTTGATCCCCTCACCACATAAAAGCTGGGCATTGCCATGTGCACCATAACTCCACTTCTATGGGGAGCAGAGACAGGAGAATCACTGGGCTCACTGATCAACCAGTCTGACCAAAATGGCTGTTCTGGGTTCACAGAGAAACTCTATATCAAGGAAATAACACAGAAGAGTGACAGAGGAGGAGACCCCACCTTCTCCTCTGGCCTCTGCATGTGTGTGCACAACGCATGCACATCTGCACACACATGTGCACACACCACACCACAACACTACACTCACATACATGCATATGAAACAACCTCTGGTAAACAGACCTAAGAGAAGCCATTTCAGGCCACTTAACCATCTTGGCATTCTCAAGGAGCCATAGGAGATCAAAGATCAGCACAGAGCATTGATTACAAGAATGAGGATGTGGTCCCAGTAAGGCATCTGGTGTTTGCTCTCACCCTGAGGTCAAGGTGTCCTGATATTTGGTATCTGTTTCATACCTGGTGCTAACTACAAAAATTCTGCTTTTGTAATCATGCCTGCTTGTTCTTGTTAAAGACAATTGTGGTGGGGGTTTCTGGGAGGTTTTCAAATCATTATAAAGGAATGTGGTTTTTGCCTTTAAAAACTCACTGTAGGGCTGGACAAATGGCTTAGTGGTTAAGGCGTTTGCCCGCAAAGCCAAAGGACCTAGGTTCGATTCCCCAGGACCCATGTAAGCCAGATGCACAGGGTGGTGCATGTGTCTGGGGTTCGTTTGCAGTGGCTGGAGGCCCTGGCACACCCATTCTCTCTCTGTCTGTCTGTCTCTCTCTCTCTGCTTCTTTCTCTCTCTCAAATTAATTAATTAATTTAATTAAATTAAAAAAATTATTCTCTCTAGAAAAAAAAACTCACTGTAAAAGTAGGACAAGATGCTCTCCTTGCTGTGAGGGAACAGTCACCAACTGGCTTAATAAAGACTCTCCTTTTTAATTTTTATTTGGGTGGTCTTCTGTTCATTTCTGGTCTGGGACTCTATATGTGGAGGCTCCAGCAAGGTATTATATTCTTCTCACTAAACTGACCCTTGAATGTGGTCTCACAGAGTCTTAGATGTTGCAGTCCCCCCCAAGGCCAGCTCAGGAGGGACGGTAGGGTCTCTGCCGTGTTGGGGTGAGCAGCGCAGAGTCATGACACAGACTCCGGGAGTTGGGTGAAAGTGGAAGCGAGACTCCGCAAACTCATTTATTTAGGAAAATGCACGTGGGTTTTAAGGGGGTTGGCTGGCTAATCCTTGTATGGGGTGGTCCCCTTTTTGTGACCAATGACAGCCTGTCTCTGGATAGGACATCCTCATAGTAGGCTTCTCGCGAGCATGGGACTGCAGTTGTTGTCACATCAAGCCTGTGCAGAATGCCATTTCCACAGAAGCCACTTCCTGTTTTCTTCTGCCATGCAGTCTGGCTAGGACCAGGCCTATATTGTGCCATACATATCCTCCTTTTTGTTTTTATTATTGGCAATCCTGAGAGGTATGGTTTTTGGAAAGCCATTGTTGAACCCAGGCCCCAAGGGATCATCACATGTGACGGTGCCTGTCTTAGGTTGTTCCATCTCATGGAGTCTTACCTGTCATTGGCTACTCACCACCTTGGTGAGAAACCCCGAGGGGGATGGCCTGGTATGGTTTTTGGAAAGCCATTGTTGAACCCATAGTTTCTTGGGATTGTCCTCTGACTGCAGGTTAGAGACCCTAGGGGGTGGCCACTGAGAGACGTTCCTCAGCCCCAGGGACATTCTCCAGGAAAGGAGTGGTAGTCAGAGGTCATCAACTCCATGAGCTGAGAGTCATCTAGTCTGAAAACTTCCAGAGGTAAGGGGGATTCAGTGGAAGTCTGGATGCAGCAATACTTCCTGGGCAGTGGCAACACATTGCTCCAATCCCTGGTCTGTCTGTTTCAGTTCTGTGTGGCCAGGTATTCTTTCTTTCTTTCTTTCTTTCTTTCTTTCTTTCTTTCTTTCTTTCTTTCTTTCTCTTTCTTTCTTTCTTTCTTTCTTTCTTTCTTTCTTTCTTTCTTTCTTTCCCTCCCTCCCTCCCTCCCTCCCTTCCTTCCTTTCTTTCTTTGGAGAAAGACACAGAAAGAGATAGAGAGAGAGGGAGCCAGATAGAGAATGGTCGTGCCAGCAGCCTCTCAGCTGCTGTGAACACACTCCAGATGCTTGCGCCCCTTGTGGGCAAGTGCGGCATTGCGCCCTTGAGTCACTGCATCTGGCTAAACGTGGGACCTGGAGATTGTGTGAGATCTAAGAAATTAAGATATTGACTTTAGCTTCTGTAACTCCTTGTGCTTGACAGTAGTACTGCCATTTTTAAGCAGATAGCCATTATAGCAAAACAGACTGCCATCTGAAATAAAAAGCCCAGGCCTGACTCAGATGAGGAACTTGCATGTACTGACCTTTGCTTCTTTCCCAACCCCCTCCCTCTCTCTTATTGTTCATTCCTGGGAAGTCTTAGGACATCCTGAGATAATAAAGAATCTGCAAACAAGTGGCTGATCCTAGATAAGCAGCTCAAAATGTTCCATGGCAGCTATTTCAAATGTTGCAATATGATGTAACTGCTGTATCCCTTCTCTATATAAAACCCTTTCCCCAAGAGTGGGGCTCTCTCTCACACTCCCACTGCTTGGTTTGTGTGGACAGAGTCCCAGTCTAGGCTTGGTAATAAAGAATTCCATGTAATTGCAGTCGAGCTTCTCGGTCTTGTTGTCTCACTGGGTGACTCCCAAGGACCCCAACCCACATTTGGGGGTCCTGGCACTACAATTGGAACCGGCATTCTTAGGCTTAGCAGGCAGGCGCCTTAACCACTAAGCCATCTCTCCAGCCCCTAGGTGTCCTTTCTGTTTACTGTTTGTTTTGTCTTTTGTGTTTAATATTTTTGGATCCTCCTAGGAAACCAGCTGCAGAATCAAAACTCCACCATGGCATAGACAAGCTCCATATCTGGCACATCTAGCCCATTGCAATGTGTCCTTACTAACTTTTCATTCTTCCAACAGCAGCATCTGTCTTAGGTGCCACGTGAAATGCCTTTTCTTTGAGGAAGTTCTGTGAATTATACTAGCCATCCTTTGATGTGGGATGGCCACCAGAAGGAACCTTCGACCTCCCAACTGCATAACGAGTGGAATGGGTCATCCTTGGGCAACCTGGACACCCTGAACACCCTAGGAAAATTTGAAATTTAAACATTGGAATTGAGACTAGTCAAGTTTTGGGTTGGAAAATCCACAATGTGAAGTCTGAAATTATACTGGAAGTAATTTCAAGGTTTGGTTTTGGTCTCTGAAGTTGTAAGTAGAATAGGAATTTAAAATGGGAATGCATAGCTTCTGAATGAATGAATGTGTGAGGGGGAGATGGTTGTCTGAAGTCTGTATGAAAAGTGCACTTGAAATGAATGTGTATGAGTGGATGTGGCTTACAGCCCTAAGACTGCATGCTTAGGAAAGCTTGTCTTTGTGTCTGTTCTGCAGTACCAATACAGTAGGAAATTCATTGTGGGGGATGTCCTCCACCAAACCCATTGTCCTAGACTGCATGGCCAACTCTTATGGTTGAATGTCCCCCAGAAGAAAGTAATTAAGATCATAAGCAGGGGGCTGGAGAGATGGCTTAGCGGTTAAGGTGCATGCCTGTGAAGCCTAAGGACCCTGGTGCAATTCTCCAGGTCCCACGTAAGCCAGATGCACATGGTGGTGCATGTGTCTGGAGTTCGTTTGCAGTGGCTGGAGGCCCTGGTGTACCCATTCTCACTCGTTCTCTCTATCTCTGACTCCCTCTCTCTGTCTCTAACAAATAAATAAATAAAAATAAAATCTTTTTTAAAAAGATCATAAGCAGGGAAAAATACAAGATTCTCCTACTCTTCAAAAGTTGTAAAATGACACAATTAGAAAGCTGCCTTGTAGCCCTGAGAAAGTCCAAAACTCTCCCTGGAATTTAGGGGAAAAAAGGGGGGGGCGTTTTGCTATCCTGCTGTGTTCCCCAGGGTCAAGAAGTAGATCAGAAATAGTTAAGTTCTGGGCCAGTCCCAGGCAGATGCTAAAACCTGGGGGAAATTGTCTTGCTCTCACATGCTGTGACTGAGCAGGCACCTACAATGTGTCACTTAGTACTTTCTCCTGAAGGGCTTGATCTGCAGATGCCCAGGTGGCTCTGGGAGTAAGAGGGGGAGCCTAACACACAAGTCTCATTGTTGGGCAGGGAGACAAGACACAGACCTCTCTGGGTTTATGCTGCCCCAGGAGAATCCCTGGTGGTTCTTCTTTCTTGGCTTCCTGGCCTTGCAGAGCCAGGGGAGCTGCAAGCCCAGGGAATCTCAGGATCCTGGCCCCAGCATGATGATGGGTGAGTCCTAAGTTGCTGCGAACAGACGGGGACTTCTTTTAAGAAATTTGTAAGTGGGGCTGGATAGATGGCTTATCAGTTAAGGTGCTTGCCTGAAAAGCCAAAGGACCTAGGTGTGATTCATCAAGACCCACATAAGCCAAATGCTCAAGGCGGCGCATGTGTCTGGAGTTCGTTTGCAGTGGCTAGAGACACTGATGCATCCAATCTCTCTTTGCCTAATCCTAACCCTCTCTCTCTACTACTTTCTCTTTTTCTCAAATAAATAAATAAAAAGAAAAAGAAAATATTTTTAAAAAGAAATTTGTAACTGTTTTTAAGTTTATTTTATCTCTCTATGCTTCTATGGAACTACTAACAGACAAAAGCCTCAAGATTTATGTTTAAATTTAGAAGTACCTAATACTGAGTTTGTCAGAAAATTTCTAAAACTTTTAATAATGTTTGAATCTGCTTTCATATTTTTTTAAAAATGTGTTTCATGAAAGTTACAAGAAAAAAGTTCCCAAATCAACAAATAATAAAATCTAAAGCCAGGCATGGTGGTGCATGCCTTTAATCCCAGCACTCGAGAGGCAGAGGTAGGATCACTGTGAGTTCAAGGCCACCCTGAGACTACATAGTGAATTCCAGGTCAGCCTGGACTAGAGTGAGACCCTATCTCAAAAAATAAAATAAAATAAAATCTATATGTATATTCTGGGTCTGGTCTACTCTTTTATAAAAATGTTATTTCAAAAAGCCTTTTTAGGAAAAAAACTTAAATTGTCATATTAAAAGTCTTATGGTAAGGACAATGAAAGGTTTTTTTTTTTTGGTAGTTATGAGATAAACTGACTAAGGAAGATAAACTGGAGAGAAAACTTTAAATGTTGGATGTTAAATGTTTGATAAAAAAGATTGTTCCAGAGCTGGGCGTGGTGGCACACGCTCCAGGACCCATGTAAGGCAGATGCACAAGGGGGCACATGCATCCAGAGTTCGTTTGCAGTGGCTGGAGGCCCTGGTGCACCCAGTCTCTCCCCACTTCCTCTTTCTCTCTCTCAAATAAATAAATAAAATATATTTTTAAAAAAATTGTTAGAGTGATTATATAGATTGTAAGGTAAAAGTATGTGGATGAAGGTATGAGTAAGCTTAAACAGAAAGTTAAAGACAAAATTGATTAACTAAGTCTTAAAGTATTTGATCAAATTACAGACTCGAGATATAAAATGATTATAAGCCTAGAGCTTATATCAGATTAACACAGGATGTCCCTGGCTGGTAGCAGGTTATTATGGTATTCAGGTTGTAAACTTAAAACTTTAACTGTCTCAAAAAGGGGGGTGGGGGCAGCTGGAGAGATGCCTTAGTGGCTAAGGCACTTGCCTGCAAAGCATAAGGACCCAGGTTCAATTCCCCAGTACCCACATAAACCATATGCACAAAGTGGTGCATATGTCTAGAGTTCATTTGTAGTGAATGGAGGCCCTGGGATGCCCATTATTTCTCTTATAAATAAATAAAATTAAAAGACTTTAACTCATTGATGTTAATCTGGTCATGATAATGGTTGTGAAAGACTGACTTTAGAGTACTCAAACAAGTTCCTCTATTTGTCAACCTTTTAACTAAATATTAAGGTTAAAATTGGCTCATTAATATTTAATTCTCTCCTAAGGTTATTATATCTAAAACCCTGCCTCAAAAAAAAAAGCTGTCTGGCGTGGTGGTGCAAGCCTTTAATCCCAGCACTCAGGAGGCAGAGGTAGGAGGATTGCAGTGAGTTCAAGGCCACCTTGAAACTACATAGTGAATTCCAGGTCAGCCTGAGCTAGAGTGAAACCCTATCTCAAAAAACTAAAAAAGATAGCCGGGCGTGGTGGTGCACGCCTTTAATCCCAGCACTCGGGAGGCAGAGGTAGGAGGATTGCCGTGAGTTCAAGGCCACCCTGAGACTACATAGTTAATTCTAGGTCAGCCTGGGCCAGAGTAAGACCCTACCTCGAAACCCCCCCCCAAAAAAAAAGCTCATGGAGGAACTATTTATTCTCTTTTCCTATTTTATAAGGCAAATAGACCACATTTGGAGACACTGAACAGCATTTATCTGTCACAACACTTGGAAACTATTTACTATTTACTTCATGGTGAATAATAAAAGAAAATTCTAAACAAAGTTATGTTGTAATTTAAGATGTAATTCCTCAATTCCTCCAACAATCAGTTTTAACATTTTAGATTTAACTTACATCATTTCTGAGCAGAATTACAGAGTTGTTTAAGGTTTGAATAGTTATAGATTATATCATGAAATTTTGTGTATGTTTGGATTCACTATAGTTCTATTAAAATGATGTGGAAGAGATTGAAAATATTTTTTTCTGGCTCAGCAGTTAAAAGTGCTTGTTTGAAAAGCCAGATGCGCATAGTGGAGCATGCATTTGGAGACTGCAGTGGCAAATGGCCCTGACATGCCCATTCCCTCTCTTTTCCATGTAACTTGTTTCCTTTTTCATTAGGTCATGGCAGTCTATTCCAGTTCCTCTATTCTTTGGGTATGTTAGACATAGCTGAATTAATTTCAGAAACTGACTTACAGCTTTTTTTTTTTTTTTTTTTTTTTGAGGTTGGGTTTCATTCTAGCCCAGGCTGACCTGGAATCTGTCATCTGAGGGTGGCCTTGAACTGAGGGTGGCGATCCTCCTACCTCTGCCTCCCAAGTGTTATTTAGCTTTTAAAAGTGCTAAATGTCCTCATTAAAAAAATGAAAATATTTTCTAAAGGTATCCTGATTCTGATGAGCTTTAAAAATTGTGGTTTTTCATGTCTTCATATTTAAGCCAAAAATGTTACTACATAATAAATTTTTCTTATTTATTTTGAATTCTGTTAGCAGATCTTTTGTTCATATTTTACTCTTTGTATTCTCATGTGCCTTAAATATGTGAACTCTACTTTTTGTCAATATCAGACTTTTCTAGATATCAGAACATTGTAATTTTGTTTATGCAAACTCCACGATGTTTGGCTATCAATATCTAAAGTTTTTTCTTATTTTTTTTTTCTCGTGAAAAAAAGTTAAAGGCTAGGGTAATTTTTATTTACTTACTTTTTTTTTTTTTTGGGGTTTCACTCTAGCCCAGGCTGACCTGGAACTTAGGGGTTTCAGGCTGGCCTTGCCCAGGCTGACCTGGTGCTGGGAACTCCAGCACAACTAGTCCCAGGCTTTAAAGATGGTTCTTGAACTCAGAGTGATCCTAATCTGTCTCCCAAGGCAGCTGGGGATTAAAGGCATGTGCCAGCACAGGTCTAGCTAAAACCCTGTAAACCAAAAAAAAAAAAAAAAAAAAAAAGATGGTTCTTGTCTTGTTCATGCTGGTTTTGCTGGGTGGTTATCACTGAGGTTACAATCTAAGTCTTATAAAAAGTTACTTAGTCATTGTGAATTTGTTCTTAGGAAAAGGGAGGAAGCTCCCCATGTCTTAGAGAAATCTACTATATACAAACAATGTTAATATGGTTTGTCTAAGCTTCATATATTCCTTTTTTTTTTTTTTTTTTTTGAGGTGGGGTTTCACTCTATCCCAGGCTGACCTAGAATTCATTATGTAGTCTCAGGGTGACCTCGAGCTCTTGGTGATCCTTCCATCTCTGCCTCCCAAGTGCTGGGGTTAAAGGCCTGTGCCACCACGCCCAGCTTCATATATTCTTTTTTATATATAATTTTTTATTATTTTATTTTTATTTATTTATTTGAGAGAGAGAGAGATAGAGGGGAGAGAGAGAGAGAGGATGGGCATGCACTGCAAACAAACTCTAGACACATGTGCCACCTTGTGCACCTGGCTTGGGGAATCGAACCAAGGTCCTTTGGCTTTGCAGGCAAGCGCCTTAACCTCTAAACCATCTCTCCATCCCCCCAAGCTTCATCTATTCTAACAGTCATAAATATTGCTTTATGTTAAGCTATAAAAATGGTTCAAAGGTTAAAGCTACTTGATTAAGAAATTACTTTGTATCTGTCAAAATGTCTCTAAAGTATGTTTAAAGTCAGGCTAATTCAGCTCAACAATGACCAGGTTTGGCTTTATTCTTAAGCTATGTATAATCAGTCATCGTCAAGGTTTTACTTAAGTAATTGCCTCATTTCTAGTATCTTAAGTTCATTGCTTAGATAGATATATTGATTCTTAAGACATGTTTCCTGCTGTAAAATAAAATCTCAGTATTGTTCCAATTTTAGTATATGTGCTTCCCAAGCAAGCACATCCCTGATATGTCTTATTAAAGAAGGAATATTACTAAGGACAGATCTCAGATCCCCATCCTAACATGTAAAAGCAATTTAGAGTTCTAGCTGTTTGTGCTTGCTGATGTGAGTGCTGCTGGTTATTTGAAGGTGTCTCTGCTCAGATTTACAGAGGTAAACCAGATTCTCCTGCTATTGATGTTGCTCCCTTAAAATGTGTAACACAAGGGGACCCACACACCCTCAGGGAATTGGGCCCGTACCCATCAGCCATGGGGTATAGCTTCATCACATCAGAGTCAAGAGGACAACAGCTAACAGATAACCAGGAATCCAGAGGGTCCCCTCCAGGTCAAGCTCTGGAGGACATCAGCCCCTGACAAGGAGACCACAGCCCTGCTCTAGTCACTCTGGAAGCTGACTAGTCTATGCACGGCAAAAGCTTGAGGAATTCAACACAAGATATTTTACAAAATAAATAAATAAACATGATATCTACCAGTCCTACTGGTCTTTTCTGTGCCTGGTTGGGAAAGTTACATGTTAGAACATAAGGGATTATGACTAGGAAGAGGGAAATGTAATGGAAAAGCTGAAAGCTGGACTGATGCATTAAGTCATTGTAAGAGTTAACTGCTAAGGAGCTGAACTTATTTCTGTCAGTAGCTGAAGAGAGAACTATTTAAGGGGAACCCAGAGGGACAATAAGAGAAAAGGACAATTTAGACTAAAATAGAATAAAATAGAGCTCATGGTTAGAAAACCACCTACATGATTCATATGCATGTTGATTCATAAATATGTTTTGAAAAACTGTTTTGAATCATATAGACTGCACAAGCTGTCATGTCCTGCTTCTGTAAAACAGCTGCCCACTTGCTTGTATGAAAATTTGTTTTCTGCCGGGCGTGGTGGCCCACGCCTTTAATCCCAGCACTCGGGAGGCAGAGGTAGGAGGATCGCTGTGAGTTCAGGACCACCCTGAGACTGCATAGTTAATTCCAGGTCAGCCTGGGCCAGAGTGACACCCTACCTCGAAACCCTCCCCAAAAAATTTTGTTTTCTTTTTCTTTCTTTCTTTCTTTCTTTCTTTCTTTCTTTCTTTCTTTCTTTCTTTCTTTCTTTCTTTCTTTCTTTCTTTTTGGAAGGGTTTCACACTAACCCAGGCTGACCTGGAACTCACTATGTTGTCTCAGGGTGGCCTCAAACTCACAGCAATCCTCCTACCTCTGCCACCAGAGTGCTGGGATTAAAGGCGTGCACCACCATGCCCGACAAAAATTTGTTTTCTTGATCACTCTGGCTCACCACTCTGATTACTGCCCATAATTCTGTTACTTTTAGTATTGATGGTAGGCCCCTGCATTATAAATGTTCTAATCAAGTTTATCCAACAGAGAATTTCCTCAGTAAAATTAATAGTTCTCAGGACCAAGTACGAGGCTATGGTAACTGATGAGTCTAAGATTTGACTCAGTTACTAAAATCAGTGGGGAATGAAACAACCTCTGGTAAACAGACCTAAGAGAAGCCATCTCAGGCCACTTAGCCATCTTGGCATTCTCAAGGAGCCATAGGAGATCAAAGATCAGCACAGAGCACTGATTACAAGAATGAGGATGTGGTCCCAGTAAGGCATCTGGTGTTTGCTCTCACCCTGAGGTCAAGGTGTCCTGATATTTGGTATCTGCTTCATACCTGGTGCTAACTGCAAAAATTCTGCTTTTGTAATCATGCCTGTTTGCTCTTGCTTAAGATAATGGGGGAGGGGTGTGTGTCTGAGGAGTTTTCAGATCATTGTAAAGGATTTTTTTTTTCTTTTTAATTTTGAAGAAGGGTCTCACTCTAGCTCAGGCTGACCTGGAATTCACTATGTAGACACAGGCTGGCCTCAAACTCATGGCAATCCCCCTACCTCTGCCTCCCGAGTGCTGGAATTAAGGGCGTGCACCACAATACCCGGCTGGAATGTGGTTTTTGCCTTTAAAAACTCAGTGTAAAAGAGGGACAGGGCTGCTCTCCTTGCTGTGAGGGGACAGATGCTGGCCATCTTAATGAAGAATTTCCTTTTTAATTTTTTTTCTTTGTTTTGGTTTTGTGAGGTAGGGTCTCACTCTGGTCCAGGCTGACCTGGAATTAACTATGTAGTCTCAGGGTGGCCTTGAACTCTTGGTGATCCTCCTACCTCTGCCTCCCGAGTGCTGGGATTAAAGGTGTGCGCCACCATGCCCGGCTTCTCCTTTTTAATTTTTATTCCGTGGTTTTCTGTTCACTTCAGGTCTGGGACTTGCTACACATAAATATATATATAGTCCTTCATTGAGAGGTGGACTCTAAGTCTATGACCTCTTGGATCTGAGTGGGCTCTGTGTTGCTCTGACAATAGGAAAATGTTAAAGTGACCTGTGCCAATTTCTGGGCCCAGACCTTAATAAACTGACAGTCTCCACTTCCAATCCAGAGTTGATGGAGTGGCCATCGTGGACAGGCACTCTGGGTAGCAGCCTGGCTGAGTTCCCAGCCTCCACTGTGTGCCATCTTCAGATGGCTCAGGCCCAGCCACTCTCTAACCATGGCTGCATGACAGCCAGAGTGAGAAGCGCCCAGCTGAGTCTATTATGTTTTAGGATACTTGCTATAAGCAATAAATAATCTGAATATCATAAGAGCTAATGTTTATTGTTTGTTTTGTGTTTTCAAGGCAGTGTCTCACTCTAGCCCAGGGTGACCAAGAACTCAACTCTGTAGATCCAGGCTGGCCTTGAACTCACAGTGATCCTCCTACCTCAGCTAAAGGGTCAACCACTCCCAGCTCTAATTCTTCTTCCTCTCTTCTTTTTTTTTTTTTTGTATTTTTTTAATGGAAGAGTGTGGTAGTTTGAATATATGGCCCCCAATATATTCAGTGTTTTATTAGTTTATAGTTTGCATCCTCAGACACCTTGCTAGAGGCAATGTCACTGGGGGCGGATCTTAAGGTGTGGTGGTGGGTTTGAGATTCCATTGTAAAGATATGCAAAGTGTGCCTAGTGGGAGTTCCTGAAGTGTGCTGTGGCTTTTGGCTGTAGTTTTGCTCTGTGTGCTGTGTGGCTGGGGGCTTTGCTCTCTTGCCTGGTCCTGTGAAGACAGGCCGCTTCTTCTGCCATTATGGAACTTTCCCTGGATCTGTAAGCTTCAATAAATATCCCTTCCTCCATAACTGTGACTGGTCTGGAAGTTCATCTCAGCGAACCTGAAGCTGTCTGCTACAAAGAGAGCAAGAGAGAAAGAGAGAATTGGCATGCCAGGGCCTCCAGCCACTGCAATCAAACTCCAGATGCCTGAGCCACCTTATGAGCATGTGTGACCTTGCATGCTGTGCCATCTTGTACGTCTGGCTTATGTAAGACTTGGAGTGTTAAACATGGGTTGTTAGGCTTTGTAGGCAAGTGCTTTAACCACTGAGTCATCTCTCCAGCCCCCAGCTGTAATTCTTTAACTTTTTTTTTTTTTTTTTTTTTTTTTTTTGTTTTTCAAGGTAGGGTCTCACTCTAGCTCAGGCTGACCTGGAAATCACTATGCAGTCTCAGGGTGACCTCGAACTCACATGATCCTCCTACCTCTGCCTCCCCAGTGCTGGGATTAAAGTTGTGCACCACTATGCCTGGCTTCTTTAACTTAAAAAAAAAATTTTTTTTTTGAGACAGAGGCTCACATAGCCCAGGCTGACCTCAAACTCACTATGCAATTGAGGATGACCTTGAATTCTTGGTCTACCTGCCCAACTGCAGCCCAGCTTTATAGTCATCATTTCATGCCCCTTCTTTCCTTCCTTCCTTCTTTTTCTTTGGTTGTTCGAGGTAAAATCTTTCCCTAGGCCAAGCTGACCTGGAATTCATTATATATTCTTAGGGTGGCCTCAAAGTCACAGCAATCCTCCTACCTCTGCCTCCCTAGTGCTGGGATTAAAGAGGTGCACCACTATGCCCAGACTTCCTTTTCTTTCTCTCTCGCTACCTTTCTTTCTCACCTTCCTCCTCCCCTCCCTCCCTCCTCCCTTCTTCCTTCTTCCTTCTTCCTTTCTCTTTTTCCATTTCCATGTGTGTATGTGTACAGGCATGCCAGGTCTCATGCTGCTGCAAACAAATGCCCATGGGCTTTACATAGGTGGCTGAGGAATTGTACCTAGGCCATCAGACTTTGCAAGCAAGGGCTTTTAACCACTGAGCCATCTCATCTTAGCCCCTGGACCTTTTGACTGTTTCACTTTTTATGTTTTTATTTATTTATTGTGAACAGAGGGGAGAGAAAAAGAGTTTGAGAGTGTTTGGGTGGGTTAGCCGGGCCTCCTGTCTCTGCAAAACTCCAGATGCATGTGCCACTTTGTGCATCTGGCTTTATGTGGGTACTTGGGATATGAACCCAAGCCAGCAGGCTTTGTAAATAAGTATCTTTAACTGCTGAGTCATATCTCCAGCCCCTGACTTTCACTTTTTGGCTTTTAGACATAATGTTGCTATGAGCATTCATATGTAAGTTTTGTGTCAATGTCTGTTTTCACCTATCTTGGCTATTGTAGGCAAGTGCTTTAACCACTGAGTCATCTCTCCAGCCCCAGCTGTAATTCTTTAACTTTTTTTTTTTTTTTTTTTTTTTTTTTTCAAGGTAGGGTCTCACTCTAGCTCAGGCTGACCTGGAAATCACTATGCAGTCTCAGGGTGACCTCGAACTCACATGATCCTCCTACCTCTGCCTCCCCAGTGCTGGGATTAAAGTTGTGCACCACTATGCCTGGCTTCTTTAACTTAAAAAAAAAATTTTTTTTTTGAGACAGAGGCTCACATAGCCCAGGCTGACCTCAAACTCACTATGCAATTGAGGATGACCTTGAATTCTTGGTCTACCTGCCCAACTGCAGGCCCAGCTTTATAGTCATCATTTCATGCCCCTTCTTTCCTTCCTTCCTTCTTTTTTTTCTTTGGTTGTTCGAGGTAAAATCTTTCCCTAGGCCAAGCTGACCTGGAATTCATTATATATTCTTAGGGTGGCCTCAAAGTCACAGCAATCCTCCTACCTCTGCCTCCCTAGTGCTGGGATTAAAGAGGTGCACCACTTTAAGTGCCCAGACTTCCTTTTCTTTCTCTCTCGCTACCTTTCTTTCTCACCTTCCTCCCTCCCTCCCTTCCTTTCTTCCTTCCTTCTCTTTCTTTTTTCCATGTGTGTGTGTATGTGTATGGGCATGCCAGGGTCTCATGCTGCTGCAAACAAATGCCCATGGGCTTTACATAGGTGGCTGAGGAATTGTACCTAGGCCATCAGACTTTGCAAGCAAGGGCTTTTAACCACTGAGCCATCTCATCTTAGCCCCTGGACCTTTTGACTGTTTCACTTTTTAATGTTTTTATTTATTTATTGTGAACAGAGGGGAGAGAAAAAGAGTTTGAGAGTGTTTGGGTGGGTTAGCCGGGGCCTCCTGTCTCTGCAAAACTCCAGATGCATGTGCCACTTTGTGCATCTGGCTTTATGTGGGTACTTGGGATATGAACCCAAGCCAGCAGGCTTTGTAAATAAGTATCTTTAACTGCTGAGTCATATCTCCAGCCCCTGACTTTCACTTTTTGGCTTTTAGACATAATGTTGCTATGAGCATTCATATGTAAGTTTTGTGTCAATGTCTGTTTTCACCTATCTTGGCTATAGATGTAGAGGTCATATAGTAACTCTATGTTTAGCACTGGGAAAAGGAGCCGGATGTTGGCTAATGATGGATATAACATCTTACATCCCCCAGCAGTGTAGGAGGGTTCCGGTTTTTTCACATCTTGGCAATACTTGTTATTGTCCATCTTTTGGATTACAGTCAGCCTAGGGGTGTGAAGGAGTGACTCACTAGGGTCTGACTCATAGTTCTCGAGTGACTAATGAGGTTAAGCATCCTTTCATGTACTCAATGGTGATTTTATATCTTCTGTGGAGAAATATCTGTTCAGATCTCTTTTCCACTTTTTTTTCACTTTTCACTTGAGTTTATGTCACTTGATTATTCTGTATACTAGCCCTGTATCATGTATGATTTGCAAATATTTTCTCCAGTTCTAGGCAAATCCAACACACTGACCTTTTTTTTTATTTGTTTGCTTTGAGGTAGGGTCTCACTTTAGCTCAGGCTGACCTGGAATTCACTATGTATTCTCAGGGTGGCCTCAAACTCATGGAGATCCTCCTACCTCTGCCTTCCAAGTGCTGGGATAAAAGTGTGCGCCACCACACCGGCTTAGACTGGCCTTTTTTATGCAAGAGAGTGAGAGCAAGAGTGAGCAAGCGCACGCGCACATGCGAGGGAGAGAGAGAGAGAGAGAGAATTGGCATGCCAGGGCCTCCAGCCACTGTAATCGAACTTCAGACATGTGCACCACCTTGTGCACAAGTGCAACCTTGTGTACTTGCGTCACCTTGTGTGTCTGGCTTATGTGGGATCTGGAAAGTCAAACATGAGTCTTCAGGCTTTGCAGGCACGTGCTTTAACTGCTAGGCCATCTCTCCAGCCCTACTTTCTTTTCTTTTTTTTCCCATTTTCTTTTTTAATGCATATGTATATATATGCACTGCATGTGTGTGTATGTGTGTATGCACCTGTGTGTACCTGTGTATGCAGGCCAGAGAACAACCTCAGGTGTCATCCTCAGGAACCTCCTTTGAGATAAAGTCTCTCATTGGTCTGGAACTCAACAACTAGGCTATACTGGATAGCCAGAGCAGCCCAAAGATCCCTGGCTCCACCTCCCCAGTGCTGGGATTACTGCCGCATGTCACCATGCCCGGCATTTGACATTTTATTTTCATTTCCTTTTTTTTTTTTTTTTTTTGAGTGGTCTCACTATGTAACTCAGGTTAGCCTCAAGCTTGTGACCTTCTTGAGGATTAAAGGTGTGCACCACCATGTCTAGCTCTGTTTCTGTCTTTAATAAGAGGCTTCCACTATATAGTTCACACAAATACTTATAGCAACATCGTCCACAAGAGCAGCAGAGTGGAGAGTCCAGTGTTATTAGCTCATGAAGGGATAAGCAAAATATGATCCAGCCATACAACAGAATATGATATGGCCAGAAAGGGCACGAAGTACTGGTACGTGCTCCTTTGTAAATGAACCTAGCAAACACTGTGCTAAATGGAAGGAGCCAGACACCATGTGTAGGAAAGATTAACTAAGAGACCCTAAGCAGTAAATAAGGTGGAGAGCAACTGCGTAAGATATCCAGTGTCAACTTCTGGTCTCTATACATGGGCCTAAATGCATGCATACCACACACACACACACACACACACACACAGACAAAACAGAGTGTCTGATATGAACATGTTTTCTAATATTGAACCACCTTGCACTTCTGAATTAGCCATAACTCAGTCATCATAAGTCACTTGGTCATGGCTTATGATTTTCTTAATGAAGTATTGAGATTTGGTTCCTAATATATATCTACTTTAAAATTTTATTTTTAATGTAATTTATTAACTTTTTCAAGTTTAAGTTTAGAACATGTTACAGTAAAATTTTAATTAAGGCTTATGAAAACACCTCAACATTATATTGTAGCCATTTTGAGGGACCATAATGACCTCAGTTGTCCTTAAAGCTCATAAAATGGCATCACTATTGCCAGCTGACTCTAAATTTCTGAAGAAACACATTCAGAGAAGCAGAGTAATTGTTTGGCTTATATCTACTTTTTTTTGTTTGTTTGTTTTTTGAGGTAGGGTCTCGCTCTAGCCGAGGCTGACATGGAACTCACTATGTTTTCTCAGGGTAGCCTTGAACTCATGGCGATCCTCCTACCTCTGTCTCCAAGTGCTGGGATTAAAGGTATGTACCACCAAGCCCGGCTACATCTATTTTTTTTTCTTTGGTTTTTAGAGGTAGGGTCTCACTCTGGCCCAAGCTGACCTGGAATTCACTCTGTAGTCTCAGGGCAGCCTTGAACTCATGGTGATCCTCCTACCTCTCTGCCTCCCAAGTGCTGGGATTAAAGGCGTGCACCACCACGCCTGGTCCTACATCTACTCTAAAAAAAATGTATTTATGTATTTATTTGTAAGCAGAGAGAAAGAAGAGAGACAGATAGAGAATGGGCATGCCAGGACCTCTAGCCATGGCAAATGAACTCCAGACACATGTGTCCCTTGTGCATCTGGGTTACATGGGTTTTGGGAATTGACCCTGGGAACTTTGGCTTTGCAGGCAAACGCCTTAACTGCTAAGCCATCTCTCCAGCCCACATCTACTTTTGTACAGTAGACATTTTTTTGTTTTGTTTTTTTCAAGGTAGGGTGTCACTCTAGCTCAGGCTGACCTGGAATTCACCATGTAGCCTCAGGGTGGCCTCGAATTCATGGACATCCTCCTACCTCTGCCTCCCGAGGACTGGGATTAAACGCATGTGCCACCATGCCCAGCTAAATTACACATTTAAAATTTTTATTTATTTGTGTGAGAGACTATAGGCATACCAAGGCTTCTTACCACTGCAAACAAACTCCATATCCATGCGCTACTTTGTGTACCTGGTTTTACATGGATACTGGGGAATTGAACCTAGGCCATCAGGCTTCACAAGCAAGCACCTTTAACAGCCGAGCCATCTCTCTAGCCCCTAAAGTGCATCTTTTTTTTTTTGTTTGTTTTTTGTTTTTCAAGGTAGAGTCTTGCTCTAACCCAGGCTGACCTGGAATTCAGTATGAAGTCTCAGCGTGGTCTTGAACTCACATCAATCCTCCTACCTCAGCCTCCAAGTGCTAGGATTAAAGGTATGTACCATCATACCTAGCTAAATTTTTACCCAGGACATTTTTTAAAAAATGTATTTATTATTTGGAGGTGGGGAGAGAATAGGTATGCCAGGGCCTCTAGCCACATCAAACAAACTCCATATGCATGTACCACCTTGTGCATCTGACTTATGTGGGTACTGAGGAATCAAACCTGGTCCTTAGGCTTCACGGGCAAGTGCCTTAGCTGCTAAGCAATATCTCCAGCTCCTAAAGTGCACATTTTAAAATGAAAATGTGATTGTATGTAGTTTATAAACTATTCAATAATATATTCTATTTTTCTATATTAATAAGTATATTTTATAATTATTTTGTGTTAGTGTCTTGAGTTTTTCAAATCCTTAATAGACATCCATGTCATATCCTTTCAGGACTATATGTACACACACATATACAACATTCCTTTTAACTATTTCTTTGTACTTTATTACCTTATTCAAGTAGCCTCTGGTGTTCGGTATGAAGTATAAAGAAGATACATTACTCTACCAAAGTGCTTATCTTTGGAGACTTGGACTTCAGGTGACTGATTTTATTTGTAGGTTTTGTATTTTTTTTTTTTCGAGGTAGGGTCTCACTCTGGTCCAGGCTGACCTGGAATTAACTATGTAGTCTCAGGGTGGCCTCAAACTCATGGCAATCCTCCTACCTCTGCCTCCTGAGTGCTAGGATTAAAGGCATGCGTCACCACACCCGGCTATATTTTTCTTTCTTTTTCAAGATAGGGTCTTACTCTATCCCAGGCTGATTTGGAGTTCATTCTGTGGTTCCAAGATGACTTTGAACTCACAGTGATCCTTCTACCTCTGCCTCCCTAGTGCTGGGAGTAAAGATATGTGCTAGCAAGGCGTGATGGTGCACACCTTTGATCCCAGCACTAGGGAGGCAGAGGTAGGAGGATCACTTTGTGAGTTTGAGGCCACCCTGAGACTATGTAGTGAATTCCAGGTCAGCCTGAGTTAGAGTGACACTCTACCTTGAACCCCTCCCCCCAGCAAAAAAAAAAAAAGTGTGCTACCATGCCCAGCTTTCTTTCTCTCTTTCTTTAATTCTTTCTTTCTTTTTCTATTTTTCTATTTTTCTGTTTTTCTTTCTTTCTTTCTTTCTTTTTCTTTCTTTCTTTCTTTCTTTCTCTTCTCTTTTCTTTATTTCTTTCTCTCTTCTTCCTTCTTTCTTTCTTTCTTTCTTTCTTTTTGGGTCGGGGAGGGTGGCATTGAGGTAGGGTTTCATTCTATCCCAGGTGACTTAGAATTCACTATGTAGTCTCAGGGTGGCCTCAAACTAATGGCAGTCCTCCTACCTCTGCCTCCCAAGTGCTGGTATTTAAGGCATGTGCCACCATGCCTGGTGCTCTTTCTTTTTCTTTCTTTCTTTCTTTCTTTCTTTCTTTCTTTCTTTCTTTCTTTCTTTCTCTCTTCTTCCTTCCTTCCTTCCTTTCTTTCTTTCTTTTTGGGTCAGGGAGGGTGGCATTGAGGTAGGGTTTCATTCTATCCCAGGTGACTTAGAATTCACTATGTAGTCTCAGGGTGGCTTCAAACTAATGGCAGTCCTCCTACCTCTGCCTCCCAAGTGCTGGTATTTAAGGCATGTGCCACCATGCCTGGTGCTCTTTCTCTTTCTTTCTTTCTTTCTTTCTTTCTTTCTTTCTTTCTTTCTTTCTCTCTTTCTTTCTTTTCTTTATGTGTGTGGGAAAGAGAAAGATAGAGAGAGAGATGGGCATGCCAGGAACTCTAGTCACTGCAAATGAACTCCAGATGCATGTGCCATGTGCATCTGGTTACATGGGTCCTGGGGAATTCAACCTGGGTCCTTTGGCTTTGCAGGCAAGCCCAGCTTGCTTGCTCTCTTTCTTTCTTTTTTTCAAAATTTTTTTTGAGAGAGACAGAGAGAATGGGCACACCAGCAGCCTCTCAGCTGCTGTGAACGAACTCCAGACACGTGCACCCCCTTGTGGGCATGTGCAGCATTGCACACTTGCATCACTTTTGTGTCTGGCTAAACATGGGACCTGGAGATTGAACAGGCATTCTTAGTCTTTGCAGGCAGGAACCTTAACCACTAAGCCATCTCTCCAGCCCTCTTTCTTTCTTGTTTTAATGAACATAAGTTAAATACTCATTAGAAAGGTACTCATGAGAGCCTGGTGTGGTGGTACATGCCTTTAGTCTGAGCACTCATGAGGCAGAGGTAGGAGAATAGCTGTGAGTTCGAGGCCACCCTTAGCCTACATAGTGAATTCCAGGTCAGCCTGAGCTAGAGTGACACCCTATCTCGAAAAACAAATAAATTTTTAAAAAGGGAAGGTGTTTACTGGTTAATGTTGGAACAGACCCAAGGGAGGCGAGAGAAGTGCAGCAGCAATGAGCCACTCACTGAAGCCTGACTCTCCATGTTAGGATCACAAGCTTCTACCTGTGAACAGTGACACAGGCAGGTCCCAGGCTGCTTAGTGCTTCAACTTCTTCATGTGTCTGTCAGCAACAGTGCCTACATTCCAGACTTGTTGTGAAGACCAGATGGATGCAGAAAGTAAAGCAGAACAGAGCCTACACAAGTTCAACACTACACAAGTCAGCTGACCCAATGGAAGCCTTAGTTCTGCTGCCTTTTCACCTTGAAATAACACCATTACTGGCCTGGGGGTATGGCTCAGTAGTAGAACACTTGCCTCACACACATCAGGTCCTGTGTTCCTTCTTTATCTCTGCAAAACAATAATGCCATTCCTTCCTCTACATTCTCTCTACTGCAGCCACCAAAAGCAAAGGATCCAAGGTGAAAAAATTTCAAAGAGCCTGTTGTGCCAAAAAGGACGGAGCAAGATTTTATAATCAGGGCTGGGGAAATGGCTTAGCGGTTAAGGCATTTGCCTGAGAAGCCTAAGGACCCCGTTTTGATTCTCTAGGACCCATGTAAGTAAGATGCACAAGGGGGTGTATGTGACTGGAGTTCATTTTCAGTGGCTGGAGGCCCTGGCATGCCCATTCTCTTTCTCTCTGCCTCTTCCTCTCTCTCTCAAATAAATAAATAAATAAATAAATAAATAAATAAATAAATAAATAAATAAAATAAAAAAAAAGATTTCATAATCAAAATGCTATCCTAAAGGGATTATGATCATATTTATGGAAGTTGTCAATAAAAAATTTTAAAAATAAGCTTCTGGTTAAGATGGTGGCGTGTGAACCATGCCAAAGCAGCCTAGGGGAGAAAAAGCAAAAAGCAAAGCAAAACAAAACAAAACAAAAAAACAAAACAACAAAAAAAAACAGCAAAAATACACTCTTCTACTAAACAGTGAGGTGTATAGTAAATTATCAACTGCAGCAGAGAAGTAGGAGAGATCCAGAGTGTCTAGAGCCACAGAAGCAGGCGGAAGCAGCTCCAGCAGTGGTGGCATCAGTTTCACATGGTTGCAGCTGCCAGGCTCAGCCTGAGCAGCAGGAAAAAAGCCAGGTGAGGGGATTTTCCACTCACACAGGCCTCCTTGCAAACTCAAGAAACGTGGAAGGGAGGATGGAAGAGACCAGCAGAGCGGCTTGTGAGGAAGAGGATCACAAAGACCAGTGGGATAACTTCAGCCACCATCCACAGCTTCCCCTCCCCCACTACTAATGCAAGCACCAGAGATCTGGAGAAGGGAGCTCACCTATAAAGCACCTGGCACAGGTGATCACAGTAGCTACCCACTAACCCAGCCAGCCTACCTGAGCCCTCAGCACAGCAGAGGGACCCAAGCAGCCTGCAGCATAGCTGAGACCAAAGACATCCCAAAAGGTAACTGGGATTATACCAGGTCAGTTCCTGCCAAATAAGCCTGACATCTAGGCTTGCATTGGAAATGCTAGTTGCACTTTCCATGTCAGGGTAAATTATATGTTAAATCTGATGGATGGTTGGATTTGCCATTCTTAAATGAGCTATATTTTTGGGCTTGTCATTTGTTGCTTCCTGATTTATAGTGCCTTAGTTTCTTTGTTCATTGGGGAAGGGTCTCAATTTGGTCACAAGCTGACCTTGAACCCTCTACAAACCAGAAATCTTAGCCTCTAAGTTGACAGGATTAAGGGTGTGGGGCAATACACATCCTTAGGGACTGTGACTTTGTTACAGGATGTGTTTGTCATAATACTTACTTTTGCATAAATACTCTGTGTGTTTTTTCATTGAATGTGTACATTGTTTAGTTAAATGTTAAACTTGTACTTTGTTCCACTTAGCCTACTTCAATTCTGCCATAGCAGGCAAACCCAGCACCTAGGGTCACTTTTGTGGTTTACTCTGAGAGTCTTAAGAGCCACACCTAGTATCTTAAGCTCCTACCCTGAAGATATATAACATCAGATTGATTCATACAGCTAAGAATACTGCAGATAATTAGAAAACCCAAGCAATAGATTTATCGAAGATGTAAAAATCTCTATATTATAATACAAGAAACACAAATAATCAAGACAATATAAACCCACCAAAAAGTATTAATCCTTCAGAAATGACCTTCAGTGAGACTGATTTAGAGGAAATGCCTGAGAAAGATTTGAAAAGAATGATTATAAATATGTTCAAAGAGGGCTGGAGAGATGGCTTAGCGGTTAAGGCGCCTGCCTCGTAAGCCTAAGAACACTGGTTCCAATCTCCAGCAGTTCCAATCTCCAGGTCCCACATTTAGCCAGATGCAAAGTGACGCAAGGGCGCAATGCTGCACTTGCTCACAAGGGGGCGCACACATCTGGATTTCATTCGCAGCAGCTGAGACTGCTGGCGCACCCATTCTCTGTCTCCTTCTCCCTCTCTGTCTGTCTCTCTCTCCAAAAATAAATAAAATAATTTTAAAAAATATGTTCAAAGAAATCAAAAAGGAAATCAAAGGAATCAAAGAAGACACAGGAAACCAATTTAGTGAAATAAGGAGGTAAATACAAGACATAAAAAAGGAATCAGAAATAATAAAGAAAAACAAGTCAGAAATACTAGCAATGAGAAACAGTCAGTGAAATAAAAAACTCTGTAGAAAATCTCACCAGTAGAATGGATGAAGGAGAAAACAGAATATCTAAGCTAGAAGACCAGGTGGCAGACCTAATACAGTCCGACAAAGAGAAAGACAAACTAATAGGAAGGTATGAATGAGAATTTCAAGATATTTGGGACACTATGAAAAGATCAAACATAAGGTGGGTGTGGTGGCACACACCTTTAATCCCAGCACTCGGATCGCCATGACTTCGAGGCCACCCTGAGTCTATATAGTGAATTTCAGGTCAGCCTGAGCCAGAGTGAGACCCTACCTCAAAAAACAAAACAAAACAACAAAACAAAACAAAACAAAAGATCAAACATAAGAATTCAGGGTATAGTAGAAGGAGAAGAATTTCTGTCCAAAGGCATAGCAGGTGTTTTCAACAAAATCATAGAAGAAAACTTCCCCCAAATTGGGAAAGAGATGCCAGTGCAGATACAGGAAGCCTTTAGAACACCAAACAGACAAAACCTGGAATGAATCTCTCCTCACCATATTATTATTAAACTACCAAACACACAAACCAAAGAAAACATATTTAAAGCAGTCAGAGAAGAAAATCAAGTCACATACAAAGGCAAGCCCATCAGAATCACAGCAGTTTACTCAACACAAACTTTAAAAGCCAGAAGGAAGCTGGGTGTGGTGGCTCACACCTTTAATCCCAGCACTCGGGAGGCAGAGGTAGGAGGATCGCTGTGAGTTCAAGACCACCCTGAGACTACATAGTTAATTCTAGGTCAGCCTGGGCCAGAGTGAGACCCCCCCAAAAAAAAAAAAGCCAGAAGGGCTTGGAATAATGTATTCCAAGTTCTGAAAGATAACAACTGTCAACCAAAGTTAACTATCCTGCAAAGCTATCTATCCAAATTGAGGGAGAAATAAGGACATTCCACAACAAAAACAGGCTAAAAGAATATTTGAAGACAAAACCAGCTCTACAGAAAATACTTGAAAGGATCCTCCATGCTGAAGAGAGAGAAAAGCACACATATAAAGAACCTGGAAAAAGAAACCATACTCCAATACTAGTTAATACAAAAGAGCAAAGGTAAAACTAGAAAAACAAGAAAAATGACAAAAATAAATACACACCCTTTAATAATAACTCTTTTTAAAAAAAAAAAAAAAAACTTTTGAGGTAGGGTCTCACTCTAGCTCAGGCTGACCTGGAATTCACTATGTAGTCTTAGGGTGGTCTTGAACTCATGACAATCCTCCTACCTCTGCCTCCTGAGTACTGGGATTAAAGAAATGTGCCACCATACCCGACTTCAATAATAACTCTTAATATCCATGGCCTCAATGCCCCAACCAAAAGACATAGGTTTGCAGACTGGGTTAAAAAGCAGGATCCTTCAATTTGTTGCCTCCAAGAAACTCACCTTTCTATAAAGGATGGACACTATTTTAGGGTAAAAGGTTGGAAAATGGTGTTTCAAGCAAATGGGCCTAGAAAACAAGCAGGGGTCGCTATCCTAATATCTGACAGGGCAGACTTCAGATCAACATTAGTTAGGATAAAAGATAAAGAAGGTCACTTTATATTGATTAAAGGAACACTCCAACAGGAGGACATTGCAGTCCTAAACATAAAAGCACCTAACACAGGGGCTCCCAATTTCATCAAACAAACGCTATTAGAACTAAGGTCACAGATAACACCAAACACACTTGTAGTGGGAGACTTCAACACCCCACTCTCACCAATTGACAGGTCATCCCGGCAAAAAATAAAGATGCATCTGGATTAAATGATTAAACAAATGGACCTAACAGATATGTACAGGACATTTCATCCAAATGCTGCAGAATACACATTCTTTTCAGCAGCACATGGAACATTCTCTAAAATAGATCACATATTAGGACACAAAGCAAATCTTAACAAATACAGGAAAATTGAAATAATTCCTTGCACTCTACGGAGTGCACAATGGGATCAAACTACAAATCAATAGCAAGAAAAGCTACAGAGCATACACAAAATCATGGAAACTAAACAATATACTACTAAATAATGATTGGGTCAGTGAAGACATCAAGAAGGAAATCAAAAAATTCATAGAGTCAAATGATAATGAGAACACAGTATATCAAAACCTTTGGGACACCATGAAGACAGTCCTAAGAGGGAAATTTATAGCTTTAAGTGCCTATATTAAGAAATTAAGAAGCCGGGCATGGTGGCGCACGCCTTTAATCCCAGCACTCGGGAGGCAGAGGTAGGAGGATCGCCGTGAGTTCAAGGCCACCCTGAGACTACATAGTTAAGGTCAAGAGTGAGACCCTAAAAAAAAAAAAAAAAAAAAAAAGAAATTAAGAAAAAAATTAAGATGGCTGGAGAGATGGCTTAGTGGTTAAGGCGCTTGCCTGCAAAGCCAAAGGACTGAGGTTCGATTCCCCAGGACCTATGTAAGACAGATGCGCAAGGGTGCGCATGTATTTAGAGTTTATTTGCAGTGGCTGGAGGCCCTGATGCACCTATTCTGTCTATTTCTCTCTCTCTTTCCCAGCCTATTTCTGTATCTCACTCTCCAAAAAAAATATATATATATATTTGCTGGGTGTGGTAGAGCACGCCTTTAATCCCAGCACTCGGGAGGCAGAGGTAGGAGAATCGCTGTGAGTTTGAGGTCACTCTTAGACTACATAGTGAATTCCAGGTCAACCTGGGCTAGAGCAAGACCCTACCTCAAAAAAACAAAAAAAAAAAAAGAAGAAAGAAAGAAAGGAAACTAGGAAAGTCGCAAGTAAACAACAACTTAATGCTTCACCTTAAGGCCTTTGAAAAAGAACAAGGCAAACTGAAATTATGGCAGAAATTAATGAAATAGAAATCAAAAAAATCTTTGAAAGGATAAACAAAATTGATAAACTCTTAGCAAATCTGACCAAAAGAAAAAAGACACAAATTAATAAAATTAGAGATGAAAAAGACACCATTACAACAGATACCAGAGAAATTCAAAACATCATAGGGATATACTATAAGAACATACACTCAGCCGGGCATGGTGGCTCACACCTTTAATCCCAGCACTCGGGAGGCAGAGGTAGGAGGATTGCAGAGAGTTCAAGGCCACCCTGAGACTACATAGTGAATTCCAGGTCAGCCTGAGCTAGAGTGAGACCCTACCTTGAAAAACCAAATATATATATTCTACTAAGTTTGAAAATCTGAAAGAAATGGATGATTTCCTTGATTTATATGACCTACCTAAAGAAAATCAAGATGAGATTAACCACTTAAACAGACCTATAACAAATAGGGAGATCCAAGCAGTTATAAAAAAATCTCCCAACTAAAAAAACTCCAGGCCCAGATGGATTCACTGGTGAATTTTATAAGACCTTCATGGAAGAACTAACACCAATGCTTCTTTTTTTTTTTTTTTTTTTTTTGTTTTTTCGAGGTAGGGTCTCACTCTGGTCTAGAAAATAAAAAGGGTGGCCTCGAACTCTCGGCAATCCTCCTACCTCTGCCTCCCGAGGGCTGGGATTAAAGGCGTGAATGCTTCTTAAACTTTTCCAGAAAATAGAAAAGGAAGGAATCCTACCAAACTCCTTCTACAAAGCCAGCATCACCCTAATACCAAAACCAGACAAAGACAGAACAAAAAAAGAAAATTACAGACCAATCTCCTAGATGCAAAACTTCTCAACAAAATATTGGCAAACGGAACACAAGAATAGGGCTGGAGAGATTGTTTAGTGGTTAAGGTGTTTGCCTGCAAAGCCAAAGGATCCTGGTTTGACCCTCCAGGACCCATGTAAACCAGATGCACAAGGGGGCGCACATGTCTGGAGTTTGTTTGCAGTAGCTGGAGGCCTTGGTGCACCCGTTCTCTCTCTCTCTCAAATAAATAAAATATATTAAAATTTTCCTAAAAAAAAAAAGAATACAAGAACATATCAGAAAGATCATTCACCCCAACCAAGTAGGCTTTATCCCAGAGATACAGGGATGGTTCAACTTATGCAAATTGGTAAATGTAATACATTATATAAATGGACTGAAGGACAAAAATCACATGATCATCTCATCAGATGCAGAAAAAAACATTTGACAAAATCCAACATCCCTTCATGATAAAAGTCCTACAGAGACTGGAAATAGAAGGAACATTATCTCAACATAATAAAGGCTATTTATGACAAACCTACAGCCAACATAATACTAAATGGAGAAAAACTTGAAGCTTTTCCGCTAAAATCAGGAACAAGACAAGGGTGCCCACTGTCCATACTTTTATTTAATATAGTACTGGAAGTCTTAGCCATAGCAATAAGGTAAGAGACACACAAAAGGGATACAAATTGGAAGGAAGATATCAAGTTATCATTATTTGAAGATGATTTGATTCTATACATAAAGGACCCTAAAGACTCTATCAGCAAACTGTTAGAGCTGATTAACAAGTATAGCCATGTAGCAGGATACAAAATGAACACAGAAACCAGTAGCCTTCCTATATGCTAACAACAAACACACAGAGGATGAAATCAGAGAATCACTCCCATTCACAAGTGCACAAAAAAAAATAAAGTAACTTGGAATAAACCTAACCAAGGAAGTGAAAGATCTCTACAATGAAAAATTTAAAACACTCAAGTGAGAAATTGCAGAAGACAGTAGGAAATGGAAAGACATCCCTTGTTCTTGAATTGGAAAAATTAATATTGTGAAAATGTCAGTCTTACCAAAAGCAATCTATACATTTAATGCAATCCCCATCAAAATTCAAATGGCATTCTTCATAGAAACAGAAAAAATCCAAAAATTCATTTGGAAGCACAAAAAACCTTGAATATCTAAAACAATTTTGAGCAACAAAAACAAAGCTGGTGGTATCACCATACCTGATTTTAACTAAATACAAAAGATAGTAAAAAAATGAGAAATAGACCTTAGAATCCTAAGTCACAATGGGCATGTTAAAGGGAACCTGTAATACCAGCAACTTGGGAGATGAATCACAAATTCAAAGTCAGAGTGAGATACATAGTGAGACACTGTCTTCAAAAAAAAAAAAAAAAAAAAAAAAAAAGGCGTGGTGGCACATGCCTTTAATCCCAGCACTTGGGAGGCAGAGGTAGGAGGATTGCCGTGAGTTCGAGGCCACCCTGAGACTACATAGTGAATTCCAGGTCAGCCTGGGCTAGAGTGAGACCCTACCTTGAAAAACAAAAAACAAAAAGAAAAGAAAGGGAGTGAAGGAGGTTTTCCTTAATAACAGTTTTCTCTCTCTCCTCTCTCTCTTTCTTTTTTTGTTGTTTTTCGAGGTAGGGTCTCACTCTACCTCAGGCTGACCTAAAATTCACTCTGTGTTCTCAGGGTGGCCTTGAACTCACTGCGATCCTCCTACCTCTGCCTCCTGAGTACTGGGATTAAAGGCATGCACCACCACGCCCAGCTCTCTCTCTCTTTTTGTTGTTCTTTTTTTGAGGTAGGGTCTCACTCTAACGCAGGCTATACTGAAACTCTCTCTATAGCTCCAGGTTGGCCTTGAACTCACAGAAATCCTCCTACCTTTGCCTCTTGAGTGCTGGGATTAAAGGCGTGTGACACCATGCCCAGCCAATAACCATTCTCTTATTTTTTTGTATATTTTTATTTATTTGAGAGAGAAAGAATGGGCACATGAGGGCCTCCAACCACTGCAAACAAACTTCAGATGCATGTGCCACCTTGTGCATCTGGCTTACCTGGGTCTTTCAGCTTTGTAGGCAAGCACCTTAATCACTAAGCAATCTCTCCATCCCCATTCTCTTATTTTTTAAAGCATCCTGAAGTTCAAAGCCAAATACTTAATTTTTTCATTTATTATGTGTATGTGTGAGAGAGAGAGAAAGGAAGAGAGAGGGGTATGCATTTATATGTGTGAGTTCAGGCACATGCATACCCAAAGCACACATGTGGAGGTCAGGTGACAACCTCAGGTGTCAGTCCTTGCCTTCCACCTTGTTTGAGGCAGGATCTCTTAATTGTTCACCAGGCTAGTTGGCCCTCAAGTTTCCTGGGATCCTCCTGCTTCCACCTCCTGTCTTACTGTTGTTGGTGCACTGGGATTACAGGCACTTGCTACTGTGTCCAGCTCTGTGTGGGTTCTAGGGATCCAGTGTCAGGTAGTCACATTTACACAAGTGCTTTTTCCCCACCAAGCCATTTCTCCAGCCCAAGCCAAATACTTTCATTACTACTTGTCTCAACTTCCTAAGTCTGTTAAACATTATTTTTTTCTAGGTAGTGTTTCACGGTAGCCCAGGCTGACCTGGAACTCACTCCGTAGCCTGAGGCTGTCCTCAAACTCACAGCAATCTTCCTACCTCTGCCTCCTGAGTGCTGGTATTAAAGGTGTGTGTCACCATGGCCAGCCTGTTAAACATTTTTACAATTTTTCTATACCTTACTATTTCTTAGGTTGAAATAAATATTATACTATTGATACATACCCTGCATCTAACAGTAAAGAAAGCCAGAAGTATGGTCTATCCCAGTACAAGAAAGACATTATTCTTACCCACTGATTCTTCACATGAACTCTTGAGGCAAAAATTCACTGGCGTCACAGCAAAGGTAACTTCCTCTTGACTTGATGTTAAAAGAAAAATTGCCTCAGCAAGCAATCTACAAAAAGCAATGACAAGTATGATTATCATACTGGGTGGCATGGTGGCATATGCTTGTAATGCCCAGCACTCAGAGATTGAGACAGGAGGATCTCCATTTCAAGACCAGCCTGAGCTATATAGCAAGAGTCTGTCTAAAGAAAGAAAATAACATTATCTGAAAAACACAAAGGCAGAACTTGAAAACTGGTAATGAAAATCTTTAATCTGGAAATAAGCAGACCTGGGTTTTGAAGAATGCACCCCCAAATGCTTATCTTCTTCCTTATATATGAATGGTGAGGCTTGTAGTAAACTTTGAAATTGTACCTGCACATGATAAAAGGGTATTTGGGGCTGGAGAGATGGCTTACTGGTTAAGGCACTTGCCTGTGAAGCCTAAAAATCCAGGTTCAATTCTCCAGGTCCCATGTAAGCCAGATACACATGATGGTGCATGCATCTGGAGTTCATTTGCAGTGACTAGAGTCCCTGGTGTGCCCATTCTCTCCTCTCTCTTTATGTCTCTAATAAATAAATAAAAAAATCTTAAAAAGAAATAAATGGTTCAGGGTCCATTGTGGAAAAGGGCCAAAGGAAGAGTAGGACTCCTTACAACTGCTCCTCCAGACACAAAATGGCCTGGATATCCAAGACCTCACAGTGCCTGACACTACCTACATAAGACCATCATAATAGGAGGAAAAGATCATGCCATCAAACTGAAAAGAGAGACTAATTGCGAGGGGGAGGGGATATGATGGAGAGTGAAGTTTCAAAGGGGAAAGTGGGGGGAGGGAGGGAAGTACCATGGGATATTGTCTACAATTAAAGAAGTTGTCAATAAAAAAAATTTTTTTAAAGGAAATAAAGAAATAAATGGGCAAGCCAGGCGTGGTGGCACATGCCTTTAATTCCAGCATTCAGGAGGCAGAGGTAGGAGGATTGCCATGAGTTCAAGGCCACCCTGAGACTACATAGTGAATTCCAGGTCAGTCTGGGCTAGAGGGAGACCCTACATTGAAAAACCAAAAAAAAGAAAAAAAGAAAAAAAGAAAAAAAGAAAGAAAGAAATGCTAGGGCAGTTAAGGCACTTGCCTACAAAGCCAAAGGACCCAGGTTTGATTCCCCAGGACCCACATAAGCCAGATGCACAAGGTGGTGCATGCATCTGGAATTTGTTTGCAATGGCTGGAGGCCCTGGAGTACCCATTCTCTATCTGCCTCTTTTTCTGTCTCTCAAATAAATAAATAAATAAATAAATGAAAGAAATAAAGAAAATTAAAGAAAGAAAGAAAGAAAGAAAGAAAGAAAGAAAGGAGAGAGGGAAGGAGAGGGGGAGGAAGGGAAGGAAGAAAGGAAGGAAGAAGAAAGAAGGAAAGAAAGAAAGAAGGAAGAAAGAAGGAGAGGGGGAAGGGGGAAGGAAGAAAAGAAAGGAAAAGAAAGGAAGGAAGGAAGGAAGGAAGGAAGGAAGGAAGGAAGGAAGGAAGGAAGGAAGGAAGGGAGGGAAGGAAGAAAGAAATTTCTATGCTAGCTGGGTGTGGTGGTGCACACTTTCAATCCCAGTACTCTGGAGGTAGAGATAGGAGGATCACTGGAGAGAAAGGGTTGGAGAGATGGCTCAGTGGTTAAAGGCACTTGTTTGAAAAGCTTAAGGACTGGGGTTTGATTCCCTAGTATGCTTGTAAAGCTAGATACACAAAGTAGCACATGCATCTGGAGTTTGTTTGCAGTGGCTGGAGGCCCTGGTATGCCCATTCCCCTTCTTTTCCTCTCTCTCTGTTTGAAAATAAATAACAAATAAAATATTTTTTAAAAAAATAGGAAAGAAGTTAGGCCTGGTGGCACATGCCTTTAATCCCAGCACTTGGGAGGCAGAGGTAGGAGAATTGGATTACAAAGTGAATTCCAGGTCAGCCTGGGCTAGAGCGAGACCCTACCTGGAAAAACAGAAACAAACAAAAAAAATAGGAAAGAAAAAGTCTAGGGGCTTAATTCTTCACTAAATAATGACATGCATCCATATAAGAAAAAAGAAGACAATCAGGTATCAGAAAGCTCATTACCTTGGCTGAATCACCAGTGTATTAGTACAGGTGCTGTTTTCCAAAATAATTTTCAAAGGCTGACTTTCTTGAAAACGCATATTATGAGTTCTTTTAATGCCTTAAAAAGAATAAAGCAACCTTTTAGTAACTGTTAAGTGTGAAGTGAACACAGTTTAAAAGTCTACGTTTTAGCCGGGCGTGGTGGCGCATGCCTTTAATCCCAGCACTTGGGAGGCAGAGGTAGGAGGATCGCCAAGAGTTCGAGGCCACCCTGAGACTACATAGTTAATTCCAGGTCAGCCTGAACCAGAGTGAAACCCTACCTTGCAAAACCAAAAAAAAAAAAAAAAGTCTACGTTTTGGGCTGGAGAGATGGCTTAGCAGTTAAGGTGCTTCCTGCGAAGCCAAAGGACCCTAGTTCAATTCCCCAGGACCCACGTAATCCAGATGCACAAGGTGGCACATGCATCTGGAGTTCGTTTGCAGTGGCTGGAGGCCCTGGTGTGCCCATTCTCTCTGTCTTTCTCTCTCTCTGTCTCTCTCGAATAAATAAACTTAAAAAAATAAATAAAATTAAAATAAAAGTGTATGTTTCACCAGGTGTGGTGGTACACGCCTTTAATCCCAGCACTTGGGAAGCAGAGTTATGAGGATCACTGTATGAGTCCACCCTCAGACTATACAGTGAATTCCAGGTCAGCCTGAGCTAGAGTGAGACCCTATCTCAAAAAAAAAAGGTCAACATTTCACAGCCAAATCTAAGTAGGAAAATATTTGCAGGCTGGAGAGATGGCTTAGTGGTTAAAGTGCTTGCCTGCAAAGCCAAAGGACCTCAGTTGGATTCCCCAGGACCCATGTAAGCCAGATGCACAGGTAGCGCATGTGTCTGGAGTTCATTTGCAGTGGCTAGAGGCCCTGGTGCGCCCATTCTCTCTCTTTCTCTCTCTCTCTCTCTCTCTCTCTCTCTCTCTCTCTCTGTGTGTGTGTGTGTGTGTGTGTGTGTGTGTGTGTGACTTTCTCTCTCTCTCTCTCAAATAAATAAATAAAGATAATAAAATATTTTTTAAAATAGTATTTGCCTTGTGGCAGGTGCATATAGCAATGAAATGTATTGTCGTCCCCTAGTGGACATCAACCAGCACATCACACATACTGACAATAATAAATAAGGCAGTCAAGAACATGGATTTCTTTGAAAGACAGTTTCTCAAAATGTTTGTGCCAGGAGCAGTAATGCACACCTTTAATCCCAGAACTCAGGAGGCAGAGATAGGAGGATCATTGTGAGTTTAAGGCCACTCTGAGATTACATAGTGAATTTCAAGTCAGCCTAAGCTTGAGTGAAACCTAAGGTCGAAAACCAAAAAAAAAAAAGGTCTGGAGAGATGGCTTAGTGCTTAAGGTGCTTGACTGCAAAGTCTAAGAACCCAGGTTCAATGTCCCAGTACCCACATAAGTCAGATGCATAAGGTGGTACATGTGTCTGTCTAGAGTTCATTTGCAGTGGCTGGAGGTCTTAGTGTGCCCATTCTCTCTCTATCTGCCTCTTCCTCTCAAATAAATAGATAAATCAAAAAAATTTTTTTTTTTTTTTGGTTTTGCGAGGTAGGGTCTCACTCTGGTCCAGGCTGACCTGGAATTAACTATGTAGTCTCAGGGTGGCCTCGAACTCTTGGCAATCCTCCTACCTCTGCCTCCCAAGTGCTGGGATTAAAGGCGTGCGCCACCACGCCCGGCATAAATCAAATATTTTTAAGCAAACCAAAAGAAGAAAATAAGATTGCAAACAGCATAGTGCTGCAATGAGAATCAAAAGAGCTAACCAGACACATTTCTCAACTTATGTTTTATGGGATTCTCTGTTTTGTTGTTTTGTCTTACTAATAACAATTTATTTATTTATTTGAAAATCATTCTCACTATATAGCTGTAGCCGGCCTGGAACTCACTCTGTAAACCAGGCTGGTCTTGACTTGTAGGAATCCTCCAGCCTCTGCCTCCCAAGTGTTAAGATTACTGGAATGGCTGAAGGCTCTCAACACATGGTCTCCAGGCCTTCAGGAAGCTACACTGTTCCTATTCTCATGTTTTAGGAAAGTTCTTAGGGCAACAGTGGAACCTGACAAGCCCTTTGAGACCTAGTATTAGAACTTACACAATACTACTTCTAGTGCATTCAACTGGTACCAAAGTTAGACTATGGCTAGCTGAGATTTGAAGTGAAGGAACAGGCTCCAACTTTTGAAGGAAGGGAACTACAATTATTTGGATGATGATGATGATTATTATCATTATTATTATTATTATTAGTTTTCTGAGGTAGGGTCTCACTCTAGCCCAGGCTGACCTGGAATTCACTCTGTAGTCTCAGGGTGGCCTCGAACTCATGGCGATCCTCCTACCTCTGCCTCCTGAGTGCTGGGATTAAAGTCATGTGGCACCACACCTGGCTAGTGGATTTTTTTTTTTAATCTACCACATAGGGATGATTTAGGAGCTTGAACTATCAAGAACAAATTGGCTGGTGTGGTACTCAGTCTATGAGGCTCCGGCTGGCCTCAAACTTAAAATCTTTCTGCTTCCCCCTCTTAAAGAACTCTTTGCTCTGCTAGTGACCCAGTTCCATTTCCTAGTACCCACAGTAAAGCCAGATGCACAAAGTGGCACATGCATCCAGAGTTCATTGTGGTGGCTGGAGGCCCTGGCACATTTTCTCTGTCTCTCTGCTTGCAAAAAATTAAAATTAAAAAAAAAATTACAAAAAAATCTCTGCTCTGCCGGGCGTGGTGGCACACGCCTTTAATCCCAGCACTCGGGAGGCAGAGGTAGGAGGATCATCATGAGTTTGAGGCCACCCTGAGAATACAGAGTGAACTCCAGGTCAGCCTGAACTAGAGTGAAACCCTACCTCAAAAAAAAAAAAAAAAATCTCTGCTCTGGAGGCTGTTTATGATTAGACTCAACTCCTTTGTGGTAGCTCATGTCTTGGCAATTGTTTTCTACCATGAAGAGAGCCAAACTGACTTCATTAATTCTCAATTTTTCCCACAGTCTAAATCTTGCTGACCTACAAGAATTCACAGTTCTGAGAGAAGCTAGAAAAATAAGTTAGCTATTTAGAAGAAAGGCTAATTGGATATCTCTGCGCAGGTGGCTTTTGTCAACCAAACTTGAACAATGCTCTTCTACCAGATCATTAGTGTAAGGTTACAAACAAAAAGAATTAGTGTCAGTGGCACAGTTTTAGAAAGAATCATTATCTGACCCCATTACTGGAGCAGCTCCCACATCCCACGGCCCCTTCCCCTCCCTAGTGTAGAGCATTCATGAAGCCTGTGTGGGGCTGGCTCCATTTCCAGCTCCAGGGCTTCCTGGATAAACCAGCTGGTGTGTTCTTCTTGTTCCTGTGTCATAGAGTGTGGTCCAGATATAGCTGTCAGCCAAGGCAGCTGGAAAATAGGATCCCCCCCTGGTCACCAGGCAGAGTTCATGTTGGTCCAGTCAGCAAAGTCAAGCATTCTGCTCTAGATGTGAAGGAAGAAGCACATAGTCTCTGGTGCTGGGTTTTGTTGTGCAAGTGGTGATGCTGTGTGCTGTGGTGGTGGTGATGATGGTGGTGGAGGAGGAGACGATGGCGGCTGCTATAGTAGCTCGGACTGAACAATGCTCATGACCTAACTTCAAAATTCACATTTACATAAGAAAATGTTATTTAAGCCAGTTTGAGTTTGTCGGATTTTATTTATTTATTTATTTTTGGTTTTTTTGAGGTAGGGTCTCGCTCTGGCCCAGGCTGACCTGGAATTCACTATGTAGTCTCACGGTCACCTCGAACTCACAGCAGTCCTCCTACCTCTGCCTTCCAAGTGCTGGGATTAAAGGTGTGCGCCACCACACTCAGCTGGCAAATGCTTTTAATCCCAATACTTGGGAGACAGAGGTAGGAGGATCACTATGAGTTTGAGGCCAGACTAGGGCTACAGAGTGAGATCAGGTCAGCCTGAGCTAGAGTGAGTCCCTACCTTGAGAAAACTAGAAATAAATAAATATAAAAATGAACCAACCACAAATATTTAGACATTATTAATCAAGCCACCCAAGAGGTACTTGAGATGCTGAACACTTGGGTATTGAAAATTTACATGGAGGTAAGGGAAGGAGAACTGTAACAATAGCTGTGGCTGGTAGGTTCTCCTTTGGCATCAGGCTCTGTGCCATAGGCTTGACATATGGGATCTCACAGCAGCCTATTACATGAGGCAGGCAAGACAATCCCCAGTGCAGCGAGAAGAGTGGAGCCTCAGAGAGCTACCATCTTGTCACAAAACTAATAAGAAGTGGAGCATGGACTGGGGGTAAGACTGTAAAGTGGAAGAAAGTGCTTGCCATGCAAACATGAGAACCTAAGTTTCAGTTCCCAGAATTCATGTAAAAGTCAGGTGTGACACATGCCTATAATCTCAGTGCTGTGGAAGCAGAGACAGAAGACTTGCTGGGGCTTGCTGGTTCAATGAGGGACCCTATCTCAAAAAAAGGGGGGTGCTGGAGAGATGGCTTATCAGTTAAGGCACTTAACTAAGTGCCTAAGTGCCCATGTTTGATTCCCCATTACCCATGTAAGCCAGATGCACAAGGTGGAATGTGCATTTGGTGTGTGTTTACAGTGGCTGGAGGTCCTGGCATGCCCATTCTCTCTCTCTCTGCTTCTCTCTCTCTCAAGTAAGTAAATAAATAAATAAAATTAAGTATTGTATTTATTTATTTAAAATTTTTTATTTATTTTTATTTATTTGAGAGAGAGAGAGAGCGGCAAATAAACTTCAGAGTCATGCACCACCTTGTGCGTCTGGCTTATGTGGATCCTGGGGTATCGAACCTGAGTCCTTTGGCTTTGCTAAACCATCTCTCCAGCCCAAATATTTTATTTTTTAAAAATATTTTATTTTAAGCAGCCCAAAGCACTCGGGAGGCAGAGGTATTTTAGACTTTTTTCAGCCTGGAAAAGACCCTATTTTATTTTTATTTATTTGAGAGACAGAGAGAGGGGGAGAGAGGCAGAAGAGAGAAAGGGAAGGAGAGGCAGATAGAGAGAGAATGGGCACGCCAGCTCTAGCCACTGTAAAGAATTCCAGACACATGCACAACCATGTGCATCTGGCTTACATAGGTACTGGGAAATTGAACCTGGGTCCTTAGGCTTCACAGGCATCTCTCCAGCCCCAATAAATAAAAGGCATGCACATACATGAGCACACAAACAAACAAATATACACATGCAAAGAAGTGAAGCAGGATTCACACCTGCCTCTGTGGTGTTCAAATTTGTTGTACTTTTTTGTTGTTGTTGTTGTTGTTTGTTTTTGGTTTTTTTCAAGGCAGGGTCTTGCTCTAGTCCAGGCTGACCTGGAATTCACTATGTAGCCTCAGGGTGGCCTCAAATTCACAGTGATCCTCTTACCTCTGCTTCCTGAGTGCTGGGATTAAAGGCATGTGCCATCACACCTGGCAAATTTGCTGTACTGTTAATCAAGCTCTTTACATTTAGGTTCAAAAAGGGATAAATAATGTTAAATAATTGGCATTTCTGTTTTTAACAATATTTTGTTTTTATTTATTTATTTGAGAGAGAGAAAGAGTCAGATACATAGAGAAAGGTAGATAGAGATAGAATGGGCATGTCAGGGCCTTTAGCCACTATAAACAAACTCCAGATGCATGTGCCACCTTGTGCATTTGGCTTATGTGGGTCCTGGGGAATCAAATCTGGGTCCTTTGGCTTTGTCGGCAAGTGAACCACTAAGCCATCTTCTCCAGCGCAGCATTTGTGTTTTATTTATTTATTTATTTATTTTTTTTTGGTTTTTCGAGGTAGGGTCTCACTCTAGTTCAGGCTGACCTTAACTATGTACTCTCAGGGTGGCCTCGAACTCACGGCGATCCTCCTACCTCTGCCTCCCGAGTGCTGGGATTAAAGGCGTGCGCCACCACGCCCGGCTGTGTTTTATTTTTTAATTTTATCTATTTATTTGAGAGAGAGGTGGGGAGAGAGGGAGAGAGAGACAAAATGGGCACATCAGGGCCTCTAGCCACTGCAAATGCAGACACAGGCACTACCTTGTGCATCTGGCTTACATGGGTACTGTGGAATCTAACCTGGGTCCTTAGGCTTCACAGGCAAGTGCCTTAACCACTAAGCCATCTCTCCAGCTCAATTTATTGACATTTATAGAGAAAATTTATGTATTATAAATGTACACAGAAATAAAAGATATTATGAAGATAAATGTAAGCTAAAATTAAGAATTATAAAATAAATTATAACAACCAGAAGATCTTTCATAAGACTATGAAAAAGAGTAGGACCAAGTTTACAAGTATAAATTTTTTTTTGTTTGTTTGTTTTTGGTTTTTGGAGGTAGGGTCTCACTCTAGCTCAGGCTGACCTGGAATTCACTATGTAGTCTCAGGGTGGCCTTTAACTCACAGTGATCCTCCTACCTCTGCCTGCCAAGTGCTGGGATTAAAGGCATGCACCACCATGCCTGGCAACAAGTATGAATATTTTTTGAGACAAGCTTCCCCTATGTAACTGAGGCTAGCCTGGAACTAAATATAATATACCTCAGTCTGGCCTCAAACCCGTGATCATATTGTCTTAGTCACTTGAGTGCTGGGCTTATGGGCCTGTGCCCCCACACCCAGATAAAGCAACTTATTTATTGATTTATTAACTTGAGAGAGAGAGAGAGAGAAGGCAGACAGAGTAAGAGGTACAGATAGAGAGAAGGGGCATGCCAGGGTCTCTAGTCACTGCAAACAAACTCCAGACACATGTGCCACCTTGGCTTTTATGTGGGTACTGGGGAATCAAACCTAGGTCCTTAGGCCTTGCAGGTAAGCGCCTTAACCTCTGAGCTATCTCTCCAGCCCAAAAGCAACCTATTTAAATTCAAGCGAACATTTAAAAAATGTTTCATTTTGCATATAGGTAAAGTTTATGGCATAAGAAAGTCACAGAATGAAGTAATGCCAACCGTCTTTTTTTTTTTTTTTTTTTTTTTTTTTTTTTTGGTTTTGGTTTTTCCAGGTAGGGTCTGACCAGCCCAGGCTTCACTCTGTAGTTTCAGGATGGCCTTGAACTCATGGCGATCCTCCTAGTTCTGCCTCCTGAGTGCTGGGATTAAAGGCGTGTGCCACCACACCCGGCATGCCAACCATCTTTACAATACCTCTTCAGAGACAGGTGATACCTGTCCTGTTGCATAGCTTGACATATCCCATATCCTAAGCAGCGACACTGTGTAAAGTCTGGATGAGTCGGAATAGACTAAACATAAAAGCATTAAGAAGACACATGCTGTGCTAGACAACTTTGGATTACCTACCATGCTTGCAGAAGAACTGAATAACAACTCTGCACTTATCAGGCCTGGTGAATATTTTGCACATCTCTACATTTCTTTCAAGAGAAGTCAGACATCTAAAGATGGGCAGAATTGACTGTAAAACAAATACATTACACACATGAAAACACATACTGAATACAGCAAGTTGATTAGTTTTTTAAAACCCAGCAAATATCTGTGTGTGCATAAATGACGACACTTATCCTGCATCCCATGTAAGCTGCCAAGTGTAGAATAGATGTATAACCTATACAATGACTATTTCTCTTGTATAAGAGAAAACTACTTATATTTACCTTGATTGCCAATTTGCAATTTAAGTTCGGTGGTGCGTCACTATTGTTCGTTGTCATGGGTGTTGACCACTGATAATGTTGAAAGAACATAGGAGTGAACAGGACATATCCATATGTTGACTGACAAGAATTCACAGCTCTTAGGGCAAGCTGGAAAAAATAAGTTAGTTAGGAGAAAACAAACTTTCTTTAAGTAATAGTTTAATTTTTAAAATTCTAGAGCGGGCATGGTGGTGTATGCCCAGCATTCTGGAGGCTGAAGTAGGAGGATTGCAATGAGTTTGAGGCAAGCCTGGCCTAGAATAAACTCCAAGCCAGCCTGGGATAGAATGAGATGCTGCCTCAATAAAATAAACAATAAAGGCTGGCAAAATGGCTCAACAGTTAAATGGCACTTGCTTGCAAAGCCCACTCTTGTGGGTTTGATTCCCCATTACTCACATAAAGCCGATGCATAAATTGGCCTGTGCATCTGGAATTCACTTATAGTGGCAAAAGACCTGGGTGTGCCCATACTCACTCACAAAAAAAAAAAAAAAAAAAAAAAGAAGCCAGGTGTGGTAGCACATGCCTTTAATCCCAGCACTTGGGAGGCAGAGGTAGGAGGATCACCATGAGTTCGAGGCCACCCTGAGACTACATAGTGAATTCCAGGTCAGCTTGGACTAGACCGAGACCCTACTTGAAAAACCAACAAACAAAAAAAAAAAGCCAGGGGTGGTGGTGCATGCCTTTAATCCCAGCACTGGAGAAGCAGAGATAGGAGGACTGCCATGAGTTCAAGGCCACCCTGAGACTACATAGTGAATTCCAGGTCACCCTGAGCTAAAAGAAGACCCTATTTTGAAAAACCAAAAATAAATGAACAAATAAAAACAAAAATTTTATTACATATTTCATATCACAAATATGTTCAAACAAAACCATGGGATTTTCTGTGGACTGTACTGTAGAATGTGTATTGAATTTGCACATGTACATATGTAAAAATATCCACATTAAACACATACATGTATTAAATCTAAAATTTTAAATATTGAAACTATGAAACAAAATTTACAGGGGCCTTAACTTTAATATATGAGGTGGTGGAGGACACTTCAGCCAACTGGCCACCACACACCTTATCTTTTTTTTTTTTTTTTTAATTTGAGAGAGACAGAGAGAGCGAGCGAGAGACAGAAGGGAAGAGGCAGAGAGAGAATGGGCGCACCAGGGCTTCTTAGCCACTGTGAACAAACTCCAGACACGTGTGCTCCCTTGTGTGCAAGTGTGATATTGCGTGCTTGTGTCACTTTTTGCATCTCACTAAATGTAGGACCTGGAGATTCGAACTGGTATTCTTAGGCTTCACAGGCAGGCACCTTAACCACTAAGCCACCTCTCCAGCCGTTTGTTTTTTTTTTTGTAAATATATTTTATTTTATTTATTTGAGAGAAAGAGGCAGAGAGAGAGAGAGAAAGAATGGGCACACCAGGCCTCTAGCCACTGCAAATGAACTCCAGATGCATGCACCCCCTTGTGCATCTGGCTTACGTGGGTCCTGGAGAATTGAACTGGGATCCTTTGGCTTTGCAAGCAAACACCTTAACCACTAAGCCATCTTTCCAGCTCTTTGTTGTTTTGTTTTTTGAGGTAAGGTCTCACTCTAGCCCAGGCTGACCTGGAAGTCACTATGTAGTCTCAGGCTGGCCTTGAACTCACAGCGATCCTCCTACCTCTGCCTCCTGAGTGTTGGGATTAAAGGCACGTGCCACCATGACTTCTTTGTTTTTGTTTAAACAACAAAAATTTATCTTTTAAAATTTTTTATTTGTTTATTTGATATATAGAGAGAAAGAGGCAGATATATAAAGAAAATGGGAAGCCGGGCATGGTGACGCATGTCTTTAATCCCAGCACTCTGGAGGCAGAGGTAGGAGGATCCTGTATGTTCAAGGTCACCCTGAGACTACATAGTAAATTCCAGATCAGCCTGAGCTAGAGTGAGACAATACCTCAAAAAACCAAAATTTAAAAAAAGGGAGAGAGACAGAGAGAGAGAAAATGTGCACATCAGGGCCTTCAGACGCTGCAAATAAGTTCCAGATGCATGCGCCACCTTGTGCATCTGGTTTACATGGGTCCTGGATAATTGAATCGGGGTCCTTTGGCTTTGCAGGTAAGTGTCTTAACCACTAAGTCATCTTTCCAGCAAGGAGAGAGAGGGAGGGAAGAAGAGAGAAAGACAGAAGGAGAAAATGGCCATGCCAGGGCCTCCAGCCACTGCAAATGAACTCCAGATGCATACGCCCCTGTGCATCTGGCTGACATGGGTCCTGGAGAGTCAAACCGTGATCTTTTGCCTTTGCAGGCAAACATCTTAACAGCTAAGCCATCTCTCCAGCCCCTATTATTATTATTTAACAAAAAGATCAGGAGGAAGAGCAATGGAGTGGTTCACCAGATGTTCCACTAAGGCCTCTGCAGGCAAGAACCACCTCCGCCCTCTGCAAAGGCAAATATATGTGCATGCATATACCACACACCAATTTTTAAATATATTTTATTTACTTATTTGAGAGACAGAGCATGAGAGAGAGAGAGAGAAAGAGAATGGGCGCACCAGGGCCTCCACCCACTCCAAATGAACTCCAGATGCATGCACCTCTTTGTGCATCTGGCTTACGTGGGTCCTGGAGAATTGAACTGTGGTCCTTGAGCTTTGCAGGCAAACGCCTTAGCCGCTAAGCCATCTTCTCCAGCAACACACCAAATTTACAAAAATATATTTTATTTTGGGGCTGGAAAGATGGCTTAGTGGTTAAGATGCTTGCCTGCAAAGCCTAAGACCCAGGTTTAATTACCTCGTACCCATGTAAGCCAGATACATATGGTGGCCCATGCATTTGGAATTCATTTGCAGTGGCTAGAGGCCCTGGCATACCCACTCTATCTATTTCTCAACTAAATAAAAAAAAATAAAATATTAAAAAGAGAGTGTTGCCATATTCCCTGTAATATTTAAAATATATATATATTTTATTTGTTTGTTTGAGAAAGAGAATGGGCACACTAGGGCCTCTAACCACCACAAACTCCAGACACATGCACCACTTTGTGCATCTGGCTTATGTGAGTATTGGGGATTCGAACCTAGGTCCTTAGGCTTTGCAGGCAAGCGCCTTGACCACTAAGCCATCTTGCCAGCCCCACACACTGATTTTTTTTTTTTTTTTTTTTTGGTTTTTCAAGGTAGGGTCTCATTCTAGCTCAGGCTGACCTGGAATTCACTGTGTAGTCTCAGGGCGGCCTTGAACTCATGGCAATCCTGCCTCTACCTCCCAAGTGCTGGGATTAAAGGTGTGAGCCACCACACCGGCTAAAATTTTTTTCTAAATAAAAATAATACACAAGTCTCAGTTACATAGTAAGTTTGAGGTTAGCTAGGGCTACATGAGATTCTGTCTCAAAAAAAAAAAAAAAGAACCAGGCATAGTGGCACATGCATTTAATTCTAGCCCTTGAAGTGTGTGTGTGTGTGGGGGGTAGAGTTAGGGTGACTGGACCCCTGAAGGCAAAAAGGTCAGGAAAGTTTGCACTTGATAGAAATTAAAGATCATTTGACTTATCTTTTGCCTAGTTCCCGAGAGACCAGTTTTTCTGCAAACAATCAGGACCCCTCCTGGGAGGGAGGTCTTTCATAGGATTTAAACATTGTGGTTGGTCAAGTTCAGTCCCTGGAACTAGGTGCCAGGGCTAATCTCTTCCTGAGACAGCCCCTAACCCTAACCAACTTGCTGGCCCTCTAGTTCACCTGGGCCAAAAGAGAGCCCACCACCCTAAGGTTATAAATATCTTTGCAAGGGGAGGGCAGTGGCTCTCCCTCTGTCTCTCTCTCTCTCTTTGATCACTCAGGCCCAGGCCCAGCCAGGAGTGCTCCCTAGCCCTTACTCTCCAGATCCCCACATGGCAGGAGCTCCTTGAACTTTCTTTTTTCTCTTTTCTTTCCATGATTTTCCCCCCAGATCTGTATCTGGTCACATGGACTCCTGAGCTACACATGGCCCACATGGGCTTTTGGATTCCACGTAGTGTACTTTTCTTCTTCCCATTTTATCTCCCCTTACCCCCAGCCTTCCCCTTTTCCCACTCCTTTGTAGAATCTGAATAAAATGTGGTATTTTAAAAATCATTCTCTTGAATCTGGAATTGCCAATCCTTTGGTTAGCTTGCAGATATGAACTCAGGGCTTGGGGGTCCAGGAAGCACCCCAGAACCCCAATTTCCCCCTTACAGAGGGATCATTGTGAGTTTGAGGCCACCCTGAGACTACAGAGTGAATTCCAGGTCAGCCTGGACTAGAGTGAGACCCTACCTCAGAAAACAAAACAAAACAAACAAACAAAAAAATGAGAGGTGAGAACAAAAGAACCAAATCATTTCAATTTTGAGGGAGGGAAGGAATAGAACCTAGGAATTTATGGATACTAAGCACTGATACTGAGTTATACCTCCAACCCCTTGGATTTGCAAAAACACAGTACAGGCCCCACAAACCAGTTGTGCAGGGCTTTCAAGTTTTCTCTGCTCTAAATATATTCAGCTATGTAAAATAAAGATGAAAGGTGAAAGAGGTGATTGCTAATTGCTGAACTGGATATTCGATTTAAACTGGGATTTTTTTTTTTTTTTTTTTTTTTTTTTGGCTTTCTGAGGTATGGTCTCGCTCTAGCTCAGGCTGACCTGAGTCACAGGGAGGCCTCAAACTCACGGCAATCTTACTGCCTCTACCTCCCAAGTACTGGGATTAAAGGTGTGCGCTACCATGCCCGGCTGGGATATTTCTTTTAAACAAAAAAAAAAAAAAATTTTTTTTTTGCTCTAGCTCAGGCTGACCTGGAATTCACTATGTAGTCTCAGGATGGCCTCAAACTCATGGCAATAAATAAAAATAATACACAAGTCTCAGTTACATAGTAAGTTTGAGATTAGCTAGGGCTACATGAGATTCTGTCTCAAAAAAAAAAAAAAAAAGAACCAGGCATAGTGGCACATGCATTTAATTCTAGCCCTTGAAGTGTGTGTGTGTGGGGGGGTAGAGTTAGGGTGACTGGACCCCTGAAGGTAAAAAGGTCAGGAAAGTTTGCACTTGATAGAAATTAAAGATCATTTGACTTATCTTTTGCCTAGTTCCCGAGAGACCAGTTTTTCTGCAAACAATCAGGACCCCTCCTGGGAGGGAGGTCTTTCATAGGATTTAAACATTGTGGTTGGTCAAGTTCAGTCCCTGGAACTAGGTGCCAGGGCTAATCTCTTCCTGAGACAGCCCCTAACCCTAACCAACTTGCTGGCCCTCTAGTTCACCTGGGCCAAAAGAGAGCCCACCACCCTAAGGTTATAAATATCTTTGCAAGGGGAGGGCAGTGGCTCTCCCTCTGTCTCTCTCTCTCTTTGATCACTCAGGCCCAGGCCCAGCCAGGAGTGCCCCCTAGCCCTTACTCTCCAGATCCCCACATGGCAGGAGCTCCTTGAACTTTCTTTTTTCTCTTTTCTTTCCATGATTCCCCCCCCCCCCAGATCTGTATCTGGTCACATGGACTCCTGAGCTACACATGGCCCACATGGGCTTTTGGATTCCACGTAGTGTACTTTTCTTCTTCCCATTTTATCTCCCCTTACCCCCAGCCTTCCCCTTTTCCCACTCCTTTGTAGAATCTGAATAAAATGTGGTATTTTAAAAATCATTCTCTTGAATCTGGAATTGCCAATCCTTTGGTTAGCTTGCAGATATGAACTCAGGGCTTGGGGGTCCAGGAAGCACCCCAGAACCCCAATTTCCCCCTTACAGAGGGATCATTGTGAGTTTGAGGCCACCCTGAGACTACAGAGTGAATTCCAGGTCAGCCTGGACTAGAGTGAGACCCTACCTCAGAAAACAAAACAAAACAAACAAACAAAAAAAAAAATGAGAGGCGAGAACAAAAGAACCAAATAATTTCAATTTTGAGGGAGGGAAGGAATAGAACCTAGGAATTTATGGATACTAAGCACTGATACTGAGTTATACCTCCAACCCCTTGGATTTGCAAAAACACAGTACAGGCCCCACAAACCAGTTGTGCAGGGCTTTCAAGTTTTCTCTGCTCTAAATATATTCAGATATGTAAAATAAAGATGAAAGGTGAAAGAGGTGATTGCTAATTGCTGAACTGGGTATTCGATTTAAACTGGGATTTTTTTTTTTTTTTTTTTTTTTTTTTTTGGCTTTCTGAGGTATGGTCTCGCTCTAGCTCAGGCTGACCTGAGTCACAGGGAGGCCTCAAACTCACGGCAATCTTACTGCCTCTACCTCCCAAGTACTGGGATTAAAGGTGTGCGCTACCATGCCCGGCTGGGATATTTCTTTTAAACAAAAAAAAAAAAAATTTTTTTTTCGCTCTAGCTCAGGCTGACCTGGAATTCACTATGTAGTCTCAGGGTGGCCTCAAACTCATGGCAATCCTCCTACCTCTGCCTCCCAAGTGCTGGGATTAAAGGCATGCACCTTAAAAAATATTTTTTTTAGGGCTGGAGAAATGGCTTAGCAGTTAAGATGTTTGCCTGCGAAGCCAAAGGATCCCAGTTCCATTCACCAGGACCCACATAAGCCAGATGCCCAAGGGGCACATGCATCTGTAGTTCATTTGCAGTGGCTAGAAGCCCTGGCATGCCCATTCTCTCTGTCTGCCTCTCTTCTATCTCTCTCTCTGTTTGCAAATAAATAAAAGTTTAAAAAATACCATTAAAAAATATTTTTAAAATATTTTTTATTTATGAGAGACACAGGGAGAGAATGGGCACACCCAGGCCTCTAACCACTGCAAACGAATTCCAGATTCATATGCCACCATGTGCATTTGGCTTATGCAGGTACTGGGGAATTGAACCAGGGTCCTTAGGCTTCCCAGGCAAGCATCTTAACCACTAAGCCATCTCTCCAGCCCATGGGATTTTTCCTTTTTGCCTCGAACTCACAACAATCCTCCTACTTCTGCCTCTCTAGTGCTGGGGTGTGCGCCACCATACCCGGCTTAACCTTCTTTTGCTTTTGTTGTTTGTTTTGTTCTGAGACAGGGTCTCATAGAGCCCAGGCTGGCATCCTACTCACTATGTAGTGAAGCTGGCCTTGGATTCCTGATTTTCCTACTTCTGTCTTCTATATGCTGGGATTACAGGCATGTGCCACCATGTGGTATAGGGAGGGGGTAAATATTCTTACTTACACCTTTCTCAGATGGGTCTAGCCACAGCTCATCACTCACTCGTGCTAGAGTTTGGATTGCTTTTCCAAATACTAAGGAGAAAAAGAAAGGTGCTGCTTACATTCTAACAAAATAAATCACAGGACTACTTCAATAAGCACAGAACACCAGAAAAATTTGTAAGAATAGTGAGGTCAGCTGAACAATTTGTTCCTACGGGTCTATTGATTCTCAGATGAACAATTTGTCCCTGCCCTGTGGGTCAAATTCCCAGAGACAGAAAAAAGGTCGTTTTTTTTTTTGTTGTTGTTGTTGTTTTTGTTTTTGACACTGTTCATCAATCAACTATTGGTTATTTAGAAATTGTTGACCACTGTTATACCCAAACCTTACAGCCTATTTTGTAACGTAGTTCAGTTCTACCATTCACTTTGTGCTTGATCATGGGCTGTAGATGCTACAGTAACCTTCAGCCTCTCCTTCTTAAACAGTGATCTCAACGTTGATTCTGTGTATCAAAACAAATGTAAAGCAAGATGCAACATCATGAGAGGAATTCATTGCAACATGTTGGCTAAATTTACGTGAGGCAATTGATCTGGAAACAATGCCTTTGAATCCCCTTTCCTAAATATTTCTAAACAATTTCCTATTAACTGATTATGATGTATTGACTTTTGGTTTTAGAACAGATATCCAAAATACATATATTTGAGATAAATTGTTCAATTGATCCATACTACATTTTATAGAACATAACTGCCTTACTTTTAAAAATAAAGTATAATACTCTTTACAGAGTAAAGGCTCAATGAGTTCGTAGAATGAGGGGCATGACAAAATTCAACTATTTTCTTTCTTCTGCAAACTAATTTCCATGTGTTTGTTTTGTGCCCTCACCCATGGAACCCAGGGCTTTTGCATGTCAGGCAAGCTTTCTACCAGTGCTACATTCCCAATTCAGTAATTCGTGGGGAGTGGAGGGCACCAGTGTGTGGAGACCAGAGGTTGAGGTCTGGTGTCTTCCTCAATCACTCTCCTCTATTGACTGAGGCAGGGTCTTGCACTTGAGCTCAGAGCTTGCTGATTTGACTAGTTTAGCTAGCCAGATTGCCCAGGGGGAGCCCTTTGTTCCCCCAAACGCTGGGATTACAGGTGACCACCACCACACCCAGTTTTCTCACAGGTTCTGGGGATCTGAGCTCTGTCCTCATATTGCCAGGCAAGTAGTATTTCCACTGAGCCAACTCCCCAGCCCCCCTCCCCTTTTTTTGAGGTAGGGTCTCACTCTAGCCCAGGCTGACCTGGAATTCACTATGTAGTCTCAGGGTGGCTTTGAAGTCACTGTGATCCTCCTACCTCTGCCTCCCAAGTGCTGGGATTAAAGGCATGTGCCACCACGCCCGGCTTTTTTTTTTTGGGGGGGGGGAGAGAGACACAGAGATAGAGAGGGAGAGGGAGACAGAGATGGGCGCGCGAGCAGTCTCTCAGCTGCTGTGAACGAAATCCAGATGCGTGCGCCCCCTTGTGGGCAAGTGTGGCATTGCGCCCTTGCATCACTTTGCATCTGGCTAAACGTGGGACCTGGAGATTGGAACCAGGTTCTTAGGCTTAGCAGGCAGGCGCCTTAACCGCTAAGCCATCTCTCCAGCCCTTGTTTTTTGTTTTTTGAAGTAGTGTCTCACCGCTCTAGCCCAGGCTGACCTGTATTCACTCTGTAGTCTTTTTTATTATTATTATTATTATTATTATTATTATTATTATTACTGAGCTCTTTTACAAACACTCTCAGTGAAGGCACATATATCATTCCCGTTTTCTGGTTGAGGAAGCTGAGCCTCAAAGGGACCTAGTGGCTTATCCAAAATCATGTATTTAAGATACAGTAAAAATGTATGGCTTAGCGGTTAAGCGCTTGCCTGTGAAGCTTCAGGACCCCGGTTTGAGGCTCGATTACCCAGTACCCACGTAAGCCAGATGCACAAGGTGGCACATGCATCTGGAGTTCGTTTGCAGTGGCTGGAGGCCCTGGTGCGCCCATTCTCTCTCTCTCTCTCCCTGCCTCTTTGTCTGTTGCTCTCAAATAAATAAATAAAAATAAACAAACAATAAAATACAGTAAAGCCGGCTGTGGTGGCACATGCCTTTAATCCCAGCACTTGGGAGGCAGAGGTAGGAGGATCGCTATGAGTTCAAGACCAGCCTGAGACTACATAGTGAATTCCACATCAGCCTGGGCTAGAGTGGGACCCTACCTCAAAAAACCAAAATAAATAAATAACAAATACAAGTAGTAGATGGTTTGGGTATGGTTTGGGTTCAGTGGTTAAAGGTGCTTGCTTGCAAAACTTGCGGGCTCAGGTTCAAATCCCCAGTACCCATAAGGCCAGATGCACAAAGTTGCGCATGCATCTGGAGTTTGTTTGCAGGGGCAAGAAGTCCTGATCTGTCCATTCTCTCTCTTTCTCCCTCTGCTTGCAAGTAAATAAATTAAAAAATAATAAAATTTAAAAACCCGGCAGAATCCCAAGCATGATGTTTTCCCTCAACTTCTCCATGGAATACTCCTCAGCCCGACTTTGAGGTCCTCATTCATTTCATGGTCACCGTGTAAAACACGCTACATAAATAAAACGAGGTAGGCAGCCCAGCATCCTCCAATCGAGAGCCAATAGGGCCTCGCGTGGCGGCCATGCTTCGTCTGTCTCCTCTGCCATTTCGGAAAAAAATGGCCGAGGAAGAACTGGAAGACGATAAAGACACTTCACGTGAGAGCGTTGGGCTTTCCCTCGCCCACGTAGCACGGCAAGAAAGGCCGCTCCACCTTTCACCTGAGGGCCGCTCATCCTGCACTTCAGCATGGCTACCGGCGAAGCAGGCGCGCGCCTCAGCCGACGGCCTCCAAGTGCCCGGATGTTGCCCGCGCTTTTCGGAGTTTCTCCCTCTCCTCTTATCCCGCTTTCCGGTCATTCACAAAGCGTAGCTTCGCTTTTTTTTTTTTTTTGGCGGGGAAAGACCCCTGCGGGCCTCCGTCGCACAGTCTTCCGTGAACCTCGCGTTTCATTGGTTGTGAGAGTGTGAAGGGGGTGGGAGGTGGGCGGGTCACCGAGAAGCCCGAGGAAGAGGGCGGCGGCGTTCAGCGGTGACTGTTGCGGAGCCCGGTGACAGGATGGTGAGGAGCACGGCGGCGGGCACCGAGGCCCGGCTCTCGGCGGCCGTGCTGCGGAGTTGGGAGGCGCGGGGAATGTAGGGGCGAGGCCGTGGGCGATCCCGGAGGCCGGGGTGGCCGCGGCCGGGGCGCTGCGCTGGGGGAAGGCCCTGGAGGGGAGGCTAGGCTGGGTGCGGCCGGCCCCGGCCCCAGCGTCGTCCCCTCGCCCCGGGGGCCAGAGGGCGGCTCGGGCTGGAGCAGGCGGCTGTCCGCGGCCCGTCCGATCACGAGATCCGCATGCCGGAGCCTCGGCCAGGGAGCGACGCTGCCTCCCGGCTCGGGGGTGCAGACGTCTTCCTGCGGCCTGGCAGCCTTCCCGCCGGCCCGGGTGTCTTGGGGGATGCGGGCCTCCGTGCCGATCGGGCAGGAAGGAAAGGAAGAAAGGGGTCGGCAGCCTTCCTCCCTTCCTCCCCGCCCCTCTGAAACACCGCGCAGCTGCCATTGAAATGGGGCGAGCGCAGTGACGGCGGCCGGACGCCCCGATCCCTCCGGCTGCTGCGACCCTTGGAGCACTAGGCCAGCGATGGCTTCGAGGGGCTGTTTGCAGACCCCAGGCCTTGCTCGTGATCAGCCTCCCGTAGGCTGTCCCAGGCCTTCATTCCCCTCCCCGTAGCTTCCCGCCCCCTAAACACCTGTATAAATCAGATTTTTCGAGGCGCCCTTGGCTGTACAAGCGTTTCCAGAGGGGTTCCGATGGGCCTTGTTTTCTGCGGTGGTGGAGCTTAACGGAGAAGGAACTTCCCTCTTGAAATGACTACATTGTAGTCCCGCCGTCCAGGAGGTGGCTTCTAAACGTGCCAGCCAAAGGTTTATGCCGTGTTTCTTTAGCGTCTTGAACGGCTTGAATCCCATCTGATTTTTTTGTTTCTAAACAATCCGGTGTAAAGAACACCAGTGTGTAGCAATTTGGAGACACTTACCTAAGCGAGGAGAAATAATTACTTGCCATGTTCTCTCATAGTCATGTTTCTGACGTTTTGAGAGGTGAACACACTTTTTTTTTTAAGTGTAGCTGTCCTGGAACATCACGTTTCAAATGACAAAAAGGAAAGAACTTGGGAAAATTTCGTATTCATCAATTCTCTTATGAGTGAACACACATTTATTTTGGCAAAGGAGACATTCAACAATGTATAATGTCCAAAGTCTGTGGGTCCCAAATAAAAATGTGATTTCCCAATTTTAGCTGCATGATTATATTTTTACTGTCTTTATCTTTAGTTGACATTTTCATCACTCGATAATGTATTTGTGAGACTATATACCCTCCAAAACAGAATAAATTAGCCGTAACATAGTTTTCCACGACTACAATCCTGAACATAAGAGAATTAAAATCAGTAAACCCAAGGAATAACAGACCTCAGAAAATCAGTTTGAGGTCAGCCTGGGGTAGAGTGAGACCCTGCCTCAAAAAAAAAAAAAAAAAAAAAAGGGACCAAAAATCCAGGAAGTTTATTATTGACGACTTTTCCAAGTTTTCTTATACGCATCTAAATTACCTTATGTAATCATAGAAATTAAACAGAATGAGAAACCAAAAGGGCTGGAAATTAATGCTAAAACAAGATTAGAAAAGGTAGAGAAGCCAGGTGTGATGGTACCCATCTTTAATCCCTGTAGTGGGGAGGCAGGGTCACTGTTGAGTTCCAGACAGGCCTGTAGCCACAGAGTGAGTTCCAGGTCAGCCTGGGCTAGAAGTGGACATTACCTGGGGTGGGGTGGTGGGGGGAGCAAGGGAAGAAAGCAAAGGCAGAGAAACGCTAAGCCTGGTGTGGTAGCTCACAGGTAAATCCCAGCACCTGGGAGACTGTGATAGGGGGATGGCCATGAGACTTTGAGGCCAGTCTGAGATACAAAGTGAGTTCCAGGTCAGCATGGGTAAGTGAAACACTACCTCAAAAAAAAAAATTAACAATGCAAAAATTCATAAACTGTGTGTTGTGTGTGTTTGCGTCATGTTTTAAAATAAAGCAAGTGGTTCTTTTGGAATTGTTTTCAGCACTATTTTTTTAACATTTTCTTTCATAACATTCAGAAATCATTAACAACTTTTTGCATATTCATTTGGTTTCTTGTTTTTCTGTTTTTTTTTTTTTTTTTTTTTTGCTTTCTTTTAACATTGGTCATGTTTCACTTTTTGTTTTTCTCTCTCCATTCCCCTGTCTGCAATCAACCTCTTCATTCCACTAAGGCTGGGCACAGAGTAAGTTTCTTCTCTTAGCGCCTACTAACAGTGGTGGTTGGGTGGATGATCACTAACTGGGTTTCTCACCCTCTTAAATTCTATCAACTAGGAAGTGTCACCATGCTTTGGTTGTTTCTTTAAACGAATTTAACAAGACCGCCATCTCCAGTATCTTTTTGCTGCCTTAACTGACTTTAATGTATGTGTCACCTGATTTGTCAGTGTGGAATTAGCCCAGGGTACTTCTTGACATGTGTTATGTAGGACTATTTGTTTCCCTTATAGCTTGGTCATCAGCAGAAAATCAAGAGAATTCTGTCCCAGTGCAGATCCTTAATTCTCTTGAAATAATTTCTGTGTGATCATTCATACAGTTTTAGCTTCAGAATGTAATAATCTTAGATATATTTGGGGATAGATAATGTATATGGCACTTGGTAAAATTTATACCTTCTCAGTCATGACAAAGTGCCATGCTCCACTAACGTTCTTTCTGGTACATTTCAATTGAACATACTCCTTTTTAGTCCCAAACATTTCCAACTTGGTCTTGGTGTATCTCCTTTTATGAATTTGGAGGGTTGTTTTTTCTTTTTAATGTGGAAATTATTTTTTACCTTTTTCTCAAATGCCAGCTTCCCACATTAACTCTGTACTCCATTCCAAATCTGAAGGGATCCCCCTCTAAAATGAAGGTTGTTTTGTCAAGGTTTTTTTTTTTTTAATATTTTTATTGACAACTTCTGTACTTACAGACAATAAACCATGATATTTTCCTTTCCTCCCCTCCCTTTTTTTTTAATTTGAGAGAGAGACAGAGAGGAAGAGGCAAAGAGAGAATGGGCACACCAGGGCTTCTCAGCCACTGTGAACAAACTCCAGATGCATGCGCCCCCTTGTGCATATGTGCAACATTGTGTGCTTGCGTCACTTTTGTGTCTGGCTATACGTGGGACCTGGAGATTTGAATGGGCATTCTTAGGCTTCGCAGGCAGGTGCCTTAACCACTAAACCATCTCTCCAGCCCTGTCAAGGTATTTTTATACTGATTATGAATGAGGGTGGATACTTTGTAGTGTTTTTTTTTTTTTTTTTTTCTCTCCCCCCCCTCTTTTTTTTTTTTTGAGGTAGAGTTTCACTGTAGTCCAGGCTGACCTGAAATTTACTTTGTAGTCTCAGGGTGGCCTTGAACTCTCATGGTGATCCTCCTACCTCTCTCCCGATTGCTGGGATTAAAGGCATGTGCCACCTTAGCTTTAGCTAAGTCTGTATTGAAACAATATAGACCATTCAGCAAATATCAACTGAAACTACTCTATAAGGAATAATTAGACACTTTCTTTTAAAGTGTGCTAATTTTGTAACCTCAATACTTCAGTTACCCTGTATCCTGATAATAGTCCCTTTTCTTTGCAATCTTTTTTTTTTTTTTTTTAAGTTTTTGAGGAGGTAGGGTCTTATTCTAGCCAAGGCTGAACTGGAATTCACTATGTAGTCTCAGGGTGGACTTGAACTCATGGCAATCCTTCTACCTCTGCCTCCTGAGTGCAGGGATTAAAGGTGTACATCCATGCCTGGCTTTTGCAATCATTTTTATTTTGTTGCTTGATGAATCAAGCTTGTTTTAATAATCATTCTAATTTAACACATTTTTTAAAATTTGTATTTATTTATTTGAGAGAGAGAGGCAGTGAAAAGAGCAGAGAGAATGGGTGCACCAGGGAATACAGCCGCTGTAAACAAACTCCAGATGCTTGCGCCACCTTGTACATCTGCCTTACATGGGTCCTTTGACTTTGCAGGCAAGCACCTTAACCCCTAAGCCATCTCTCCAGCCCTCACATTTTGTTTTTTTGATTAATTTACAAAGTCTGGTGGCAAAATTATTTTGCTGTCTTCTGTTAAATATTCAATATTTTCTTTGATAATATTAAAGGATAGTCATTTATTTTTAAAATATATTTTATTTATTTATTTATTTGAGAGAGAGAGAATGGGCACGCCAGGGCCTCCAGCCTCTGCAAATGAACTCCAGGTGCATGTGCCCACTTGTGTATCTGGCTTACATGGGTCCTGGAGAGTCAAACTGGGATCCTTTGGCTTTGCAGGCAAATGCCTAAACCACTAAGCCATCTCTCCAGACCAAGAATAGTCATTTCTTGAAAAAACAGTTGAGGAGCATGTGCATTTATAAATGGGATATCTTTTTTTTTTTTCTTTTTTTTTTTTTTTTTTTTTTTTTTTTTTGGTTTTTCAAGGTAGGGTCTCACTGTAGTCCAGGCTGTCCTGGAATTCACTCTGTAGTCTCAGAGTGGCCTCAAACTCATGGCAATCCTCCTACCTCTGCCTCCTGAGTGCTGGGCTTAAAGATTTGCGCCACCACACCTGGCTTGAACGGGATATCTTGTTTGGGGAAAACCCTGTACAGAATAGAAGTGCTTATATTGATCAACATGAAAAATCTGTTGCCCTTTGAAAGATGGATTTATCTTTAAAGGACTATGAAAATAATATTCTGGCCAGGTGTGTGGCTCATGCCTTAGTATCAGCACTCAGGAGGCTGAGGTAGAAAGATCACCATGAGTTTGAGGCCAGCCTGGGACTGCAGGGTAAGTTTTAGGTCTGCCTGGGCTAAGGTGAAACCCTACCTCTAAACAAACCAACCCACCCAATATTCTGTTAAGTGACTAAGTTTGATTTGGTAAATCTTGACATTTTAAAATTAAAATTAGATTATATACTTTATTCCAAGATATTTAAGATCAGATTTTATTTTTGCCATCTGAGACTAAGTTGCAACTCTAACTCTTGCCAAATTCATCATTATTAAACTGACTTTTCTGTATTGTTTTGATTCTGTAATGAACAGGAGAGATTGTGACAATGATTTTCTTAAGTTTACAAACTGTGCTGAGTGCATGTAGGCAGTTTTATCCAGGCAATAAGAATATGGCAATGAGGGCTTCTAGTGGAGGAAAGTGGAGATATCAGAGATTCTAATTCAAGAGGGCTAGAGAGATGGTTTAGTGGTTAAGGTGCTTGCCTGTGAAGCCTAAGGACGCATGTTCCAACTCTCCAGATCCCACGTAAGCCAGACACACAAAGGTAAGGCAGAGTGCAAGGTTGCACATGCCCACTAGATGGTGTAAGTGTCTAGAGTTCAATTGCAGTGTCTGAGGCCCTGGCATGCCAATTCTCTCTCTCTTAAAAAAAGAAAAAAAGATTCTAATCTTCTAATCTATTATAACTCTAAAACACAGGCTTTTTTTTTTTTTTTTTTCCCGAGGTAGGGTCTCACTCTAGCTCAGGCTGACCTGGAATTCACTATGTAGTCTCAGGGTGGCCTTGAACTCACGGCGACCCTCCTACCTCTGCCTCCTGCGTGCTGGGATTAAAGGTGTGCGCCACCACGCCCGGCTTAAAACACAGGCTTTTATACCCTGTAACATATGGATAATAGTTTGAAGTAACAAGATTGGTAAAATTTTGGTTGTTATTCTCCAAATAGATTTCAGTGTAGTAAGCATAAATTATTGCTGGCCATGGTGGCTCACACCTATAATTCCAGCACTCTGGAGGCTGAGGTGTGAGGATAGCCATGAGTTCCTGGCAAGCCTTGGTTAGAGTAAGACCCTGCTTCAAAAATATCATATATATATATATATTTTTTAAACTTTTTTCTGTTATATAATTTTTTATAATTCCCATTATTATTGTTTTTTCAATTATATATGTATTACATTGTAATTTCAGAGAAATTAATTACCATAGCAGTCTTCAAAAATGCCAAATGTTGGTTCAGTTAATTCACTTTCTAGTTCCCAGTAGCACACTTCATTTGTAACTTTTGTTTCATTCAGTATCATTTACTATAAATGTTTTTTTAAACTTTTATTGACACAGCTTCCATAAATATAAACAATATACCATGATTATAATCCCCTCCTACTACCTTCCCTTTTCCCCTACTATAATTGTTTTATTCAATATAATATGAATCTCTTTTTAAAAAATATATTTTATTTATTTGAGAGAGAGAAGGAGGCAGAAAGAGAGAATGGGCACACCAGGGCCTCCTGGCCACTGCAAACAAACTACAGATGCTTGCGCCCCCTAGTACATCTGGCTTACGTGGGTCCTGGAGAATCATACCCAGATCCTTTGGCTTTGCAAACACACCTTAACTGCTAAGCCATCTCTCCAGCCCTGAATCTCTTTTTTAAAAGAAAGGTCTCTCTCTGTTATTTTTAGTTTTTTCAAGATAGTGTCTCATTCTAGTCCAGGCTGACCTGAAAATCACAGCAATCCTTCTACCGCACCCAGCTAGAAAGGTCTGGCTGTCCTTGAACTTGTGGTCATCCTGTCTCTGCCTCCTGAATGCTGGGATGACAGGCATGTTCCTCTGTACCCAGCTAATTAATTGCTTAATTTTGCTTTTTTGTTTTGTTTTGTTTTTTGAGGTAAGGTCTCACCCTAGCCCAGCTTGACCTGACCTGGAATTCACTCTGTATTCTCAGGGTAGCCTCGAACTCACAGAGATCCTCCTACTTCAGCCTTCCAAGTGCTGGGACTACAGGCATGCACCACCATTTTAGAATACTTGATTTTATTCTTGGTAAATAAAATAGCACAACTATTGATATCCAAAATAAGACTCATTTAGAACAGAGTACATTACCATATGTGTATTTTTTTAAATGTGTATTTGTTTAAACTTGATAGGAAATGAATAACTTCTACTCTGTTGGGTTCTGCAATCTCTGATTTAATTTAAAATGGGAATTATGGGAGGAGAATGTTGTGTTTTGACATCATGTTTAATATTATGCCTTCTCTCACCTTGACACTTGAAAGTTGGTATTGGTATTAGGAGATCTGCACATCCCACACCGGTGTAACAGTTTACCGGCTAAATTCAAAAAACTCCTGGTGCCAGGAAAGATTCAACACATTCTCTGCACTGGAAATCTTTGCACCAAAGAGAGTTATGACTATCTCAAGACTTTGGCTGGTGATGTTCACATTGTGAGAGGAGACTTTGATGAGGTAATGTATTTCTCTTTCCCTTCCCATTTATTTCTCTTTCTTTGCTCTTACAGAAACCTCTATCCTTTAGAATTTCTTCTCTTTAAAAAAAAAATCTTTCAATGCTGGGCGTGGTGGCACATGCCTTTAATCCCAGCACTCTGGAGGCAGAGGTAGGAGGATCACCATGAGTTCGAGGCCACCCTGAGACTACATAGTGAATGCCAGGTCAGCCTGAGCTAGAGTGAAACCCTACTTCAAAAAACAAAACAAACTATGTGTGTGTGTGTGTGTGTATGTATATATATATATGTATATATATATATATATATATATGAAATAAGTTAGGACCAAATTTTCAGTTTGGGGGATATTTAAGTATATATAATGAGATACCTCAGGGGTACAACCCAGGTCTAAAACATGAAATATGTTAAATATACCTTATGCACATAGTATGAAGGTAATTGTATATGGTATTTTTTGTGTACTTGTGGGTTTTTTTCTGTCCTGGCCTCCCAAGTGCTAGGATTATAGACATGCACCACCATGCCTGGCTGTTGCACCCACGTGTGTGTGTGTGTGTGTGTGTGTGTGCATGTGCATGCCATGCCACAGGTTGGTCCTCTCGTTCCAAGGGTCTTGTTGTTAGTTGGTTTGTGAACTTCAGTATTCTGACTCTGCCTCATATTACCATATGTACACTGGTGCTTGTGGACCTCTGTGTCTGGCTTTATTTGGGTGCTGAGGATCCAAACGTCAGTGGCAAGCTTGCAGGAGCAAGCGTCTGTGACCACTGAACAACCTCCCTATTCCTGCTCCTACAGTTTGACCACTTGTAGTGTTGTGTCGCCACTAAAAATATTTCAGACTTTGGAGCATTTCTGGTTTTTAGACTTTTTAAATTAAGGATGCTAAATCTGTGTATCACACATGCCCCATTCTTACTATTGGAAAATCACCAATTTATGCTGCATAGTAAATATATTAAATACTTGTTCTGATACTGAATCAAAGTGACTTTGATTATGTTTAAATTGTTTTTCTTAATGAATTCACTACTACTATATAGCACTACTATATTCCAAGTTACCACATCACTTTCCTTGGTTATGTTTTCCTGACTCTGCCTGCCTCCTTTTCTTCCAGTTTGTTCTTCAGATACCAACTAGAATGATTAGAATGACCCTTTTTAAAATTTTCCTCCCAAGTGGTGGAATTACAGGTGTGTGGGAGGCAGAGGTAGGAAGATTGCTGAGAATTCAAGGCCACCCTGAGACTGCATAGTGAATTCCAGATCAGCCTGGGCTAGAACAAACAAAAATATCATTATTAAGCCAGGTGTGGTGGCACACGCCTTTAATCCCATCACTTGGGAGGCAGAGGTAGGAGGATCACTGTGAGTTCGAGGCTACCCTGCTACTACAAAGTGAGTTCCAGATTAGCCTGGACTAGAGTGAAACCCTACCTCGAAACACCCCCCAAAAAAATCATTATAATAACTAGTGGGCAAAGTAGAAATTTCAGAACACCTGACTTTTTTTTCCCTTTTTGTTTTCAGGCAGAATCTCACTTTGTAGCCCAGGCTGACATTGGCAGGGATTTTAAAATACCAACTATTCCACTAACTTACTAAGGATCAAGAGAAAGTAATTTGCCAAAAATACCATTACTGAGCCAGGCATGACGGCGCACACCTTTAATCCCTGCCAGTGATTGCATGATTTAGAATAATAAGCCTAATTTCAATATGAAAATTGAAACGTGTGGTGCATGTCTTTAATCCCAGCATTCAGGAGGCTGAGGTAGGAGGATCACTGTGAGTTCGAGGCCACCCTGAGGCTACGTAAATTCCAGGTCAGCCTGGGCTAGAGCAAGATACTACCTGAAAAAATCAAAACTATGTATATTTTTTGTATTTCTGGGAATCTAGCATTTCAACAATTACTTAACTTGGGGCCTGGAGAGATAGTTAAAGCGGTTAAAAGCACTTGCTTGTAAAGCCTGCTGCCCAGGATCAGTTCCATGTAAAGCCAGGTGTACAGATGGCACATGCTTCTGGAGTTCATTTGCAGTGGCAAGAGACCCTTACATATCCATTCTGTCTCTATGTCTCCTTGCAAAAAAAAAAAATGTGTATATATATACACATACATATACACACACACACATATATATATTTATATATGTGTGTGTGTGTGTAAAATTTAATTTGGTTGGTGCTTTTGAAGAGTTCCTTTATACCAATCCCAAATGGACTTTTTGTTTTGTTTTTCAAGGTAGGGTCTTGCTCTAGCCCAAGCTGACCTAGAATTCACTATGTTCTCTGGGTGGCCTTGAACTCACAGTGATCCTCCCAAGTGCTGGGATTAAAGGCGTGAGCCACCATGCCCTGCCAAATGGACTTTTTTTTTTTTTAGAAGATTTAAAAGAGTTTTAGTAATTGTAGGATGGTGGTATGGAGGTGGAAGACACAGACAGGAAACGACAAACTGCTTGTTAATTTAGAATATAAGGCTAATTTATTAAACATATGTTAGGCTTCTATTTATGTTATGTTAAAGATAATTAGCAAGTGTTGAATTTCGCTTTCTTTCATGAAGAGGTTATTTGACAAGTTTTAAGCGTAACTGCAGTCAGAAATCAAATAGTTTTTGGCAAGTGTGTAGTAAATGTATGCGTGTTCCTGTGGGGGGGGCACTGTGTGGAAGCCTCAAGTGTTGTTCCTTAAGAACATCATCTACCTCCTTTGATACAGGGTCTCATTGGCCTGGAGCTCAGTAATTTGGCCAGTGAGTCCTAAGGATCCTCCTGTCTCTAGTGCTGGGCTTACATGCACAGGGCACCATACCTAAGTATTTTATGTGGCTACTGTAGATAAAACTCAGGTCCTCGTGCTTAGGAGGCAAGTACTTTACTGACTAAGCTATTTCCCCAGCCTGTGAAATCAAATAATTAAAAACTTACTTGTTACAGATACTCTTACCAAGATATCCATATGAAGTTGAATATTTAAGCAAATTAATTTAAATATCATCTCTAAAAAGTTTTTTCTTTATGTCTGTTTCTTACACTAGAATCTGAATTATCCAGAACAGAAAGTTGTGACTGTGGGACAGTTCAAAATTGGTTTGATCCATGGACATCAAGTTATTCCGTGGGGAGATATGGCCAGTTTAGCCCTTTTGCAGAGGCAGTTTGATGTGGACATTCTTATCTCAGGACACACACACAAATTTGAAGCATTTGAGCATGAAAATAAATTCTACATCAACCCAGGTTCTGCCACTGGGGCATATAATGCCTTGGAAACGTAAGTAGTATACTATTTAAGAATTTGGAGCTTCAGTAAAATTAGTAATTGCATGCATAGTATTTCATAAGCGAGAAATAACAACCTTTTAAACAACTTTATCCTTGTTTAGCAGTCTTTCTTTGGTATTGTTTTTTGATGATCAGATTTCTCCTTTAGTTCAACTTGAATTGAAATTTACAGTGCTGTTGCTTTTTAGTATAAAACAGTAACATTGTTTATTTTTTTTCCAGAAATATTATTCCGTCCTTTGTGTTGATGGACATCCAAGCTTCCACAGTGGTCACTTATGTCTATCAGCTAATTGGAGATGATGTTAAAGTAGAACGAATTGAATACAAAAAATCTTAAAGCCAGGCCTATCTTGATAATTTTGTTTTTTTCATTCCCTATTCAAATCAAATAATTAAACTCTTAAGAGCCAAACAATTATACCACTTTTATAATATTTTGCAGTAAAATGTCTTCTCTGTTAATACATAATTGCTCCAGGCTTCTTGTAAGTTATAAGAATATTTAGTCTCCACATATATATGGGTTCTCTGGAGAAAAGTCCACCAAGTAAATGGTCACATAGTAAGAAAAATTTATCTGTAAATACCTTCACAGTTGGTAAATTTGGACTTTATTACAAAACTAGTGCATGAAGAGAAGTAATCTAGACTTCCTGTATGCATTTTTCTCTTCTCTAGTAATAAATGTTTACCTTTCATTTATACTTCCTGAAAATCTGTGTTTAATTTAAAAAGCATAATGGAAGACCAAATTAGACTATAGATATTAGCATTAAAGTTTTAGGGCTGGAGAGATGGCTTAGCAGTTAAGGCACTTGCCTGTAAAGCCTAAGGACCCCGGTTCAATTCTCCAGGTCCCACATAAGCCAGATGTACAAGGGGGTGCACGCGTCTGGAGTTCATTTGCAATGGCTAGAGGCCCTGGCACACCCATTCTCACTCTCCCTCTCTCTATCTCTAATTTAAATAAATAAATAAATGAAAAGAGAAAGCCAGTCAGGGCACATGGATCGAGACCCTACCTCAGGAAAAAAAAAAAAAGTTTTACCCAAGTGTGGTGGCACGTGCCTGTAATCCTAGCATTCAGGAGACCTAGACAGGAAGATCAGAATTTAAGGCCAGCCTGGGCTACATAGTAAGACCCTGTCTTAAAAAGAAGAAAAAGAGGCTGGGCATGGTGGTGCACACCTTTAATCCCAGTACTTGGGAGGCAGAGGTAGGAGGATTGCAAGTTTGAGGCCACCTGAGACTACACAGTGCATTCCAGGTCAGCCTGAGTTATTTCCAAGCTCTTTTCTTGCATTATAACATCATGTGTCATAATCTTGAGTCACATATTATTTTGTAAGTAATGTACCTTTTTAATAAATTGGCTGTGGTTCTTAAAATTAATCTTTCAGAATTTAAGGACACTGAAATTTACCAGAAGATGAACAGTAAAAGTGAATATATCGTGTAAAGAATCCTGCTTTGGGGTGGGGAGGTGGCTCAGCAAGTGAGTGCTTTCTGCCTAAGTGTGAGGGCCTGATTTGCCTGGAGTTCAATTTCCCAGCACCCATGTGGGCATGGCCACACATGCCTGTAACCCTAGTCCTTTAGGGAATGGAGATGAGAATCACTGGGGCTTGCTGATCAGCCAGTCTGACTGAAAATGGCAGCTCTGGGTTCAGTGAGAGATTCCATCTCAAGGAAACAGGTGGATGAATGATACAGGAGGACAACTGATGCATGGGGCATGCCCATCTGCACACACAAATGCAGACACTATACATACAGACACATGCCAAAACAACAACAAAAAAAGATTCCTACTAAGGCATCTATTCCCCACTGAATCTACTTTAAGAATCCAAGTGTTAGGCCGGGCGTGGTGGCGCACGCCTTTAATCCCAGCACTCGGGAGGCAGAGGTAGGAGGATCGCTGTGAGTTCAAGGCCACCCTGAGACTCCATGGTGAATTCCAGGTCAGCCTGAGCTAGAGTGAGACCCTATCTCGAAAAACCAAAAAAAAAAAAGAATCCAAGTGTTTGTGTATATAAGATAGAGCAAAATTGTACCTAAGTTTCTTTCTTTTTATTTTGATGTCATCACCGTTTCCTCCTATTATGAGGGTCATGGTCATGGATATCCAGGCCAGTTTGTGCCTGGAATATTGTACTGTAAGCAGACCTACCCTTCCTTTGGCTCTTACATTCTTTCCACCACCTCTTCTATAAGGACCCTTAGTCTTGCAAGGTGTGATAGAGATGTCTCAGTGCTAAACACTCCTCTGTCACTCTTCAGCATTATGGTGCATTTTGAGTCATCCCGGTGGTCAACAAATACTACTTTTTTTTGGTTTTGTTTGTTTCTCAATTTTTTGAGGTAGGGTCTCTCTCTAGCTCGGGCTGACCTGGAATTCATTATATAGTCCAGGGTGGCCTCGAACACTCAGCGATCCTCCTACCTCTGCCTCCCAAGTGCTGGGATTAAAGGCATGCGCCACCACGCCCACCTTTATTCTTTTTAAAATATTACTTTTTAAGACTTTTTTAGGGCTGGAGAAGTTTGCCTGCAAAGCCAAAGGATCCCGGTTTGATTCTCTAGGACCCACGTAAGCCAGATGTACTAGGTGCACATGCATCTGGAGTTTGTTTGCAGTGGCTGGAGGCCCTGGCACACACCCATTCTCTCTCTGCTTGCAAATAAATAAAAATTAAAAAACTTATTTGTAAGGAGACATAGAAAGTATGGGCGCACCAAAGGCCTCTAACCACTGCAAACAAACTCCAGATGCATGTGCCCTCTTTGTGCATCTGGCTTTACATGGGTTATGGGGAATTGAATCCAAGCCATCAGGCTTTGTATGCAAGCACTTTAACCACTGAACAATCTCTCCAGCCCCAAGTATTCTAACATTACTTTCTCAGAACTTTTAATACATTTATCAGATTTAAAGAAAGATCAATTTTATGTGGCAAGAAAAAGTTTAATTGTTCCTAGCTACAAACACAAGCATATATTACACAAATATCATTGGTACAGAGAGTACATTAGACTAAGAACATTGTTGTAAATTTCTGAACAAACCAAAGCAATGACAGTGGTCAATAACACATCCAAACCTTGAGAACACAACTGACAGCCTCTGCACCTTTGGCATGGTAATGGTGAATTTTGTACATAAGAAAGACTCAAGTTAACACCAGATGTTCTCCCTGTTCTTCAATTGACATCGATTGCATGCACTTATTCAGTAAATCTTCTTCTTTTTTTTCTTCATTCATGTATGATTCAGAATCATTTGAAGAAACTGGAGGAGAATGAGAGTTTAGAAGTCTGTTTTGAAAATGAAATAAGTACTACTTTCAAATGGCCTACCTTATTAATAAGCCATAGCAAAGACAAATTGCATACAGTTTCAACTTAAATTATCTTTCCCTTGCCTCACATCTCACTCTTTTTTTCCCTGAGGTAGGGTCTCATACTAGCTCAAACTGATGTGGAATTCACTGTGTAGTCGCAGGCTGGCCTTGAACCCACAGTCATCCTTCTACCTCTGCCTCCCAAGTGCTGGGATTAAAGGTGTGCGAAACCATACCTAGTTTCATCTCTTACTCTTTAAGGGTCACAGTACTATGTTCTGGTTAGGTTACTGTGTGGCATATTCTGTTAGTACTACATTCCATTGATTTTCAGAATCTTGGTTGGGGGGAAGTTAAAGAGGTCAGTACAGCTAGGCATGGTGGTACATACCTTCAATTCCAGCACTTGGGAGGCAGAGGTAGGAGAATTGCCATGATTGTTAGCCTGGGCTAGAGTAAGATCCTACCTCATAAAAACAAGACAAAACAAAACAAAAAAGCACATAACTTCTGGAGCCAGGTGTGATGGCACACGCTTTTAATCCCAGCACTTGGGAGGCAGAGGCAGGGGGATGGCTGTGGGTTCAAGGCCAGCCTGGGACCACACAGTGAATTCCACGTCAGCTTGAGCTAGTTAGTGTGAGACCCTACCTAAGGGAAAAAAAGAGTAAGAGATGTGAGTTTGAGGCAAGCCTGAGACTACATAGTGAATTCTAGGTCAGTTTGTGCTAGAGTGAAACCCTACCTCAAAAACAAATAAAATAAAAAAGCCAGGCATGGTGGTGCATGCATTTAATTCCAGCACTTGGGGCAGAGATAGGATCACCATGAGTTTGAGGCCACCCTGAAACTAGTGAATTCCAGGTCAGCCTGGGCTAGAGTGAGACCCTACCTCGAAAAACCGAAAAAAAAAAAAAAAAAAAAAAAAAAAACTGGAGCTGGGCATGGTGGTACATTCCTTTAATCCCAGCTCTTGGGAGATAGAGGCAGAAGGATGAGGAGTTAAAGGCCAGCCTAGGCTACATAAGCTCCTGTCCAAAAAAGAAAAATAATATGGGCTGGAGAGATAGCACAGCATTTAAGGTGCTTGCCTGCAAAGCCTAACAACTTGGGTTCAATTCCCCAGTACCCACGTAAAGCTAGATGCACAGTAGCACATCTGGTGTTTACAGTGGCTGGAGGCTATAAACAAATAAATACATTTGTGACCAGTCTACTTGTTCTGACTTTTCATTTTGGAATATTCTGCACTTGGTGATAGGATTCTTCACAAGGATCCTTCTAAAGGCTGCAGTTGTCTAAGTTGCATCTGTAGAATTCTGCTATCACCTGCTTGGCTTTTCACTGGTTCAACAATAAAATGGTTCTATCTATCATTTATCTATCATATTGGAAGCTATAGATGCAGTATAAACTATGATGTTCACCCAAAACTATCAGAAAAAAGAAATGTGGTGGCTTGGGAAGGTTATTTACCTGATTCCATGAACAGCCTACAAGGTCTTCTGAAAAATTTCAGTGACTTACATCTTGGTTTTGGTGCGTATCCAGCTTTTAGCCTGTAATGAAAGGAAGCACCTTAGACCCAGCAAAGTGAATAGCTGCTGCCTAATGCACATGGAAGATCTCACAAATCTTTTTATTAGCTGCTGACATTACCAAAGAGATCTTTGAGCCCCTAAGCGCTCCTGTGATTTATTAACTCTGAAGTGCAAAGGTAACTTACTTCACAGTCTAGGATATTAGGGCTTTCTTAGGTTTTCTTTTTCTTTCTTTTTTTTTTTTTTTTTCTTTGAGATGGTCTCATGTAGCCCAGGGTGACTTCAGACTCACTAAGCAGTCAAGGATGATAATGAATTCCTGATCCTCCTGCCTCTACCCCTAGAGCACTGAGATTACAAGCCTGCACCATGCCCACTGATAATGGGTCTTGAGAGCTTGTTTGAAGGGTCCAGCAGGGGAGCTCAGCTACTCAAAGCCTTGACTGGTCCTTCTTTATTTGGGGAAGGTCTTCGGTCTTCCTTTTAAACCAAGCACATGAGCATGTAGCTTCACAGCTTTGGGAGGGACACACACCTAGCCAGCTAAACCAGCCAAATCAACCCTGGTGATCAGTGGGGTGACATGTGGCAACCAGATTGCCCTCAATCTGATACTAGGTCTTTATAATCTCTTTTTTTGCCTCCTTCCTATTTCTCCCTATGCAGAAGCAATCATATGTTTCTCCTCTTAGAAATGTTTGTAGTATATGGGATTTGAATGAAATCATGAAAAAAGTCCATACTTCCAGCTGATTGATATATATATATATATATTTTTTGGTTTTTCTAACATAGGGTCTTGCTGTAGCTCAGGCTGACCTGGAATTCACTATGTAGTCTCAGGGTGGCCTCAAACTCACAGCAATCCTCCTACCTCTGCCTCCCGAATGCTGGGATTAAAGGCGTGTGCCACCAAGCATGGTTTGATCTAGAAACTTCTGCAAATTCACAAAATAGATCCTAAAACAAATAGCACAGGGGCTTGGAGATAATTGAGTCAGTAAAGTGTTTGCCTTGCAAGCATGGGTACCTGAATTTGACCCTCAAACCTACATGAAACAGACAAAAACCCTGTGGCAGTGTTAAGCACTTGTGATCCTAGTGTTGGGAAGGCAGAGACACATGGATCCCTGGGGTTTGCTGGCCAGCAAGTCTAGCCTACTTGGTGAGTTCCTAACCAGCATTTCAAGCAAGATGGATGCTCATGAACAATGACTTTGAGGTTGTCCTTTTGCCTCTAGATGCACATACACATGTGCACCCCACACATATCAACACATACAAACGACATAACTGGGTGTAGTGGCATATGCCTGTAATCCAACTACTTGGGAAGCTGAGGCAGGAGGATCACCACGAGTTTGAGGACAGCAGCAACAGACCATCTGAAGACCCTGCCTCTAAACCAACCCCCCTCCCTTGCCAAAAGTAGCATATCCCAATAACCTCGGTGAAAAGAAAGCAGCATCCTTTTGTGCTTTCTGTTCTGTCCCTCCATCTGAGTTTAGCAAAGTGAACAGATCAGGGAATACAAGTTTTTTTTTTTTTTTTTTTCCCCTTAAAGTAGGGTTTCACTCTAGCCCAGACTGATCTGGAATTCACTATGCAGTCTCACAGGTGGCCTCAAACTCTGGGCAATCCTCCCACCTCTGCCTCCCAAGTGCTGGGATTAAAAGCATGCACCACCATGCCTGGCTGGAACACAAGTTTTAATGTCTCTCAACTACACTTCAGACAAAATTGGGTATATTTTCCTCCTTTTAAACATGAAGAAACAGACCCTTCCTTGTTCCTCCCTGGTCGCCAAAGGGAATGTATGATCATTTCATGTGCAGCTGCAATGCTAGAAGAGTCCTCTCTCTCCATTTGGTGTCTCCATGTAGTGCAGGGGGAATGCTGTTTCTGCAAGTACCGAGAGCAGAGGCGGCTCCTGTGATGAGTGAGGACACCTGTCACACAAATCACCTTTGTTAGAAGACTCCTCACTTTTTGTGAGATCTAGTGAGAAACAACTAGAGGTGCACCTGCCTGGCTTTTGTGAGCCACGATGAAACACGTGCACGTACTGTCTCTTCATTAAAGCCCTCAGATAGTGCGAGTTATAGATCTTTGCAATGCTGCAGAGGTAACGCTTCTGGCCTGTGGTGAGGTCTGGATGCTAAAAGATGGAATAAGTGGTTATCGTGCATGCTAGTACACAGGTTAGCAATCTTCCATATTGAGAGTGTGGAGGTGGATCCTGAGGAGAGCTGAACCGTGTACATTTTACATAAGCAAATTCAACTATGCTACCTTGGCCAAAAGAAAGAAACAGACTTAAAGAGTGCAGGTGACTGCTTGTCTTTCCACTTAAAGAATTCAGATGTCCTTTGAGCTTTGAGAATCGAAGAACACGTTTCTCAAAGGAAACCATAGAACAAGAAAGGAGTCTGCTGTTCTGTCCGTGAATTTAGTCCCCATATACCTTTTAATGTGAGCATCTTGCCTTCTCAACCTAATTAAAAATTTTTTTTTTGTTTATTTTTGAGAGCAATAGACAAAGAGGCAGAGAGAGAGAGACAGAATGGGTGCACCAGGGCCTCTAGCAACCTCAAACAAACTCCAGGTGCATGCGCCACCTTGTGCATCGGGCTTATGTGGGCACTAGGGAATGGAGCCTTGAACCAGGGTCCTTACTTAGGCTTCACAGGCAAGCGCTTAACTGCTAAGCCATCTCTCTAGCTCCTCACGTGATTTTTTTTTTTTTTTTTTTTTCAAGGTATAATCTCACTCTAGTATAGGAATTCACTCTGTAGTTCCAGGCTGGCCTTGAACTTATAGCAATCCTTTTACCTCTGCTGGGATTAAAGTGCCACCACACCCTCAATATGATTTTTTTTTTTTTTTTTTTTTTGGTTTTGCGAGGTAGGGTCTCACTCTGGTCCAGGCTGACCTGGAATTAACTATGTAGTCTCATGGGTGGCCTCGAACTCTCGGCGATCCTCCTACCTCTGCCTCCCAAGTGCTGGGATTAAAGGCGTGCACCACCACGCCCGGCTCTCATTATGATTTTTAAAAATATTATTTATGTGCAAGGAGAGCGAAAGACAGAGAATGGGCATGCCTGGGCCTCTTGCCACTACAAATGAACTCCAGATGCACACACTGCTTTGTGCAAATGGCTTTATATGGGTACTGGGAAATCAAATCTAGGCTGTCTGTCTTTGCAAGCAAGTGCCTTAACCCCTAAGCTCTCTCTCCAGCCCCTCAATAGGATTTTTTTGTTTTGTTTTGTTTTTCAAGGTAGGCTTTCACTTTAGCGCAGGCTGACCTGGAATTCACTATGTAGTCTCAGGGTGGCCTTGAACTCATGGTGGTCTACCTCTGCCTCCCGAGTGCTGGAATTAAAAGGGTATACCACTTACCTGGCCTCAATATGGTTTTTTTTTCAATATGATTTTTGAGATATAAATTGTTTGGTACCTGAAAGCAACTGAGTTTACTTTTTTTCCAACTAAAGAAACAAGTCTTCCCAGCTTCAGAAAATAACTATCTATACTGGACAATGGGATAACTGGTTTTCAATGTAATTTTGAAATTAGAAACTGCCTAACCTTAGAAGATAATCCTTACTTAAGATGCAAAATTGTTCTATGTATGCATATGTATATTTATATTACTGAGTATATAATAATCCAAAGAGAAGTAAAATGTCAGAAAAACCATTGTAGGCCAGGCATGGTGGCACATGCCTTTAATCCCAGCACTTGGGAGGCAGAGATAGGTGGATCGCCATGAATTCAAGGCCAACCTGAGACTACATAGTGAATTCCAGGTCAGCCTGGGCTAGAGTGAGACCCTACCTCAAAACAAACAAACAAACAAACAAACAAACAAACAAACAAACAAACAAACACTTACCAGTGTAAAGAAGTCTTTACTAACTCAATTTCACACATCGCCCTACAGATGATACGCCTAGCAATTGTGTATTTTAATTTATTGATATTTTTATAACAAGGTTGCATACACAGGCCTCCTCTCCTTGCCCCAATTCTGCTGAGGGTCTTGGGTGGGGTTACTGGTATTCATTGTGGGGACTAAGAGGCCTCAGTCAGTCTCTGCAGGCATGGGGAAACATGGTGTCTCGGGCTATTCCCACCCACCCTGAGGCTCTTATAATCTTTCTGTCCCCTCTTCTGCAATTCTCCCTGAGTCTTAGTGGGCAAGATAGAGATCTAATTTAGTGTTACTTTCTCTGTAGACTCTGGATTTGTTTTAAAGAGGTTTGAGTGACCACAGTGTCACCATTTCCCTGGAACTAGTATTCAGGAACTATATTTTCTTATTGTTCATGTTTTTCAGACATGGTCTAATGTAGCCCCGACTGGCCTTGAATTCAGGTTCCTGATCCTCCAGCCTCCATCTCCCAAGTTCTGGGATTACAAGCATGTGCCATCATACTTGAGTTTGTTTTGTTTGAATAAGGTCTCTCACTATGTTGCTCTGGCTGGTCTCAAACTCCTGTGCTCAAGAGACCATCTTGCCTCAACCTTCATAGTAGTTAAGACTGTAGGTGTGTGCCACCATGCTATTTTTTTAAACCTGTTTTCTTCTAATTCTGTATTCCTTGAGTGAAATCTTTATGAGCTGTATCTTCACTCTAAAGTGGAACTTTCTCTCAATTGTCTTTATGGTTGGGGCTTTTAGCTTCCTAAGTAAAGATACAGTAGATCTGAAGTTCCATAAAACCTAAAAGAACTCTTGGACAGGGAATCTATAATGCTTATATTCATGAGTTTGCCCAGCACATTTACTGACAATATGCTAGGAGGTATAGTTTGTAATTTGCAGTGTCTTCCTTCTGTATTTTTTATCTTCAATAAAAAGTTCAGTACAGGTCTGGAGAGATGGCCTAGTGGTTAAAGCACTTGCCCATAAAGCCAAAGGGCCCAGGTTCAATTACCCAGGACCCATGTAAGCCAGACACACAAAGTGGTACATGTGTCTGGAGTTCATTTGCAGTGGCTGCAGGCCTTGGCACTCTCTCTCTCTCTCTCTCTCTCTCTCTGTATTGCCTCTTTCTCTCTCAAATAAATAAAAATAAAATTTTAAAAAGTTTAAGAAGTTCAGTATAGGGCTGGGCTATAGCTTGGTAGTAAGAGTGCTTGCTTAGTTGCATGAGGTCCTGGGTTTGAGCCTTGCACCCTTCAAAAAAATTCCATTAAGCCAGGTGTGGTGGCACACACCTTTAATCCCAGCACTCAGAAGGCAGAGGTAGGAGGATCACCGGGAGTTCAAGGCCACCCTGAGTCTACATAGTGAATTACAGGTCAGCCTGGACTATCAGTGAGACCCTACCTCAAAAAAAAAAAAAAAAAAATCCATTATAACTTACCTTTAGAAAGGAAGTATCTGTCATTGATTTAGGGATGTAAATAGTTTGAATTTGAGGCATTTTAGATAACTCTCGCAGCTTGGAGATGTGTGAGTTCACTCTGTGTCCATCTTTGATTCTGTCTGTAGGCAAAGACATGATCCTGTGAATTTCTGAGGTAAAGATCAGCCTAATAAATTAAATGATTGTATATTACAGATATTTATATATGTGAGTGATTACTTTGGAGTAGTAATATGAATATTTTATATCCAACAGTTAAATTTGAAAAGAATATATATATGCTACACCCTTTGGTTTTGGAGCACATAAACATCTTGAGTTGACATATTTCCAAAGAAGATCAACAAATAAAAAGCCTATAAACACATAAAAGATGTTCAGAATCGCTAGTCATTAGATAAATACCAATACACATAAGATGTCATTTCTTACCCACTAAGACAGCTATCATCAAAGAAGAAAGAACACTAGTGTTGGGTAGGATATTGCTTAGTGGTTAAGGCACTTACCTGTGAATCCAAAGGACCCAGGTTCAATTCCCCAGTACCCACATAAGCCAGATGCACAAGGTGGCGCATGCGCCTGGAGTTCAATTGCAGTGGCTAGAGGCCCTGGTATGCCCATTCTCTCTCTGCCTCTTTCTCACTCTCTCTCTCTCTCTCAAATGAATAAATTATTTTTTAAAAAACTAAGGAGCCGGGTGTGGTGGTGCATGCCTTTAATCCCAGTACTTGGGAGGCAGAGGTAGGAGGATCGCCATGAGTTCAAGGTCACCCTGAGACTACATAGTGAATTCCAGGTCAATCTGAGCTGCAGTGAAACCCTACCTTTGAAAATCAAAATAAATAAATAAGGAAAACATTTAAAAGACAAATGCTATAAGATACCTAGCAACATTATTATATTTTTAAAATATTTTATTGGGCTGGAGAGATGGCTTAGTGGTCAAGGCGCTTGCCTGTGAAGCCCAAGGACCCAGGTTCAATTCCCCAGAACTTATGTAAGCCAGATGCACATGGTTGTGCATGTGTCTGGAGTTCGTTTGCAGTGGCTAGAGGCCTTTATGTGCCCATTCTTCCTCCCTCCCTCTCTCTGTGTGTTTTTCTCTCAAATAAATAAAAATAAAAAAATATTTATTTGAGAAAGAAAGAAGCAGATAGAGAATAAGCATGCCAGGGCCTCCAGTCTCTGCAAACAAATTCTAGACACATGCGCCACTTTGTGCAGCTGATTTATGTGGGTACTGGGGAATCGAACCTGGGTCCATAGGCTGCACAGACAAGTACCTTAACTGCTAAGTCATCTCTCCAGCCCCCAGGGCCATTATTGAACTTGCAGCAATCCTGGTTTTGCCTCCCAAGTGCTGGGATTATAGATGTTACCACCACGTCCAGCAAGACTGAAATTTTCTTCATTTTTTTCTGGTACTGAGGATGAATCCAAGGCCTTGCACATGCTTTATCTGCAGCCCAATTTGTGCCCTCCACAAATAAATTTATTAATTTTGTTTTCTGCTCCCAGGCTGGCTTCCAGCTCCTGAGTACTGGGATTACATGCATGCAATACCATGCTTGGCATGTTCTGTTTCTTTTTTACATTTAGCTGTAATTCAGCAGAAATTCAGGGAAGAATTTACCTTAGCAAACCTTCATGTAGCATATTATAAAATGACTATTTTACTTATTTTGTATGTAGTTGTGTATTTGTGTACACATATACATGTATACTCCAAATTTTTCAAGGAAAAACCAAGTGAATACAAGTTTATATACCATGAATGTAAATGAAACATTTAATCACTACCATACTGAAAAACTATTTGTATTTACTTATATACCCTCCTACAAAGGTCATTAAATTCTACTCCTTCTGCTGGCTCCTTGCACAATTAATAAGAGGCTTTTAAGGCTTATAGTTGTCTCTCAACTAATAGAAGAGGTAGTTTAAAAGCTTTGTCTGGGCTGGAGAGATGGCTTAGAGGTTAAGGCGTTTGCCTGTGAAGCCAAAGGACTCAGGTACAATTCCCCAGGACCCACGTAAGCCAGATGTACAAGGGGCACATGTGTCTGCAGTTCATTTGCAGTGGCTACAGGCCCTGGTGTGTCCATTCTCTCTCTGTGTCTGTCTGTCTTCTCTCTCTCTCTGCTTGCAAAATAAAAAAATTAGGGCTGGAGAGATGGCTTAGCAGTTAAGGCGCATGCCTGCGAAGCCTAAGGACCCCAGTTCGAATCTCCAGGTCCTCCGTAAGCCAGATGCACATGATGGTGCATGTGTCTGGAGTTTGTTTGCAGTGGCTAGAGGCCCTGGCCCGCCCATTCTCACTCTCCCTCTCTCTGTCTCAAATAAATAAATAAATAAATAATAAAATCTTTTTTAAAAAGCTTTGTTCGTCAGGCGAGAGGAAAGTATTAGCTGTGAAAAATATTTTATGGTCTTTTTTGGTTGTTTTTAAAATATTTTATTTACTTACTTATTTATTTATTTGAGAGAGAGACAGAAAGAGAGAGGGAGGGAGAGGCAGAGAGAATGGGTGCATCAGGGCCTCTAGCTGCTGCAAATGAACTCCAGATGTATGTGCCACCTTATGCATCTGGATTATGTGGGTACTGGGGACTCAGACCTGGGTTCTTTGACTTCGCAGGCAAGTGCCTTAGCAGCTGAGCCATCTCTCCAGCCCTGTTTTTGTTTTTTTGAGAATAGGATCTCACTGTAGCCCAGGCTGACCTGGAACTCATTCTATAGTTCCAGGTTGGCCTTGAATTCACAGTGATCCTCCTACTTCTGCTTCCTGAGTACTGGAATTAAAGGCGTACACCACTGTGCTGGCAATAAAGTATATTTTTAAGGGCTGGGAACAGATCTCAGTGGCACAGACCTTGCCTAGCAAGTGCAAGGTCCTAGGTTCAATCCCTAGTACTGCAACAAATAAAGTCTATTTTTAAAATTCTATTATGTTAGTAGTTATAAGCAAACTACCATCTCTCAAACCTGTTATCTATGGGTATAATCTGCTTTATACTACTCACCAGTACCTTTGGAATTCTGGTAATAAGTATTTACAGCTGATCTGTTAGGAGAGAATACACAAATATGAAACCATTGGCCGTATGAGAAGCACTGGAATGTGTTTCAAATGACAAAGGAACAGCATCACCACATGCTCTTAACTTTTTCTGTTTTCATCAGGCATATCTTAGAAATTTTCTTCTCCAAGTCAGTTTAGCTACTAATGGCTCCAACCAGTTTTTTTTTTTTGTTTGTTTGTTTTTTTAAATCATACTAAGTCTTTGTGTGTATGCTGCTGGGGATGGGATCCAGGGCCTCACCAATGCTCTACCATTGAGCCAGATCCCCAGGTCGACTTTCACAATACTAGAAAGGATTTAAGTCAGACTTGGTCTCAATTTCATGGCTCCTTAATTGCAATTAAGTAATCTGGGTGCCTGGGCTGTCCACGGGATGTTTTTCCTCCTCTGTAATACCGCAATTTAGTTGGTGAAAAATTATCATTGGAAACATTAAGGTGGGACTGAAACTGGTAAACTGGTCTGTTTCCAAATGTTTACTCTTCTCCAAAAGAAGAAAATTGCTTCCTACAGTTGATTATGACCCCACGCCCACTCATCAGCACTCCCCCATGCGCTGTGAGGAACGACAACGCAGGATCTCATCCCATCGTCCCCGATGGCACCAGACAGTAACATTCCAGTAATGGATGGCCACCTGTCACGTAGGCGCTTAGAAAGCCCCATCTCCCGGAGAGGTTTGGGGAGGGGCCGGGCAGTCACCCCGCGGCCCCGCCTTCCTCAGCACGCCGGCGGGATGGCCCCTCTCCCCGGCGGCAGGGGTCGCACAGTCTTCGCGGGCGACTGCCGCAGGGACCGCGTCCTGCGCGTCCCAGGCTGGCCTCGGAAGCCCTTCCCCTGCACCACCGGCCGGCCTCAGAGCGCGTCCCGCCCACCACCTCTCCCCTCGCGCCTCTGCGGCCGGGGTCGGACACTCGGGACTGGGAGCCACGTCCCCAAACCTCCAGGCCCCGGGGCCTCACCCGCCGCTGCCATCTCCGTGGCCCTCGATGCGGGCCGCTGCGGGCGGCTCGGCGCCAGCGCTGCCCTCCGTCCAGCTCCGCATGTCCCCGGCGCGCCGGCCGCGGGAGGCGAGGAGCCGCTCGGCCCGCTGTCAGCGCGCGTGCGCCGGCCCCGGAGGACTCGCCGGGCCCGGGGTAGCGGACGCCGAGCTCCGGCTCCTCCGAGCGGCTTCGGGCCGACCGTCCACCCTGCAGTTACGCCGGGGGAGGAGGGGCGGGAGGCCCGGCGTGGACCGCGCTCCCACGCATCCGTATCTTTTTTTCTTTCTTAAAGAAGGGATGCGTCACGGAAGGTAATGTACACGCTCCCCAAAACCAAAGGTGTCTTCCGCCTCCGCAGTCCAGACCCTCAGCAAATTGGCAAATCTCGGTCGTCTTCACGGGAAGCCAATCCAGAGACCGTTGCCCCGATCTCTGCGGAGCCGAGCGTTACTCCGGGTCCGTTATCACCCAGGCAACCAGGCGTTTCTCAATGGCTGAGCGCCGATTTTTTTCTGCGCACGCGCACAGCCTTCGCATCTTTTTTTTTTTTTTTTTTTTTGGGCCAGCATGAGTTTCTTAGGAAATTTGGCCCTCTGTACGCTCCGTAGTCAGTAGGGTGGCAGACCTGGACCGCGATTGGTCCGTTCTTCGTGTTTCCGGAACTTAGCGGGCGTCGGGAGCGCGAAGACGGAAGGGAGCGTGGCGGTCCCCGCGCCGGGACCCGGGCAGCAGACATGCCGCGGTATGCGCAGCTGGTCATGGGCCCCGCAGGCAGCGGGAAGGTGAGCTGCTGGACGCCGTAGCTCGGAGAGTGGCCGCCAGCGTATGCGCTGGGGGCCCGGAGGCCCTGGGCAACTTAACCTCCCTGTTGCTTCGTTGTCCTTGAATGTGTGGCGGAGGGAGAGGTGGGAAGTGCTAGTAACTACTGGGTACCAGTGCTCCAGGTACTGCGCTGCACTGCACTGGACCCTCGGTGAAGTTCCACAACCTGGTGACACGGGCCATTGTGCATGTAAATTCCGGCCGGAGCTTGTGGCCAGGGTTGTTGACTTTCAGAGGGCGACCCTGGGTCCCTCCTGCCTGCAGGACGGGGTCTTACTCGTTACCGCTCCTCAGAAATTGGACCAGAGTTCCATTTCTAGCCCTGGGGATGAGGAGGTTGGGACAAGGATTTCTGTTTTTTTTTTTTTTTTTTGCTTTTGTTTTGACTTCGAGGTAGAGTCTCACTGTTGCCCAGGCTGATCTGAATTCACTATGTAGTCTCGGTGTGGCCTCGAAATCACAGCAGTCCTCCTACCTCTGCCTCCCGAGTGCTGGGGTTAAAGGCATGCACCACCACGCCGGGCTCTAGACTCAGTTTCTTCTTAATTGTTTTAAAATTTTTACTCATTGAAAGACAGGGAGAGAGAGAGAGAGAATATGCCAGGGCCTCCAGCCACTGCAAACGAACTCGATGTATGTATGTATGTATGTATGTATGTATGTATGTATGTATGTATATATAGAGAGAGAGAGCCAGATGCATAAAGTAGCGCATGCATCTGGATTTACGTGAGGACTGGAGAAGCAAAGCTGTCAGATTTTGCAGGCAAGCACCTTTAACTGCTGAGCCATCTCTCCAGCCCTTGGAATGTTCCTCTAGGCAGGCAAACACACACCTGCTCTGTGACACTGTTCCTGACCATCCTGCTTCAGGCTTTGCTCATACTGAACAAGTTCTAGTAGAGGCATTGTGTTAGGGGCAGATGTGTAACAAGAACCTTTAAATCCTGCTTGTTGCATTTGAGCAGTAAGGAGTCTTAGTGGTCACGAGGGCCTCTCACTTAGACAAGCTCATTGAGGGGCAGAGTGGAGTGGCAGCTCTCAGAATACCCATGAGTCAAGTCAGCTCTAGATCTGTAGCCCAGGCAGATGTCTGGCCACTGTCTTCCCTTGTTTTCACTGATTGATGAAGGCATTGGTTTGGGCTGTGTGGCACTACCTTGCTCTTTATCCTAATCCCTTCTGCCTTGGGATGTACCAGAGCACCTACTGTTCCACCATGGTCCACCACTGTGAAGCCCTCAACCGGTCTGTCCAAGTGGTCAACCTGGATCCAGCAGCAGAGCACTTCAACTACCCTGTGATGGCCGGTAAGTCCTGGGAGAGCCCCCCTCCTCAGGAGGCAGTGAGTGCTGGCTGCCCAGCTCGCAACTGGAAGAACGTTTACTATAGGCTAATCCCCTGGTTTCATGGTGAACAGAATGAGGCTGAGGGTCATTTGGTGATGTGTTCGTGGAGTCTCTGCAGTATAATGCAGGGCAATGTGAAGGTCAAGGGAGGTTTCCGTGCTCAGTTGGAGATGATAATGCGTGCACTTGTATGCTGACTAGCACGATGCAGTGAAAGGGAGAGTGGAACTAGCTCCAAGAGGGGCAGATCCCAGATCCTCTGCCTTCACTAGAGCCTCTTCCTCCACCATGACAAGCAGGACAGGAAGGTGAAAAACACCGTGTGGTGTTGATAAGAAGAATATGAAATGTTTCCTGCACTGACTTCTGACTTCTGGTGAGGGTGTGTGTGGTCATTAGGTGAGAGTGGCCTATGAGTGGATGGAGTGGAGAAAGCAGACTGAAGAGAGGTGGTTAGTCAACTTCCTTGAGAGAAAGGCCTGCCATTACTTGGGAACCCAGTCTACAGAAAATGTCCATCCTGCCTGAAATAAAAGATTTATGAGAAGGATTCGGGCCTCTCATAAGGGCAAAGCTTTATGAGACTAAAACCCAGACACAAAAACTAGCGGGAGGGCTGGAAGGATAGCTTGGCAGTTAAGGTGCTTGTTTGAAAAAGCCTGGTGGCCTGGGGTTTCATTCCCTAGTACTCATGTAAAGCCAGATGCACAAAGTGGTGCATGCATCTGGAATTCATTTGCAGTGGTTAGAGGCCCTTATACTCCTATTCTCGCTCTCCCTGACTCTCTGCTTATAAATAAAAACACACACACACACACACACACACACACACTGAAGAGCCAGGGCCACAAGGCCAACTCCTGTCTTATTTTTTTTTCCCTTGTGAACTAACTTCACTAACTAACTAGGGTCCCCAAGTTCACATGATTTTCTGGTAGGAGTGTCCTACTGACTGACCAGTGATTCAACTATTTGGAATACCAATTATTTGTTTTCCCAACTTGAAGCAGCTGTTTGTCTCTGGCAAAGAAGATAGGGCAGTGTTACCAGTATAAGTGGGTGTATGGCCAAAATAAGTTCTCTCTGAACAGAAAAAGGTTTTGAGCATAAAAAGAAAAACCTAAGATGAAAAATTCTAAATTTTTCCAAAAATGAGTAAGAGAACCATCCATCTGCCATCGTCATGTAGTTCTCATCCTTCTACCCCAGGAAGTTGATTCCTAGTTCCACTTCCTTGTTGTGGAAAGGACTGAGGCTCGGGGAGATTGAGCAACTTCTAGTGTCGTCGTGTCTATGAGAGAGGTGGTTAGCCTAGTTTTTTTGTTTTTTCTTTTCTCTTTTCAGCATCTCACTGTAGCCCAGGTTGACCTGGAACTCACTCTTGTAGCCCAGGCTGGTCTCTAACTGACAGCAATCCATCTACCTTAACCTCCAGAGTGCTTGGATTAAAGGCCTATGCCACCACACCCAGTCTTATTTTTGAAATAGGAAATTCATAATGGAATGGTTCAAAGTGCAAAAGATACCGAAAAGGAACTATGCAGAAAACTATCCCCCTCCCAGATTCTGGCTCAGCAATCAAACTTGTCCTTTGAGGCAGCCAGGATTACGGTTTCCAACGTGTGCTTCCAGCCATAGTCTGCACATTGTAAAATCCAGCAGGTGTGTGTAGAATGTTTATGGTTTTAAATTTTAATTCATTTTGCTTTTGAGGCTTGGCCTTGCTGTATAGCCCAAGCTGGCCTTGAACTTGAGGTCTTCCTTAGTGTCCTAAGGATTTGCAATCTCAAGATTGCAAATATGCACACTTAGCTTTCCCTCCCTCCCTCCCTTCCTTCCTTCCTTCCTTCCTTCCTTCCTTCCTTCCTTCCTTCCTTCCTTCCTTCCTTCTCTTTCTTCCTTTCTTTCTTTTCTTTCTTTCTTTCTTTGGAGATAGAGTCACTTATTGCCCAGCCTGACCTCAAACTCTATATATAGTCAAGAATTCTGATCCTTCTACCTCTACCTTCCAAGTGCTGGGATCACAGGTATGCACCAGCACACCTGTTTATGCTGTGCTGGGGTTTTATGTATGTTAGGCAAGCACTATACCAACTGAGCTACAGCTCTAACCCATGATGAGAGTTTAATACAGAATTCTGTGTCTTGAATTTTTCATGTAATACACCTGGGTCAGACATGGTGGTGCATACCTTTAATCCCAGCACTCAGAAGGCAGAGGTAGGAGGATTGTCATGAGTTCGAGGCCAGCCTGAGATTACATAGCAAATCCCAGGTCATCCTGGACTAGAGCAAGACTCTACCTCAGGGGGAAAGAAAACATCTGGGAGAGGATATTATATTAATATTTAAGAGCTTCTCTCCCCTTTTTTATGTCTGCATTGTATTCTACCATACAATATGCAGTAATTTATTTGCTAAGTTCCTCATTGATGGACACTGGTACAGTGAAAAAGCATAACTAATTTCATATACATGAGTTTTTTTTTTTTTTGTTTGTTTTTTTTTTTTTGGTTTTGCGAGGTAGGGTCTCACTCTGGTCCAGGCTGACCTGGAATTAACTATGTAGTCTCAGGGTGGCCTCGAACTCTCGGTGATCCTCCTACCTCTGCCTCCCAAGTGCTGGGATTAAAGGCATGCGCCACCACACCCAGCTTATACATGAGTTTTTTAATCTGCTTATTAATTACTGGCAGGGTGGATAATAATTTTCTAGTGGATGCCCATCATTTCAGACATCCGGGAACTAATTGAGGTGGACGACGTGATGGAGGATGAGTCTCTGCGTTTTGGTCCCAATGGAGGATTGGTGTTTTGCATGGAGTACTTTGCCAATAATTTCGACTGGCTAGAGAACTGTCTCGGCCATGTAGAAGATGACTACATCCTTTTTGACTGTCCAGGTAAGTCAGCAACTTGCATGTGTGTGTTCCTTGATGTTGTAATAATTGTGTTCTCAGAGGGATGAAGCACTGAAGTTCGAAGCTCTGATGAGCTGACTCAGTCTCTTCAGTGAGTTTACTGTTTACTTTGAACCCCTGAGAATACCCTAGAGAAAAAAGAGCCATGGTCACTGCTGGAGAGCTTAGGATGCGGTGGCATGCAAGACAGTATAAACAAAATCACCCCATGATCAGTATTTGTGACGGGTGTCCCATGGAGACCACACAAACTGTCCTGCAGCAGGGGGCTCAGGGAAGCTTCTGATCGAGTGGCCTTTGAGCTGGGCTGTAGGGTGAAGATGAAAGAGAGCACTGTGTAGGCAGCAGCTTAGCATTTTGAAGGCCTTGTGCTAGGGAGGAACTGGCAGGTTTGAGGCACTGAAAAGGCCAGAGTGGCTGGGGCATAGTGAACAGAGGCTGTGAGGTGAGACTGGTAAGGGTGAGTAGGTAATGATATGAGTCTTCCTCTTTAGTTAATTTGTATTTATTTATATATATGCCAGGACCTTTTGCCTCAGCAAACAAACAGCAAACACTTGTGCTATTGTGTCCAGCTTATGGGAGTGGCTTGGGAATTGAACCCTAGGCCTGCAGGCTTTGTAAGCAAGTGCCTGTAACTATGGAGCCATCTTCCCAGCCCCATACATGCATCTTTTTAAGGTAAATGGTGAGCTTTGGACTGGAACCTGACCCAGTTTTGATCATTGTAGTTCTTGCTTTCATTTGCGTTTTTTTTTTGTTTGTTTGTTTGTTTTGTTTTTTTTTTGAGAGAGAGAGAGAGAGAGAGGGAGACAGATAAAGAATGGGCGTGCCAGCAGCCTCTCAGCTGCTGTGAACAAAATCCAGATGTGCTGCACTTTGCGTCTGGCTAAATGTGGGACCTGGAGATTGGAACCCGGGTTCTTAGGCTTAGCTGGCAGGCACCTTAACCGCTAAGCCATCTCTCCAGCCCTTCATTTGCATTTTGCATTTTTGAGGTAGGGTCTCTCTCTAGCACAGGCTGACCTGGAATTCACTGTGTAGTCTCGTGGTGGCTTCGAACTCTTGGCAATCCTCCTACCTTTTGCCTCCCAAGTGCTGGGATTAAAAGCATGCGCCACCACACCTGGCCTTTTTTTAATTTATAAGTTAGGGTCTCTTGTAGCCCAGGCTGACCTGGAATTCACTATGTAGATGTAGTCTTAGGCTGGCCTTATTCACAGTGATCCTCCTACCTCAGCCTCTCGAGTGCTGGGATTAAAGGTGTACCACCATGCCTGGCTTCACTTGCTTTTATTTTTATTTCATTTAAAAAATTTTTTTAAGGGGTTTCACTCAAGCTCAGGCTGACCTGGAATTCACTATGTAGTCTCAGGGTGGCCTTGAACACATGGTGATCCTCCTGCCTCTGCCTCCCAAGTGCTGGGATTAAAGGCGTGTGCCACCACACCCGGCTTCCTCACTTGCTTTTAATTAAACATGTGTATACCCACAACAGTGCACTGTATGCCATCATAGTATAGGGCTTGGGAAATGTTTGAAAACTGCTCACACCTTGTACTACTCAGGTTTCTGTTTTTCTGTGCCAGGGCTGAACGTCAGGCAAGCCTTCTGCTGTGACACCCCATCCCTAGCACTGGCTTTTGATTGGCTCATTTTTGCATAAAACTGGATAGTCTGTTTGGATTCCAGTAGTGGCATTTCCTTAAGTTGTATGATTTTATGTGTGTGTGTGGACAACTGTGAAAGTCTCAGGTCAATGTCAAGTGTCTCCCTCAGACACTCTCCATCTTTTTTTTTTTTTTGAAGTAGAGTCTCCCTCTAGCCCAGGCCAATTTATTTATTTATTTATTTTTGAGACATGATCTCTCACCGAGGCTGCTGTTCACCAATCAAACTAGGTTAGCTTGTCAGTGAGCCTCGGGTGTCTCCTGTCTCGGCCTCCCCAGTGCTGGATCACAAGCCTATATACTACTGTGCCTGGCTACATGGGTGTTGGGGATCAGAACTCTGGTCCTCATGCTTAGGCAGCAAGTACTTTACCTGCTGAGTCATCTCTCTGGTCCTAGTTCTATGATTAAAAATGTATATATACTTATTGAATTATTTGTTTGAGAGAGGGACAATGGACATGCCAGGGCCTCTAACCACTACAAATGAACTCTAGATGCATGTGCCACCTTGTGCTTCTGGCTTATGTGGGCTCTAGGGAATCAAACCTGGGTCCTTAGACTTTGCAGGCAAATACCTTAACCACTAAGCCATCTCTCCAGTCCCATGATTGTTTTTTATTTGTTTGTTTGTTTGTTTTTTTTTTTGAGGTAGGGTCTCACTCTAGCTCAGGCTGACCTGGAATTCACTATGTAGTCTCAGGGTGGCCTTGAACTCATGGTGATCCTCCTACCTCTGCCTCCCGAGTGCTGGGATTAAAGGCTTGCACCACCACACCCGGCTCCATGATTGTTTTTAGAAGCAATAATGTTCCTTAAAAACTGAATGCATAGGTCTAAGGGCATAGTTTAGTTGTAGAACATTTGCCTAGCATGCATGTGCAAGACCATGGATTTAATTCTCAGTGCTGGAAAAAAACAAAACCTGTATATATTAAGATAGGGAGTTGAGTTCCTGCTTTTTTTTTTTCTTTCCCTCTTTTCTTTTTCTCTTTTTAGAATATTTTTATTTATCATTTGAGAGAGAGAGAGAAATGAGCATGCCAGGACCTCTAGCTGGTGCAAATTAACTCTAGATGCATGCACTACCTGGTGCATCTGGCTTATGTGGGTACTAGGGAATTGAACCTTGGTCTTTGGCTTCTCTGGCAAGCACCTTAACCACTAAGCCATCTCTCCAGTCCCTGTCCCTTTTGTTCTTCTAACTACTGAGGATTGACCACAGGGCTTTTATACATGCTAAGCAAGCACACTGTCACTGCCTTTTTTTTTAACCATCTTATGGGGGAAACTTCTGTTCTGTTCGATGACATAGCCTGCTTCCTGTCTGAGCTGTTGTGGTTGCGTTCTTCCCATAGGTCAGATAGAGTTGTACACACACCTGCCTGTGATGAAACAGCTGGTCCAGCAGCTCGAGCAGTGGGAGTTCAGAGTCTGCGGAGTTTTTCTTGTTGATTCTCAGTTCATGGTGGAGTCATTCAAGGTCTGAGGAGAAATGTTTTTAAAATGTTATTTATTTATTTATTTGCATGTGTGTGTGTGCATATTAGGTCTCTTGCCACTGCAAATGAATGCCATATGCTTGTACCACTTTTTCTGAGTACCAGATTCTTGTGTTACTTTTTGCCTCTGGCTTCACGTAGGTACTGGGGAATTGAATCTGGACAGGCAGGCTTTGCCAACAAGTATCTTTAACTGCTGAGCCATCTCCCTATTTCCTGAGGATAATTTTTTGTTTTGGGGTTTTTTTGTTTGTTTGTTTGTTTGTTTTGTTTTGTTTTTCGAGGTAGTGTCTTACTCTAGCCTCAGACTGACCTGGAATTCACTATGGAGTCTCAGGGTGGCCTCGAACTCTTGGCAATCCTCCCACCTCTGCCTCCCCAGTGCTGGGATTAAAGGCGTGCGCCACCACGCCTGGCTAATTTTTTGTTGTTTTTGTTTTGTTTTTTGAGGTAGGGTCTCACTAGCTGAGGTTGACCTGGAACTCATTCTGTAGTCTCAGGGTGGCCTTGAACTCGTGGTGATCCTCCTACCTCTGCCTCCCGAGTGCTGAGATTAAAGGTGTGTGCCACCACACCTGGCTCCCTAAGGATAATTTTACCTGGGCTGGAGAGATGACTTAGTGGTTAAGGCACTTGCCTGCAATGCCTAAGGACTTGTGTTTGACTCTCCAGATCTCACGTTAGCCAGTTGCACAAAAGTGAGGCAAGCGTAAGGTCGCATATGACCACTAGGTGGTGCACAAGTCTGGAGTTCGATTGCAGTGGCTGAGGCCCTGGCATGCTGATTCTCTTTGTCTATCTTTCTCTCTCTCTAAAAATAAAAAGTAGAGCCAGGTGTGGTGGCACACACCTTTAATCCCAGCACTCAGGAGGCAGAGGTAGGAGGATCACCATGAGTTCAAGGCCACCCTGAGACTACATAGTGAATTCCAGGTCAGCCTGAGCTACAGTGAGACACTACCTCGAGAACCAAAAAATTAATTAATCAATTTAATTAAATTTTAAAAAGTAAAAATATTTATTTTTATTTTTTGGTTTTTCAAGGTCTGGCTCTAGCCCAGGCTGACCTGGAATTCACTATGTAGTCTCAAGAGTGGCCTCAAACTCATAGTGATCCTCCTACCTCTGCCTCCTGAGTGCTGGGATTAAAGACGTGTGTCACCATGCCTGGCTAGTAGAGATTGAGGCAGGAAAGGCTGCTGTAAATTCAAGACCAACCTGAAGTACATAGTGAGTTCCAGGTCAGACTGGGCTACAGAATAAGACCCTGTCTAAAAACAAAAGCCAAATCTACTTTGAATTTTCTAAGGACCTTTTTCCAGTTTATGAACTATCTAAATCAGATTTATTTATTTATTTGAGAGAGAGAGAGAGGGAATGGGAGTGCCAGGGCCTCCAGACACTGCAAACAAACTCCAAACACATGTGCCACTTGTGCATCTGGCTAACGTAGGTACTAGGGAATTAAACTTGGGTCCTTTGGCTTCATAGGCAAGTGCCTTAACCACTGAGCAATCTCTCCAGCCCTCTCATTAGTAGTTTTGAGGAATATTGAATGGAAAAGGAGGCCTATGATGTTTTTTAAACTGAGAAATGTGGTTGATCAATGTGGGTTGATTTATGGACAGGCTTACTATGTAGCAAAGGCTTACCCAGAACTCACTGTCTTCCTGCACATTCCACCATGTCCTGTCACTATAGGATAAGTCTTCATCTCCTCTTTACAAGAGTAGCCTTTCTTGGTTTGGGCCAGTTCCTTCTGGTGGGGACTAGAAGCCTGTATGTGGAGACTTAGCTGGAAACAATTGATTCATCTTCCTTTTCTGTTCCTTCCTTCAGTTTATTTCTGGCATCTTGGCAGCCCTGAGCGCCATGATCTCTCTAGAAATTCCGCAAGTTAACATCATGACGAAAATGGATTTGCTGAGTAAGAAAGCAAAGAAGGAGATTGAGAAGTGAGTCCTGCTCTTCCTGTCCCCTCGGGTCCCAGTGGCGGAGACGAACCTTTGCTTCTGAGATGCAAGGTGCTGTCACTTGGTCCCTGAGCCTGATTTTCTCTTCCTTTCTTACTTGTAAGGTTTCTAGATCCAGACATGTATTCTTTGTTAGAAGATTCAACAAGTGATTTAAGAAGCAAAAAATTCAAGAAATTGACTACAGCTATATGTGGATTGGTAAGCATTTGAAATGTAATTTTACAAATTGTTTTCAAAATGGCCTGGTCAAGTGTTTGCCAATGGCCAACCAGTGGCTAACATGGGTCCTGGGGAATCGAACCTAGGTCCTTTGGCTTTGCAGGCAAATGCCTTAACTGCCAAGCCACCCCTCCAGCCCCCAAATATTTTTTTAAAGATTTTTTTATTTATTAGAAACAGAGAGGGAAAGAGAGAATGAGAATCAGCACCACCATGTGCATCTGGTTTACGTGGGGCCTGGAGAATCAAAGCTGGGTCCTTAGGTTTCACAAGCCTGTGCCTTAACTGCTAAGCCATCTCTCCAACCCCAGCCTGCAAATATTTTTAATAAGAAGTGCAAATGTAGCCGTGCATGGTGGCACACACTTTTAGTCCCAGCATTTGGAAGGCTGAGGTAGGAGGATTGCCCTGAGTTTGAGGTCAGTCTGAGATTACAGAGTGAGTTCTAGGTCAGCCTGGGCTACAGTGAGACCCTGTTGTGAAAAAACAAATGAACATGCTTATAAACATGATTATAAAACAAACAAAAATGGTTTTGAAACTCAGACCTAAGATGAAAATTACGTGTTTTGTATAACTTCAGAATGAGCCTTTCTTGAAATCCCCAATTTCTAGATTGATGACTACAGCATGGTTCGGTTCTTACCTTATGATCAGTCCGATGAAGAAAGCATGAACATTGTACTACAGCACATTGATTTTGCCATTCAGTATGGAGAAGACTTGGAATTTAAGGAACCAAAGGTAATTTTTTAAAATTAATCAATTTATTGATTTGACAGAGAGAAAGAGGAAGAGAGAGAGAATGGGCATGCCAGGGCCTCCAGCCACTGCAAACAAACTCCAGATGCATGCACCACCTTGTGCATCTGGCTAATGTGGGTCCTGGGTAATCAAACCTGGGTCCTGGGCTGGAGAGATGGCTTAGTGGTAAAGGCGTTTGCCTGCAAAACCAAAGGATCCAGGTTCGACTCCCCAGGTCCCATGTAAGCCAGATGCACAAGGGGACACATACATCTGGAGTTTGTTTGCAGTGGCTGGAGGCCCTGGTGCGTCCATTCTCTCTTACTCTCTCTCTCTTTCTGTGTCTCTCACACACAAATAAATAAATAAAAATAAAATATTTTTAAAAAAAAAAACCTGGGTCCTTTGGCTTTACAGGCAAACGCCTTAACCACTAAGCCATCCCTCTAGCCCCAAAGGTAATTTTTTTTCTCTGAGGTATTTATTGGCTTTGGAGAAAATTATTTCCAGCACTCACCAGCCTCCTGCATACCAAGCAACTCTTACTTTGTTTAGTGGAGGCCGAAGTGATTCTGAAGAGATATAAGGGTGTCTGTTTACTATACATCTGGGTAAACTCTATCCAGTGTGGGTTTTCTTAGCATTAGCGTCACCTATGAGCAGTGCCTGGAACTGCCCTGGATATTATTTCCCTATAGAGCCTTGCTGGGCAGCGTGTATGCACACACGAGGTCTCACAGAGAGGGAGGATTCTGTTTACAGTTTTGTGTTTCCCTTGTGTCAGGAACATGAAGAGGAGTCTTCCTCTCTGTTTGATGAATATTTTCAAGAACGGCAGAATGAGTGAAGCGCTTACTAAGATATCTGTGGCCACACCGGCAGAACATTCTTCTCTCCAAAGGATGCAATAGTAGAAGCTACTTGTTTGCATGAAAAAGAAGAGAACGTGGCTCTTTTCCAGGAGTATGCCTGATTAAGTTCTGGGGTGTCTGAAACTACTGCTCTGAGAAGTGGGATCTTTTATTCTAACAACGTTGGTTTGGATTTTAAAGGCCAAAGGGGCAATAAATGCATGAAGACTTGTATATAATATGAACTAGCACCTAAGCTATACAGTGAGGGCAGACCTAACTTTATTTTTATGGTTTGATTTTTGTTGTTTCTGAGGTTTTTATTCATTATTTTTTGAGAGCCATACATTATTGTAACAAAATATATTTGTACATTCAAGACAGATCTGGAAAAGTCTATCTAAGACCATTGCTCATCTTCCTATTTTCCTACACCGAACATGTACTATTTGTATAATTAAAACTGTATTGGGGGCTGGAGAGATGACATACTGGGTAAGTGCATTTTCTGTGCAAGTGTGAAGGTCTGAAGGGGCTTGAGACCACATAAACAAACGGGCATGGCCTCGGGTACCTGGCATTCACCACTAGGCTGTGATGAAAAACAGTGAACTCCAGTGTCAGTAAGAGACTCCTGCTCAAAATAAGAAGTGTAACAGACAGCTTCAGGTTCGCTGAGCTGAACTTGCAGACCAGGCATAGTTATGAAGAAAGGGATATTTATTGAAGTTTACAGATCCAGGGGAAGTTCCATAATGGCAGAAGAAGCTGGCCTACTTTCACAGGTCGAGGCAGAGAAAGAGAGAAGCCAAAAGCCACACAGCACACTTCAAGAACTACAGGGGGAACTAGGCACTTTGGGTATCTTTAGACTGGAATCTCAAACACACCACCACACTTTAAGATCCTCCCAGAGACATATTCTCCAGCCATGTGGCTGCAGATGCAAACTACAAACTAATGAAACAGTGAGTATATTGGGGGCCATCCATCCACACTACCACACACAGGCAGAGCCTGCCTGAATGCCCACTGCGCTCAGGTCGACTGCACTACGCCTTAGTGTAGTACCTGGTTCTGGGACCACAGAAGGTTGGGTGTTCTGGTCCAGCCCAGGGCTGCCCAAACCTCTGCAGTGTCTTCAGCCCCGAGCATCTTCCCATTGCCCTGGGGCTCCAACAGCCAGTCACTGGGGCCTCCAGTGGCTCCTGGGAAACTCAGCCTGGGCCTCTCAGCTTCAGCCCCACAGCCATGGCCAGGAAGCTGACCACTTGACAGCACCACCAACTGTGCGCCTGAACTTTTTTCTTTTTTAATTTATTTAGACAGACTGAGTATGGGCACGCCAGGGTCTCTTACCTCTGCAAAGGACCTACAGGTGCATGTGCCACATTGAGCAGCTGGCTTTATGTGGGCACTTGAGAATCGAACCCCGAGGCTAGCAGGCTCTGTAAACAAGTGCCGTTAACCACTGAGCCATATCTCTAGCCCAAATAATTTAAAAAATATGTGTAGGTTCACATTTTCCTGTTGCAAGCTATTGTGTTCTGCCTTTAGCATATATATATATGTCCATGTCATTCACTGTTCTTTGGTGGGATTATATACAGAGATGTGCTATGTCCTTCCAGTCTCCCACTTGTCACACTTACAGGAATTAAGAATAGTGTTTTTTAACCGGGCGTGGTGGTACACACCTTTAATCCCAGCACCGGGAGGCAGAGGTAGGAGGATCATCATGAGTTCGAGGCCACCCTGAGACTACATAGTGAATTCCAGATCAGTCTAGACTAGAGTGAAACCCTACCTTGAAAAACCAAAAAAAAAAAAAAAAAAGTGTTTTTTATTCTATCAGCAGTCAGGTCTTGGTGAGGTTCAGCCTGGCCTGTGCCACAGGTCCTGATGGGAAGGTCTGTCCCCCTACTCTACTTCATCAAACAAGGCTGTTGGGAGAGAGGTCTCAGTGCTGCGCACACCACTGTCATGTATTCTCAGCTCTTTGGTGAGCTTTGAGTTCCTAGCAGTCACTGTCATCTGAAAAGAGAAGCTTCTCTAACAACAAATGAGCATCGTCAGTACATGGACAGAACCCTAAGCATTTACAGGGCAGTTTGGTGGCCTATATCCATTTAGCCAGACAATGGTAATGGTGTAGTTTCCCCTTATGGCTTATGACTTCCCAAGCTGTAGTCTTTGGATTAGGTTTTCATTACTAGGCAGGAATTCCCTCCCATTGAGTGGGCCTCAAATCCAATCAGAACAAACAGTTGGTTCCCCCATAACAGACAAGCTACCATTGGACTAGTTGGTACATTTGGCCTGGCTGAGCAGCTGTATAGCTTACAGTTACTCAACTGGGAGGCTTTCAGCTTAGCTCCAAGCTTCATGTCTCAGTGACCTGCAGCACAAGCTTGTGGTGTCTTCAGCAACAGGGTCTTACCATCTACTGGTGGGCACCCAACAACTTTAGCAGTAGCCTGTAATGCTTTGGGGAAAATATTTTTATTTGAAAGAGAGCAATAGAGAAAGACAGCAAGGGTGTGCAAGGATTTTTCATCACTGCAAATAAATTCCAGACCCACACTCTGTGCATCTGTATTTATGTGGCTATTGGACAATTGAGCTCAGGTTGGCAGGCTTTTAAGTAAAGCGCCTTTAACTGCTGAACCATCTCCCCAGCCCCTCTTTCTTTTTTTAAAAGATTTTATTTATTTGAGAGAGAATAGGTGCACCAGGTCCTCTAGCCACTGCAAACTCCAGATGCATGCACCACCATGTGTATCTGGCTTAGGTGGGTTCTGGGGAATCGAACCTGGGTTGTTAGGCTTCACTAGCAAGTGCCTTAACCACTAAGCCATCTCTCCAGCCCTCTTTCCACGTTTTTATCAGCAGCAAGTCCCCAGGCTGAACAGATATACTGCCAATTTGAGGTACAGTCTGGGTGAGGAGTCTTTCAGCCTAGGATTGAGAAGGTGAAGGAGATGGTCAGTAGATAGTTTCTTAAAACTTTCCTCCAGCCGGGCGTGGTGGCGCACGCCTTTAATCCCAGCACTCGGGAGGCAGAGGTAGGAGGATCGCCGAGAGTTCAAGGCCACCCTGAGACTACATAGTGAATTCCAGGTCAGCCTGGACCAGAGTGAGACCCTACCTTGAAAAACCAAAAAAAAAAAATAATAAAATAATAATAATAATGGTATTTGTAGGGTCTGGAGAGATGGCTTGGCTGTTAAGGTGCTTGCCTGTGAAGCCTAAGAACCAAAGTTTGATTCCCCAGTACCCACATAAGCCAGATGCACAAGGTGGCACATGTGTCTGCAGAGGCCCTAGCACACCCATTCTCTCTTTAACAAATAAAATAAAAGAATGTTTTAAAAAAATAATTGTATTTGTAGTTTATTGTACACAAGAGATGTCATGAAAAATGTTAATTTTTTAAAACTTTTTTTTATTCCTTTGACCATTAATATTCCCAGAAAACACTCTTACTTTTATTTTTTTTTTTGAGGTAGGGTCTCACTCTAGCGCAGGCTGACCTGGAATTCACTATGTAGTCTCAGGGTGGCCTTGAACTCATAGCGATCCTCCTACCTCTGCCTCCCGAGTGCTGGGATTAAAGGCGTGCGCCACCACGCCCGGCTCACTCTTACTTTTTTAGAGAATCTCCCACAGAACCCACTACCTTCGTCTTTTTAAGAAATTCACACATACACGTGTGTGTGTGTGTGTGTGTGTGTGTGTGTGTGTGTGTGTCTGGATGTATTTGTTTTTCAACATAGGGTCTTGCTCTAGCTCAAGCTGACCTGGAATTCACTATGTAGTCTCAGGGTAGCCTTGAACTCATGGCGATCCTCCTATCTCTGCCTCCTGAGTGCTGGGATGAAAGGCATATTTTGAAATAGTTTTTATTTATTTATTAGAGACCGGGGGAGAGGGAGGAGAATGAATGGGCATGCCAGGACCTCTAGCCACTGCAAATGAACTCCAGACGCATTCACCACTATGTGCATCTGGCTTACATGGGACCTGGAGAATTGAACCTGGGTCCTTTGGCTTTGCAGGCAAGCATTTTAATTGCTAAGCCATCTCCCCAACCCACTTCTTTGTTTTTTAAAGTTTGTGTGTGTATGATGGGTTGTGTGTTGGGCATGTGCATACCATAGTACGCATGTGTATAGCTTTAGTAACAGAACCATCTTGAGCAGTGTTATTTGTGATAAACATGTAACATTGTCCCAACATGACACAAGCACCTCCTTTTGCTGTCAATATCATATCTAAAGCTATCCGATTTCCCAGGCTATCCTGCATCAAAATAGTTTTTCTGGTGTAGTTGATGAACCTTTGTTGATTACAATAAGTATAATTAATCCAATAAACATTTTTATTTGTAGCCATGAGATTGGCATGATCACCTCCAGCCTGCAGAGGGCAGTGCAGCACAAGGCTGGCGGAGATTGAACCTGATCTGGTGGGAGGTGCATGCCTGCTATTGTTCTTGGAATTCCTGCCAAGAGGGGCCATGGGCACAGCAGGAGCTGTGCAAGAGCCCTATGGCAACTGAGGCCTACATCACCCCACACTGCACCCATGCCCCCGATTGACCTGGTCGGCTTGCAGGACAGCTGAACACTGGGAGTGCGAAAGGGGTATTCTGCTGTCAGACCCACCTGAAAGTCAGCTTCCCTTCCCACCCCCAGCATGCTATTTGATTTCTGGCTTCAAATTCAGTAGGAACTCCCTGTGGTACTCCTATAACATGTCCATGTAAATGGGAGTCAAAGAACCCTGACTTTTAAAAAATATTTTTTATTTTTATTTATTTATTTGAGAGAGATACAGAAATAGGCAGGAGAGAGAGACACACACACACAGAGAAAGAATGGGTGAGCCAGGGCCTCCAGCCACTGCAAACAAACTCCAGACGCATGCAACCCCTTGTGCATCTGGCTTACGTGGGGAATCAAACCTGGGTCCTTTGGCTTTGCAGGTAAGTGCCTTAAAACCACTAAGCCATCTCTCCAGCCCCAAGAACCCTGATTTTGATCTTTTAAGTTGTTGAGCTGGGTCCTGTTGAGGAGAATTAAAAGCCAGAGTGAAGGGGCTAGCCACTGGCCCAGGCAGCAGGGTTATGTCTGGGTCCCCATTCCACAGTAGCAGCTCCAGAAATATTCAGGGTGGAGTAGTCAGGGTTGGCTGCGCCAGCATTTGAGACATTTGGATGTGGGTGCTGGCCTTGATGTCTCCCATGAGCCAGGAGACTGACCCTGTGTCAGCGAGGCAAGAAATGCAATGCACCCCCCTGTGGAGAACAGGGAGGCTCAGGTGGACCCGTGAGTGTGGCAGGAAATAAGAGCGTCAGGCTCCAGCAGGTTATTTCCCCAGGCATCCTTGTTGAGGAATAGAGTCATATGCAACTTAGCACACTGGATGGGTGTTCCATCCAAGAGGAAAGAGCGCTAATGGGTTTGGGTCACCCCACTGCACAGACACAACACTCACTCTTATTGAATATGTGGCCTGTGGATTTACTCCATTCTCCTGAAGCATTCAAAAACCCATATACCTGTCTCTGTCTCTAATGCTGGTCTTAACTCTGTTGGGGTCATTCCTTGTGAAGTCTATAGGTTGCCAAGGACCTGGGGTTGGGGGTTATTGCCTGCTGAGTTAAGGTGTTAAGACCAGCCCTAAAGCAAAACATCCCAGGGGGTCTGGTCCTGAGAGCTCTGCTCATAATCTATAAACCCCTAATGCTACCCAGGGCTTCTGATCAAAGGGGATGGGGCTGGAAATAGTTACAGGTAAGGTGTTACAATGTAGGGTTTGACTGCTGCAAAACCCTTAGGTCAATGTATTCGTATTTTAGGGGGCTCAGACTTTTGCAGCCAAGGAGCATCTGCACTCCGCCTTTGATACTGAGTTCCAGCAAACATCATTCAAACGAGGGCAGGTAGTTCTCACACAGGCTCATTCCCAGGGTTGGACTCTGTACAAAGATGAATATTTATCTAGATATCTCTAGCTATCTATCACACACACACACACACACATGCACAGAGAGAGAGAGAGAGAGAGAGAGAGAGAGTTTTCTAGGCTAAGTCTCACTCTAGCCGAGACTGACATGGAATTCACTCTGCCACCCTAAGCTGGCCTCGTAGTCACAAGGATGCTCCTATCTGAGACCCCCAAGTAGGACTAAAGGAATGCACCTTCCCACAGGCTTTGGACAAACTTAATTTCATGCCTGAGAAAGCTGCCTTTGATTTTCTCAATTGTCACACTGTAGGACCTGGCAAGCGTCAAATCTAATGGTTTGTGGCGAGAGTGTTTTGGTCACACGAGTAACTACCCTGATTCGATAACCAGCATAGAAGAACCTTGTCCTTGTCCTTGGGCAACTGAGAGTCCAGCCTGATCACAAAAGGAATTGAGGGAAGATCAAGTTCATAGTGGGGTCCATGTCAAGGTTACCTTCAGGGACAGATATGGGGCCCCAGTTAACTCTCAAGGATTGTAGTCTTTTATAGGTCCTGACTCTCATGTAATACACCCACCCACTCTCTCAAGGATTGTAGTCTTTTATAGGTCCTGACTCTCATGTAATACACCCACCCACTCTCAGCAGTTCTTGTTTTAGAGATCAGGAGATCTGGTAGGGACCTTCACAGCTGAGTTGGAGCTTGTCTTTTCTTAAAAATAATGGTATTAGCTAGGCGTGGTGGCGCACGCCTTTTAATCCCAGCACTTGGGAGGCAGAGGTAGGAGGATTGCCATGAGTTCGAGGCCACCCTGAGACTACATAGTTAATTCCAGGTCACCCTGGACCAGAGTGAGAATCTACCTCGAAACACCAAAATAAATAAATAAATAAATAATAATAAATAAATAAATAAATAATAATAATAATGGTATTTGTAGGGTCTGGAGAGATGGCTTGGCAGTTAAGGTGTTTGCCTGTGAAACCTAAGGACCAAAGTTTAATTCCCCAGTACCCACATAAGCCAGATGCACAAGATGGCACATGTGTTTGCAGAGGCCCTGGCACACCCATTCTTTCTTTAACAAATAAAAGAATGTTTTTAAAAAATATTTGTATTTGTAGTTTATTGTACATAAGAGATGTCATGAAAAATGTTAATTTTTTAAAACTTTTGTTACAACTTCCACATAGACAACATACCATTGTCATAATCCCCTCCCAGCATTCTCTCTCATCCCCCTTCCAAATCGATCACCAATTCCCTTCTTTACAACTAGTCTCTCTTCTACTTTGATTTCATCATTTCCCCCTCCTGTTATGCAGTTCTTGTGTAGGCAGTGTCAGGCACTGTGAGATCATGTTTGCCATGACCACTTTGTGTCTGGAAGCACTCCTCCCCTACTTTTGGCTCTTACATTCTTTTTAAAATTTTTTAAAATTTTATTTATTTTTGGAGAAAGATACAGAGATAGACAGACAGAGTGAGAGGGAGACAGATAGAGATGGGCGTGCCAGCAGTCTCTCAGCTGCTGTAAACGAAATCCAGATGTGTGCGCCCCCTTGTGGTCAAGTGCGGCATTGCGCCCTTGCATCACTTTGCATCTGGCTAAACGTGGGACCTGGAGATTGGAACCACTTTTTATTTTTAAAACCACTAAAAAGAGTGTTTGCTACTCCACTGTCACTTCTTCTCAGAACTTTGGTGAGTTTTGAGCCTTCATAGTAGTCACTGTCATCTGAAAAGAGCAAACAAAAGTGAGTACATTAATACATGGGATAAACCAAGATTTAGAGGGCTTTTGCCACTGCCAACAACAGTCGTAGTTCCTCACTCTAGGGATTATGACCTCTCTAAAAAAAAAAAAAAAAAAAGTCATGGGCTTTGGATTAGGTTTTCAGTTCTAGGCAGATTTTAGGTGGCTAAAATCTTTTTAAAAATAAAAAATGTTTGTATTTGGGAGAGAAATATAGATAGAAGGCATGGGTGAGCAAGACCTTTGTAAAGAATTCAACCACATACCACTTTGTGCTTTTTTATGTGGCTTTAATTTTTACTATTTTTATGGAAAGAGACAGAGAGAGACAGAGAGAGGGGGAGAGGAAGACAGAGATGGGCGTGCCAGCAGTGTCTCAGCTGCTGCGAACGAAATCCAGATGTGTGCACCCCCTTGTGGTCAAGTGCAGCATTGTGCCCTTGCATCACTTTGCATCTGGCTAAACATGGGACCTGAAGATTGGAACTGCTGGAGATTAGAACCAGTGTTCTTAGGCTTAGGAGGCAGGCGCCTTAACCACTAAGCCATCTCTCCAGCCCAGCAAGTGCTTTTAATTGAGGAGCCATCTCCCCAGCTCTTCTTTGTAGGTTTTTAATTAACACCAAGTTCCCTCACTAGAATAGATGAACTGCCAAGTAGAGGCAGAGTGCGCAAGGAGTCCTTTCAACTGGGGATTGAGAGGGTGGAGATGGCTGGCTAGTAGTTCCTAAAATTCCTTTGGAAATTGATCTTTGGGAGGGAGGTAGGAGGAGAGATGGCTCACCCTGAGACTGGTCAGCCTGGACCAGAGTGCTTGATCTGCAAATGGTTAAGGACAAAGTCTAAGGACCCAGGTTCAGTTCACTAGTACCCATGTAAAGCCAGATACACAAGGTGGAAAATGCATTTAGAGTTCGTTTGCAGCGGCTAGAGGCCCTGGCACACTCATTCTCTCTCCATCTGCCTCTTTTTCTCTCTCTCATAAGTAATTTTACAATTACAATTGATTCTTTGTTTAAAATGTGGGAAGTCCGGTGGTCTTCCTCAGAAAAGGAAGCTCACGCAGTTTTGCCTGAGGGGAGAGTGTATCTTGGCTGGGAACCTCTCTAATCCTAAGGAGGGCATTGGGGAGACATTTGCTGCAGCTAACTTGGTTGGCAAGATCAGCGTGGTGGTCTGTTCCTAAAGGGTTTGTTTCATTCCTTCTGCTTTACAAGAAGAGGGCTGTGGTCCCTTTTTTTTCCCAAGGTAGGGTCTCACTCTAGCGCAGGCTGACCCAGAATTCACTCTGTAGTCCCAGGCTGGCCTCAAACTCAGAGCTAATGCTGGATCAAAGACATGTGCCACCACACCTGGTGGTGGTCCCTTCTTACGCCCAACCCTTTACAGCCCTTTATAAGACCTTGGAGACTAAGTGACTGCCATGGTCAGAGTCAGTACTGTTCACCAGACCAGACCAGACCAGACCAGACTCCATTAGTGGTAGCAATGGAGAGGGGAAAGGTTTCCACCCTTCCAGACAGATCCTGTGCCATTATTAATGGGTATTTAAACCTTCTTTTTTTTGATCTTTGTATAAAATCTACCTAGGTACTATGGAAGGGTCTGAATCCTGGAGGTCTCCCTCTCCACTCTTTGGTCTAAAGCACCATTTTTGTTGTTGTTGTTTTTTCGAGGTAGGGTTTCACTCTAGCCAAGGCTGACCTGGAATTCACTATGTAGTCTCAGGGTGGCCTCAAACTCACGGCGATCCTCCTACCTCTGCCTCCCGAGTGCTGGGATTAAAGGCATGTGCCACCATGCCCGGCTCCTTAAAGCACCATTTTGTTTAACATTTGACATGTAATACAGCTCCCTTAAACTTGTTTGGCTACAGTATAAATCCCCATGCATCAATAGTATTGAAGGTAAACATCACAGAATCTGGGGTGTCAATAAATAACCCCACCTCCATCCCCCTGAGCGCCCTCTCAGTGGTTTTATCAGTATTCACTGTGGGGTCATGACAGCACCTGACAGTCTCTATGGGGGGGGGCATGTACCATGACTCAGGACAGTCCCTCACATCCTGGGGCTCTTACACTTTTCTGCCCTCTCTTCCTCAATGCTTCCTGGGCCTTTGAGGGTGTGCTGGAAGTCTCCTTGAGTGTTGAACTCTTTGCAATAAAGAATATGGTTCAGGGGCCGGGCGTGGTGGCGCACACCTTTAATCCCAGCACTCGGGAGGCAGAGGTAGGAGGATCGCCAAGAGTTCGAGGCCACCCTGAGACTACATAGTTAATTCCAGGTCAGCCTGGGCCAGAGTGAGACCCTACCTCAAAAACCAAAAAAAAAAAAAAAAAGAATATGGTTCAGGGCATTGATATGGTCTGTAACATCTACCTCATGGTGGAAGTGGCCGTTGGGAAACAGTGTTGCAGATTGTCACTGAGTATGGCTGCTTTGCAGAGAATGAAGCCTGCACATATTTGACCAGTCCTCAGCATTGTCAAGGGACTTAAAACACAGAACATCACGATTGATGATGACACCGGCCAAGTCCACGTCATGGACTTGGCATGGGTGCAAAAGTGAGGCCAGGAGAAGAACTCAGCTTCTGTGGGTACTATGCCTTCTGCTCCCCTAGAATGATTTTGCCATCAAGCCTGCTAACCATGTGAGTCAGACACATGGAAAATGGGCGTGCTACTGTATTTTATAATCCCTGGGACCCTCCCATTCCTATCTACCAACCAGGAACTCTTGAACACAAAATGGTAAAGGGATGGAATGACATACCTGATCATGTTTCACAAGAGTTACAACACCTGATGAAGGTGTTAGTGACTGCCAACCAATGGGAGAGGTCCACAGTCAAGGATAAGGCAGGGCACCCTTGGCTTTGCCAACATGGTAAGAATTCAACCACTAATAGTATTGCCACAGTTCTCAGCTGGCCAAACCCAGAAATCATGGCCAAAATGCCAGGCACAGGGTTTGATTTCCACGACATCAGAACTCCTTATTTCTTCATATATGCAATGAAACCATGGCTGTGTATACTCGATTCCAACAGCAGACCCAAGACTGCAGCCAATCCCATCACTCTGAGGGTGGTTCGTCCCCCTCCCTCACAGGCCCTGCCATGTTCCCTGCACTACACAAAGAAATCAAGAGAGAACCTCTGAGCCGGGCGTGGTGGCGCACGCCTTTAATCCCAGCACTTGGGAGGTGGAGGTAGGAGGATCACCGTGAATCCGAGGCCACCCTGAGACTACATAGTTAATTCCAGGTCAGCCTGGACCAGGGTGAAACCCTACCTCAAAAAATAAATAAATAAAAATAAAAAAGAGAGAACCTCTGCTTAGGACCTTCTCCTCCGCATCCTCTTGAGACCAAGTAGTGGAGGATGGCCATCAGGAAGGGCTCGAGAAGGGAACAAGAATTCACAGTCCCGTGACTGACCCAGGGGTATATTCACTGAGTACTACTGTAAGAGAGATAGGGGCCAATGTGCCAGTGGAAGCGGGCCACCCCCACCTTCAACTGCAGTCATTCTTCTGAGCAGCGACCTGCTTAGGTGCTACAAGAAATGGCCAAGGATGGCGATTAATGGTCTTTTAAAAACTCTATTGCTGTGTACCCTATGGGGAAAAAAAAAACTGTCCCCCAAATGAGGACAGAAGCAAGTATGAAGAGAGGCAATCCAGGCACACTGGGAAGGATAATGACTCAAGATACTCCTTCACACCCTGGGGCTCTTGTAAGTCTAATTCTTTGGTGTTGAGCTCCCTGCAGCCTCTGACTTTCTTTGATGAGTTTGGAGTCTCCTCAGTCTCCACCGTCATCACAGTGGAGAAGGTTGTCAGGCTGGCTGTGAGAGCAGCACTCATATATGATCTGCCACTTCCTCTGTGATGTCTCCTGGGCCTGGCAGCTGTGGTAGAGATGATCGTCTCATTCTAGGCAATCAGCTTTCTTTTCTTGTTGTACTGAGGGATCTTGAATCTCCCCAGTATTAGCTGCTCTCTGGGCCCTCACTGGCCTACCCTACTTTGTACCTGCAGCTTTGGAGTGCCATAAGCTGGGGTCCCTACTGGCTGCAGCCATGGTGGAAGCCCCACAGTTGTGTTTTTAAGTAGAGATTGCACTGTAGCCCAGGTTTGTCTCCAATACCTCACAGTGATCCCTACCTCAGCCACCCCAAGAGCCGGGTTGAGAGACATGGTACCTGCCTGCTTTTTTTTCCCCTTTTTTGCCTTTTTGAGATAGGGTCTCACTGTAGCCCAGGCTGACCTAGAATTCACTATGTAGTCTCAGGGTGGCCTCAAGCTCTCAGAGATTCTCCTACCTCTGCCTCCCAAGTGCTGGGATTATATGTATGTGCCACCACGCCCAGCTCTGCCTTCTTCCCTCCTCCTTCTTCCACTTCCTCCTTCTCCTCCCCCTCCCTCTCCTTTTCCTTCTTCTTTTAACTACCAGACTTCTTTTCCTAATGTTTTTTCTTTTCTTTCTTTTTTTCTTTCCATTTTGGTTCTTCTGAAGCAGGGTCTCACTCTACCCCAGAAGGACTTGGAAGTGACTCTGTGGCCTAGATTGTTCTTGAACTCACCATGATACTCAGCCTCCTGAGTGGTGAGGTTAAAGTCATGTGCCACTCCAGCCAGCTTTTATTGTTTAAAATTTCTTGTTTACATTTTAAATTAATTTCTAAATCTTCTTCTTTTTTCTTTTTTTTTATTGACTTCTATACTTACATACAAAAAAACACATGATATTTCCCTCCCCTCCCCACATTCCACTTTAGAACTCCAATCTCCGTCATATCCCCTCCCTCTCTCCATTAGTCTCTTTTTAACTTGATGTCATCATCTTTTTCTTCTATTATGAGGGTCTTGTGAAGGTATTGCTAGGCACTGCAAGGCCATGGATATCGAGGCCAATTTCTGTCTGGACAGTTGCATTGTAAGGAGTCGTACCCTTCCTTTGGCTCTTCCATTCTATCCACCCCCTCTTCCTCAATGGTCCCTGAGCCTTGGAGGGTGTGACAGAGATGTTTCAGTGCTGTGCACTCCTCCATCCCTTCTTCTCAGCACTAGGTTGCCTTTTGGGTCATCCCAGTGGTCATTGCCATCTGAAAAGAGAAGCTTCTCTAACCAGAAGTGAGAGTAGCATTAATATGTGAATATGAACATTAATCGTAGTGCTTTCAGGGCAGCTTGGTGGGAATAATGTATACATTTAGCCAGACAAGAGCAGGCTTTATACCCCTAAGGCTCATGACCTCCCCTGCCATAGACTTTTGCTTAGGTTTTTCAGTACCAGGTATGTATTCCCTCCCATAGAGAGGGCCTTCTGTCCAATTATGGTGCAGTTGGTTACCCCAAGAGCAGACATGCCACTATTGCACCAGTGCAGTCATTGAGTCTATATAGCCAAACGTGAATTTTCAGTGTCCACTGTTTTCACTGCTGATGACTTCTGCCTCCCATACGGCTGCATGCAGTGCAGCTTTTTCCAGCTTTCAGTTGGCTGGTCTACAGGGAGAAGGTTTTCTGCTGAGCACCAGCTTGATTTCTCAGTGATCTTGCCTCTCAGGCAAGAGATGTCTTCAGCAATAGGGTCTTACCATCTGTTTCTCAAGGGAAACCAAGGGCTTTGGCAAAAGCCTTTAATGTTTTGGAGGCTACAGGGACCTCCTTGGCCAACAACTCACTGGAAGGTATCCCATCCCAGGCACTGAAAGTTTTCTAGTAACAGTCTACAGCTTCTAGATGTGCCCTTATTCAAAAAAGTAGGTTTACATAAGTCTTATTCACTATCTTGAATTTTGATTGACCCTCCCCCTGCCCTTCTTTTACGCATTCTCTTACCATGGTCTCGCTTAGGCCATTCCCCTCCCTGTAATCTGTTCTTCTACTCTTCTTCTTTTTTATTTTTCAAGGTAGGGTTTCATTCTAGCTCAAGCTGACCTGGACTTCACTATGTAGTCTCAGGGTGGCCTTGAACTCATGGCAATCCTACTACCTCTGCCTCCCGAGGGCTGGGATTAAAGGCATGTGCCACCATGCCTGACAAATTTCTATCTCTTCTTAAAAATATTTTTGGGCTGGAGAGATGGTTTAGAGGTTAAGGTATTTGCCTGCAAAGCCAAACGACCTTGGTTCGACTCCCCAGGACCCATGTAAACCAGATGCACAGGGGTCACAAGTGTCTGGAGTTCATTTGCAGTGGCTGGAGGCCCTGGCGCTCCCATTCTGTCTCTCTGTGTCTGCCTCTTTCTATCTCTTCAAATATATATATATATAAAATATTTTCATTTATTTGATAGTGAGATATAGAGACATAGGTAGAGAAAGAGAGAGAAAATGGGCAAGCCAGAGCCTTTTGCTGCTGTGAACTCCACATGCATCATTCACTTTGTGTGTCTGGCTTTATGTGAGTACTGGGGAATTAAATCCAGATCAGTAGGCATTGCATACAAGTGCCTTTAGTGCTAAGCCATCTCTCCAGTTCCTAGTTTATATCTTTTTTTAAAAAATTTTTTAAAATTTATTTATTAGAGACAGAGAGGGAAAGAGAGAGAGAGAGAGAGAGAGAGAGAGAATGGGTGCGCCAGGGCCTCTAGCCACTGCAAATGAACTCCAGATGCATGCACCCCCTTGTGCATCTGGCTTACGTGGGACCTGGAGAATTGAACCGGGGTCCTTAGGCTTCACAGGCATGCACCTTAACCGCTAAGCTATCTCTCCAGCCCCGTTTATATCTTTTTTTAAAAAAAATTATTTATTTATTTGTAAGCAGAAATAGAGATAGAGGAGAGACAGACAGAGAATAGGCATGCCATGGCTTCTAGCCACTGCAAACGAACTCCAGATGCATGTGCCCCTTGTGCGTCTGGCTTATGAGGGTCCTGGGGAATTGAACCTGGGTCCTCTGGCTTTGCAGGCAAATGCTTTAACTGCTAAGCCATTTCTCCAGCCCTTTAGTTTATATCTTTAATTTTTAATTCTTTTCTTTTTGGATCATCTGCACCATATCCAGAAAGAGAATTAGTTTTCCTTTTCTTGGGTGTATGTGTATAGATGTATGTATGTATGTATGTATGTATGTATGTATGTATGTATGTATGCAAGAGTGGTGTGTTTGTGCAGATGCACACACCCTGTGTATATATATGCAAAAGCCAGAGGTAAGCTTCAGGTACCCTCCTTTATCACTCTGGTGCCATATTTCCTAGAGACAAACTGTCTCTCTGAACCTGGAGCTCAGTGCTTTCAGTCAGACTGGTTGACCAGTGAACCTCAACAATTTTCCTCTGTCTACTGCTGCCAGCACTGGGGTTATAGGCATGTGTAGCCATGCAATGCATGTATGCCCATACTCATTCATGCACATACCTACACATCATATACACATGTACACCCCCAAATAAAGAAAATATTTAAAATAAAAAAGCCCAAGGTTATCCATCCTGTGCTTCACATCAAGTTCAAGGCCAGTCTGGGGTACATGTGAACCTTTCTCAAAAAAAAACGTTGAGGGCTGGAGAGATGGTTTAGAGGTTAAGGCACATGCCTGCGAAACCTAAGGATCCAGGTTCGATTCTCCAGGTCCCACATAAGCCAGATGCACATGGTGGCGCATGTATCTGGGGATCATTTGCAGTGGCTAAAGGCCTTGGTGTGCCTGTTCTCACTCTCTCTGTCCCTTGCTCTGTAATAAATAAATAAATAAATAAATAAATAAATAAATAAGTTGGGCTAGGTGTGGTGACACATGCCTTTAATCCCACGATTTGGGAGGCCAAGGTAAGAGGATTACTGTGAGTTCAAGGACAGCCTGAGACTACATATTGAACTTCAGGTCAGCCAAGGCTAGAGTAAGACCCTATCTCAAAAAAAAAAAAAAAAAAAAAAAAGAAAAGAAAAGAAAAGAAAGTTAGAAAAAATAGAAAGGAAAAAATTACAATTAAGAGAGAATATCAGAGATGGAAAATCAAAACAAATGAAGTTATCAAAGTTGAACACTGCAAGGCTGATGAGATATGATCTATGAACACCATATGCATGTATGGAAATAACATGTTGAATACCATTAATATGTGCAATTCATATGTTAAAGACACAAGATTCACGCATTTGATCAGTTTTTATCCAAATTAACCTATGAAATTCCCATCAAATTCCAAAAAAAATTGTGTTCTCCCACAAATCTAAGTAAGCTGATTATAAACTCTTTTTTGGAGTTTCTTGCCCCTGGACAGAAGTGGTATTTTGAGTTTCATAATATTCTGTTCTCAAACCAATTGTTCTCCAGAGGACAATAACAGATCCTTACTCTTATAAAGAAATGAACAAAACAACCAGAATGTATGCATGCATATATAAACATACATACATACCTAACAAATATGGGGACATTTCAGGTGAGTAATTCAAGCTACTCAAGAGGCTAAGTCGAGAGTATTACAAGCAGGAGGGCAGAGGGTTGCTAAACAGACTTCAAGCCATCCTGGGGATAGAAAGAGACAGTCTGTCAAAAACAGAGAAAAAGAAAACTTACTCCCTTTTCGTCCATACCTAAAAATCCCAGCATAGCCGGGCGTGGTGGCGTATGCCTTTAATCCCAGCACTCAGGAGGCAGAAGTAGGAGGATCACTGAGAGTTCAGGGCCACCCTGAGACTACATAGTGAAGTCAGGGTCAGCCTGAGCCAGAGTGAGACCCTACCTCGAAAAACCAAAAAAAAAAAAAAAAAAAAAAAAAAAAAAAAAAAAAATCTCAGCATGTGGAGCCATAAGAGTCATGGGATCAGGTTGGGCTAGAACATGTTTTCATAGGAACATCACATTCAAAAAACAAAATGTTCACCAGTTGACAGATGTTGCATGACTACAATCCCAGCCCCAGACAGTGAGGCAGGAGGACACAAAGTTCTAGTCTATCTGGGAAAAAAGAGAAAAGGATGGGAGGGAAAGCTCCTTGTGATGTCAATCCAATTGCCAGGGTTCATCCTGTTGACCTGGCCAGCTGGGGATGGCCTTGCCCCTTACTGCTCCATGTGTGTACCTCCTTAAAGCTCTGTCCAATGCAAAGAAATTCCAATAGAGAAATGCCCTTCTTCTCATAGAGAACTGTTACTCAGCCAAGATTATAAAAGTAGCAGGGGGTGGTGGTCCACGCCTTTAATCCCAGCACTTGGGAGAGGTAGGAGGATCGCCATGAGTTTGAGGCCATCCTGAGACTACATAGTGAATTCCAGGTCAGTCTGGGCTAGGGTGAAACCCTACGTTGAAAAACCAAAAAAAAAAAAAAAAAAAGTGTCCAAACAAACTCTGAAAAACAGATGTTCAATATCACTAAGGATTATGGGACTTCAATATCACAACCACAATGCTAAAAATAAATTAAAAAGCTGAAGCTGGGTGTGGTAGCTCATCTCTTTAATCTCATCACTCAGAAGGCCCAGACACGAAGATCCCGGTAAGATCAAGGCCAGTCTGGGTTATAATGTGAGCTACAGATCAGCCTGGGCTAGAGTGAAACCCCAGGGTCCATTGCGGAAGAGGTGGCAGAAAGAATGGAAGAGCCAAAGGAAGGGTATGACTTCTTACAATGCAACTGTCCAGACAGAAATTGGCCTCGATATCCATGACCTCGCAGTGACTAGCAATACCTTCATAAGACCCTCATAATAGGAGAAAAAGACGATGACATCAAAATAAAAGAGACTAATGGAGAGAGGGAGGGGATATGATGGAGAGTGGAGTTGTGAAGGGAAAAGCGGGGCGGCGGGGGGGGGGAGGAATTATCATGGTTTGTTGTCTGTAAGTATAGAAGCTGTCAATAATTTTTTTTTTTTTAAATCTTGAGAGCTGGGTGTGGTGGTGCACACCTTTAATCCCAGCACTCAGGAGGCAGAGGTAGGAAGATGACCATGAATTTGAAGTCACCCTGAGACGACATAGTGAATTCCAGGTCATCCTAGGCTAGAGTGAGACCCTACCTCCAAAAACAAAAAAACAAATTCATTAGTTAGAAAGATTAAAAAAATATTTTTATTTATTTGCAGGGAGACAGAGAAAGAGGGGGAGGGAGAAAGAGAGAGAATATGAATGAGTATGTGTGCAGCGGGGTTTCTTGCCACTGCAAACAAACTCCAGACGCATGCATCACTTTATGCATCTGGCTTTATGTGGGTACTGGGGAACTGAACCCAGGCCATCAGGCTTTGAAAGCAAACACCTTAACCACTCCAGCCCCACTTAGCAAACATTTAAAAGTCTAATAAGAATACAGATCAACAAAATCTTTGCCATATTGCTTTTAATGGAAACTGATTAAATGAGTTTAGAAATTGCTCTAATCCTATCTACTGAAGTGCAACAGTCACATACTCTCAGACTCATTAAGTCTAGTTCTACGTAGGCCCCTGAGAAGTTATTACGTGTGTCCTAAGGACAGTTACATACAGTCATTGTGCCATTAGATATGACACCAAAATCTGACAACACCAAAATACCCATGAACTGAAGAGTGGACTGAGCCACTGTAGGGTATGCACACAGGAGCACAGTGGGTATGCACTGAAAGGGAATAAATTACAGCAACACAAATCAAGGGTGATTGTTCTGTGCATCACAACACTGCGTAGCTGGGCCTGGAGGCTCACAACTATAACCCCAGCACTGGGGAGGCTGAAGTAGGGTGTGGCTATGAGTTTGGTGCCATCCTAGGCCACAGAGTGAGTTCTAGGTTAGCCTGGGTTAGAAGGAGATTCTGCCTTAAAAAATAAGAAAGATTGGGCTGGAGAAATGGCTTAGTGGTTAAGGCACGTCCCTACCAAGCCTAAGAACGCCTGTTCGATCTCCAGGTTCCACGTTTAGCCAGACCCAAAGTGACACAAGGGCGCAATGCTATGCATGGCCACAAGGGGGCACATGCATCTGGAGTTTGTTCACAGCTGCTGAGCGGCCGCTGGCACGCCCATTCTCTCCCTTTCTCTCTCTCTCTCTCAAACAAAACAAAACAAACCAAAACAAAAAAATCAGAAAGATTACATTGTGTAAACAAGTATACATGTTAACGTCACACATAATTTCATATGCATCATAAAAGTAAAAAATTAGCCAGACATGGTGGTGCATGCCTTTAATCCCAGCACTTGGGAGGCAGAGGTAGGAGGATCGCCATGAGTTTAAGGCCACCCTGAGACTACATAGTGAATTTCAGGTCATCCTGAGCTAGAGTGAGACCCTACCTCGAAGAAACAAACAAACAAACAAAACAAGTTAAAAATTACAAAACTTAAAAGTTGGTTTTTGGCTAAGACTAGTGCTACAGACCTGTAATACTGGCTAATGGGAGGCAGCAGAGGACAGATCACAAGTTCAAGATCTTGAAATCAATCCTGAGTAGCATAATGAGACCATGCCTCAAAATAAAAAAGTGAAAAGAGGGCTGGGAACAGATCTTTGCCTAGAAACAATACTCAGTGCTGGGGGAGGTACAAGGTTTCCAAACTCAATGTGTCGGGAGGTGCCTGTAATCACAGCACTCACTGATCAAGGCAGAGGATCACAAGACTGGAGCCAGATGAGACACACAGCCAGGCTGTAGATAGAATGAGACCCATGTCCCTCCACCCCTCAAAAGGTAAAGAAAAACTAAAAAAAAAAAAAAAAAAAAAAAAGGGGAAATGGAAAATGATTCACCAATGATTCATGCCTGTAATCCCATTGCTTAGGAGTCAGGGGTTGGAGAATCCTGAGTTCAGCCCAGGCTGGGATATATAATATCAAATTCCAGACCAGCCTGGAGGATACAGCCTGGTAGATACAGATACACCATGCTTAAAAAAAAAAAAAAGTTTACCAGTGGCCACACTGGTGCGTATCTATTATCCCAACATTTGAGAGGTTGAAGCAGGAGCATGCCAAGTTCCAGGCCAGCCCAGAATACACGCAGCTAAAGGCTGTCTAAAAGGATGGAAAAGGGGCTGGAGAGATGGCTTAGCAGTTAAGTCACTTGCCTGTGAAGCCTAAGAACCCAGGTTCGATTCTCCAGGTCCCATGTAAGCCAGATGCACATGGTGGCACATGCATTTGGAGTTTGTCTGCAGTGGTTAGAAGCCCTGGTACACCCATTCTCACTCACTGTCTATCCTTCTCTCCCTCTGTCTCTAATAAATAAATAAAAATAAATCTTGGGTGAATTAAGGCCATTAATATTCAGAGATATAACTGAGGTTTGATTTAATACCTGCCATATTGTGGTGGATTATGTTTGCTGGAGAGATGGCTTCGCAGTTAAGGCAAAGCCTTAACCTTTGGCCTGCAAAGCCAAAGGACCTCAGTCTGATTCCCCAGGACTCATATAAGCCAGATGCACAAGGGGGCACATGCATCTGGAGTTTGTTTGCAGTGGCTGGAACCCATACTCTCTCCCTCTCTCTCTCTCTCTCTCTGCCTCTTTCTTTCTCGCTTTCTCAAATAAATAACTAAATAAAATTTTTTAAAACTCTTAAAAGGATGGAAAGGGAAGAGAGTGAACTCACTGAGAAATGTGCCATCCCATTGATCACCGGGATTTGTTCTATCTTGCTAGACAGCCGTCCCGTCCACCCTGACCAGTCAATGTGCATTCCTCATGATACTGTGTTTTTTTTTTTTAAAGACAACCTTCCTGATAAAAAGGACAGGAAAACCCTTCTTCCTCCACAGGAAGAACATTCTTCGGTCAAGTACAGAGGGTTAGCTTCACTCCTCAGCTTGAACTTGCAAATAAACATTTGAGAAGAAAAGAACCAGATTACTGATTGTGGGAATTTAAGTCCATAAAACAGTCACATGCTACTTAAGCATTGTTGCAGTCAGGTCCACGTTGCTGGCAGAAATCAACCGGCCAAGAGCAACTTTTGGGAAAAAAGAGTTCATTTTGGCTTATAGGCTCAAGGGAAAGCTCCATCATGGCAGGGAAAAGTGATGGCACGAACAGAGAGTGGACATCAGCCCCTGGCCAACGTAAGTGGACAATAGCAACAGGGAAGTGTGCCAAACACTGGCAAGAGAACACGACTATAATACCTTTAAGTCCGCTGCCAACAATACACCGCCTCCAGCAGGTGTTAATTCCCAAATCTCCATCAGCTGGGAACCTAGCATTCAGAACACCTAAGTTTATGGGGGACACCTGAATCAAACCACCACAGGCATGCTGCTAGGCCAAAATTTGAAAAGATCCACACTATCAAGTGCTGACAGGAGAACAGATGAACAGAATCTTGCATGTGGCTCTTCCATGTCAGCCCTAGGATCTTGTACACACAGACATAGTAGGATGCACACAACTTGTACACACAGACATAGTAGGATGCACACAACTTGTACACACAGACATAGTAGGATGCACACAATAGTAAAGTGTGAAAGGGGGCTGGAGAAACAGCTCAGTTGGTAACGCGCTTCCCTTGCAGGCGTGAGGACCTGAGCTCAATCCTCATGTGGTACTACGCACCTGTGATCCCAGCACTGGGTGGAGGGGGGCAGAGACAGGTGCATCTGGACCCCCAGAGCTTGCTGGCTAGCCAGGTTAGCTCACTGATGGACCATAGGCCAGTGAGAGACCTTTTCTCCCAAAGAGGTGGACAGCGTGCCTGGGGATGACACCTATGTCTTTCCTCTGGCTTCCACACATGTGTATGCATGTGCATGTGCACACGCACCCACCCACATACATACATACGCATGCTGAAAAAGGAAAAAGAGAAGGCTATGAAACAAACACAAGAACTAGGCTGGGGATATGGCTCAGTGGGTCAAATGGGCTTCCTATCCAAGCACGAGGACCTTCGTCAGCATGACCCCAGAACCTACTCAAGGCATGAAGCACAGCTGCACATGCCTATGACCCCAAGACCCAAGGGGACAGAGCCAGGAGAGTCACTGGGGCTCCCTCATCAGCCACTGTGATCAAAATCAGCCAGTTCAACGTGCAGTGAGGGACTCTGTCTCAGATCAATAAGGTAGAAGAGCAATAGGGGAGAACCCGTGATGTCTTCCAGTGTCCTCACTCACACACACACAGATCACATACATCTACACACACTCACGTACGCATACGCAACCCACGTACGATACACAAGAAACCCCACAAGTACCCATCAACGAGAGTACACCAAGCCATTGTAGGATACTCATATAACAGCACACGGCGTATGCATTCCAATTTAATAAATTATATGTCTAGACATGAGGTAGCTGTTGCATTCATGGCCTCACAACAACAATCATGACATGCGCAGACCTGCGCAATATTAGGTCCAACAATAGTCCATCATGGATAATGGAGGAAGGACAAAAAACAGAGATGTCAGATGTGGTGGCGCACATCTTTGATCCCAGCACTCGGGAGGCAGAGGTAGGAAGATCGTCGTGAGTTCGCGGCAAGCTTGAGAATACATAGTGAATTCCAGGTCAGCCTGGACTAGAGTGAGACCCTATCTCAAAACACCAAGAGAAAGAGAGGTGGGAGGAGAGAGAGATAGACAGAGAGAGAGAGAGAGAGAGAGAGAGAGAGAGAGAGGAACAGACACTGAAGTAGAAGCAAGGCTTCAGTGAAAGGAAGGAAGGCAGGGGAGAGAGGACGAGAGAGTGGAGAGTTAGGATCCAAGTACCTTCTGTACAAGCACCACAAGCCTTAGTCCTGAGTGCAGAGATGGCTCAGTGGTCGAGTGCATTTCCCAGCCAATTATGAGGCTGGATTCAATCGACAGAACCCATGTGGAACAGCTGGGCACAGCCATACATGTCTAATCCCAGTCCCACAGGGGAGCAGAGACCCCGGAGTCACTGGAGCTTGGGAAGAAAACAACAAACTCCAACCTCAGCAAGAAAGAAACTCTGACCTCGAAAAACCAAAGAAAGAAAGAAAGAAAAAGAAAGAAAGAGAAAAAAGAAACTCTGACTCAAGTAAGAACAAACAGAAGAGTGATGGAGCAGGACAACGGGTGTTCAGCTCCAGCCACCACAGGTGAGCCCACCTGGCACAGGTGAAGGCATGAGGCATGGAAGGGGCACATACACAGGCACACACCACATACATATCACTAAACACACACACACACACTCAAGCAAAAGAAAAAAAACCAGATTGTATTGCTTCCTGTTTAGTGTAGGAATTAAGTTATAAATTCTAGAAGGTACAGTATCCTTTCCAGTGCACTGATTGGTTGAGGATTTCACTGCTTCTCTGGAGTGAGACTAATATGATAGACATCATGTTTGACTATTTTCAATGGGATCTTTTAAATATTTATTTATTTATTTATTTATTTATTTATTTATTTATTTATTTATGAGAGAGAAAGAGAATGGGCACGCCAGGGCCTCTAGCCACTGCAAATGAATTCCAGACACATGTTCCCCCTTGTGCATCTGACTTACGTGGGTCCTGGGGAATCAAACTCAGGTCCTCAGACTTTGCAGGCAAATGGCTGAACTGCTAAGCCATTTCCCCAGCCCAACAGGATCTTTTTAAATTGAAAATTTGTAGCCGGCATGGTGGCACACCACACACTGTTCACTGGTGGCCCATAATTGTAATCCCAGCACTCAGGAGGCTGAGGTGGTAAGAAAGCCGCCCTAAGCTATCCAGTGCATTCTGGGCCAGCCTGGACTAAGTAGGTAACCTTCTCCCTTGTCCATTTTCAAAAGTGGGTTGGAGAGCCAGGCATGGTGGCGCACGCCTTTAATCCCAGCACTCAGGAGGCACAGGTAGCATCACTGTGAGTTCAAGGCCACCCTGAGACTAAATAGTGAATTACAGGTCAGCCTGAACTAGAGTGAAACCCTACCTCGAGAAATTAAAAAAAAAAGGGTTGGAGAGACGGCTCGGCGCTCAAGGCACTTGCCTACAGAGCCTAATGACCCAAGTTTATTTCCCTACTATGCATGTAAAACCAGATGTACAACGTGGCACATGCATCTGGAGAAGTTTTGCATTGGCTAGAGACCCTAGTGTGCCCATTCTCTCTGTCTGCCTCTCTTCTCTATCTGCTTGCAAATAAATAAATAAATGCATTTTTAAAAAAAGAAATATGGAACAGTTCATGAATTTGCATGTCATCCCTCTTCAGGTGCCATGCTAATCTTTCCTGTATTGTTCCAAATTTAATATATGTGCTGCTAAAGCGAGCACAATTTACAAAAAAAAACATAAACAAAGCCAGGCGTGGTGGCACATGCCTTTAATCCCAGCACTCAGGAGGCAGAGGTAGGAGGATTGCCATGAATTCGAGGTCACCCCAAGACTAATAGTGAATTCCAGGTCAGCCTGGGCTACAGTAAAACCCTACCTCAAAAACAAAACAAAACAAAAACATAAGCAAAAAGGAAGGCAAAATAATTGTTTCTTAGGAATCAAGTGGATAGCTCTTTAAATGGAGTTAGTGATCTCAGAGATTTTAATACAGAAGAAATAGCTTCTTGGGAAAGCAGCTGCCCCTGCCTTCCACAGCTGAGGGGAAAGTGAAGTGTAACTCAGAAGTTCAAGATCTGCCCATACCCTCGACGCTTAGACTCAGACTTCCCTAAGAGATGACAGGGCTACTTCGGAAACATGCAACTACTGCCAGAGTGAAGAGACAACACAGTGGAATGCACTCACCTCTTCTGCATTCAACAAGAATGCCCAGGAAACCGGAGGATGCCAAGAAGCCAAAACACCAAGCCAGTCCAGTCAAGCATTTAGTTAGAATCAGAAATCATCAAACCAGAAACAGATGGCAATCCCTATTAGTGAAGCACAAGGCAGCCTATGTCCAAGGAGATGTTTGTAGCTGCTCTAGTCACAAGAAACAGGATCTGGAATCAGCCCAGATGCCCATCAACAGATGACTGGTTAATGAAGATATGGTGCATACACAATGGAATTCTACTCAGCGGTAAGGAAAAATAAACTGATCAAAGTGGCAGGAAAACGGATGGACTTGGAACAGATCATACTAAGTGAACTCACACAAGCACAGAAATACAAATGCCACGTGTTCTCCCTCACCGTGGTTCCTAACCTGGAACAGCTTGAGTTGCACGCACACCTGACAAACAAATCGCGGGACAGATAATAGGGGTGGAATGGTTTGTGGGGAGGGAAAAGGTAAGGTGAAGGGAGATATACACAAAACTAAAGCGAACATGAATTAGTACCATGGAAACAGTTCTCCTGAATAGCAAAACTAAAAGATATAACCCTCAACAGGAGTGGAGGGGGTCATCTGGGCAGAAGGACTCTTGAGAAGGCAGGAAGCAGAATCCTAAAACCATGGGCTATGTCTTATAACTCTCAGTACCAGAAAGAGGTTACACCTCACATGAGTTGTTGGTCAGAGAGACCTGTGAAGTCCCCAAACAAGGCCAGCTTCTGTCAAAGCACTTGATTACCCACTAGAACTACAAGGTAAGACCCTATTGCTAAAGACACCACAAGCTGCTGACACAGAACATTGAGAGATTGTGCTGGAATTTGGAAGGAAGCAGCCCTGATGGCTAGCTGTCATAGTGCTAGAAGTGCTACATGAGCTACTGGGGGAAAATGGCCGACAGTGTTGTGTACAAGCAGGGGACCCTGCTAGCTACAAAATCAACCAGCTGGACAAGATGTACATTGTACAATAGTGGTAGTCAGCCTATGTGGGTAACCAATGGCTCTATGATTGGATAAGAGACCTGCCCAATGGGAAGGAACACATAGCTGGTACTGGAAACCCAGGCAGAATCCATGGAGACAAGCACCCTGGACTCCAGAAAAGAAAGGCTACACACATCAAAATCTCTCTCTCTCTCTCTCTCTTTTTTCAAAGTAGGGTTTCGCTTTAGCCCAGGCTGACCTGGAATTCACTATGTAGTCTCAGGGTGGCTTTGAACTCACGGCGATCCTCCTACCTCTGCCTCCCGAGTGCTGGGATTAAAGGCATGCGCCACCACGCCTGGCTAAAATATCTCTTAATTAACTATGCGTATCCCCTTTAAGCTATGCTGCTCTCATTCTCCATTGGAGAATCTGTTTTTTTTTTCTTTTGCAGAAGGCAGTGAAAACCAGGGAGAACCAACATCCGTCAACATGACAAGAAAAGACGCCTTACTCCATATCATGAGACGAGCCCCCTCTTGCACATCAGCCAGGGTCCAGGTGAAACCACAGAGGAACTGGCCAGGTTAGTATGAGTGCTGTTCTCACAGCAAGCCTGACATCCTGTGCCAGGGAGATGGTGAGAGATACTGAGGACACAAAAAATGTATCAAAGCAGAAATCCACAAATTGCTGAGAGCTTAACACTAATGTAGACTTATGACACACCCAGTAAGGCTCAGGGTACAATTGCAGAAAAGGAGGTGGAAAGAGTCACAGGGTGGGAAGGAGTATCCAGAGGCATTGCCCCCACACCCACACCCACACCCACAGACAACTAACTGATGCTCTCATAATTTACAATCCATAACCCCATGGTGAATACCAGTAACCCCACTGAGAAGGGTCCTTGGTGGAATAGGGGTGGGGAGGAGGAGAATAGGACAAAAAATATTCCATACAATGTAATACCAACTTTCAAAGTAAAAACTACTAAAATTAAAAGTGGGTGTTTGGACAGGTGTGATGATTCTGGCTAGCTATGTGGAAGACAGAGGCAGGAGGATCACGAGTTCAAGACCTGCTTTAGCTACAGAGTAATTTGAAGGGCAGCCTCAGTAATTTAGTGAGATTCAGTCTCAACAACAGAGAAGTCAAAACAGGGCTGTGGATACAGCTTTTATGTAAGTTCAACATCATCAATGGGACGGATGGAGAGGATGATAAAGAGGAAAATAGAAAACATACAGGGTTTTTAATAGCCTGTGGTAGGAAATTCCTGGAGTTCTGGCACTGAGGCAAGAAGTATAAATGCTGGAGCCGGATCAGCTATACAGACGTCTGTCAGCCTGGACATAGAATGAGAGCTCTGGGAGAAAAAAGTAAGCAAGCTGGGAAAAGAAAAGTATAAGGAAAGGGGGAAGGAAGGGACTGAAAAGAAGGAATGAAAGAAGGAAATGAAAGGAAAAAGGAATGGTAAGGCAGGTAGGAAGAGAAAAAGAGAGAGGGTTGGAGAGATGGCTTAGCGGTTAAGACGTTTGCCTGCAATGCCAAAGGACCCAGGTTCACTTCTCCAGGACTCACATAATCCAGATGCACAAGGGGCACATGTGTCTGGAGTTCATTTGCAGTGGCTAGAGGCCCTAGCATGCCCATTCTCTTTCTGTCTGTCTCTCTTCTCTCTATCTCTCTCTCTGCTTGCAAATAAATTAATAAAATTTTAAAAAATCATTTAAAAATATAAAAAAAAGAAAAAAGAAAAAGAAAGGAAGGGAAGGAGACATGGAGGGGGAAGGGAAGGGAAAGGGTGAGGGAAGGGAGAAGTGGAAAAGGGTTGGCAAGGACGAGGGGCAGTACAAAGGAACTGGCAAAAGTAAGGGTCTGGTATGGGGAAGAAAGGGAGGAGGAAGCAGAGAAGGGAGTGGGAAGGGAAAGGAATGAAATAGGCACTGTAAGGGAAGGAGGGCAGGTCAGGAGAAGAGTGATGGGTGTCAGACACAGGCAGGGCCCTGGGTGAAAGCAGGCCTAAGCTATCAGACACGACTAGGGCCCCCAGACTATGGAGAGGTGGTCACAGCAGCCCGGACCCCAGGTGAATCTCGAGTCCCAGGAACCGGCAGGAGTAAGGCCCCTCCCCCTCTCGGGGGTCGCAGTGAGCCTGGACCCCTGGACTGAATTTCAGGCCCCAAGACTGGCAGGAGGAGAGCCACACCTTCCCCTACTAGCCCAGAGCACCTGGTAGTCCTGATAAGGCTTAGGCTTCGCTCATAGCCCTGTGACCTTTGGCCAATTACCTAGGAAAGTCCTTAAATGGTATCAGCCAACAGCCTTTACATAGCCCCATTCCCCTATGACTCATACCCTATACCTCTTCCTGCCACTACATAGACTCTGACCCTCTCCCTATGTGCTTGAATGAACATCCGTAAATGCCAACTCTTCCTGCTCTCTCCTTCAACTGCTTATAAAAACCCAGTTCCTTATTGAATAAACAAGAGCTGATCTCTGAAGCTGTCTCTTGGGTGTTTTTCCCATCTCACTCCCGCCGCTCAAGACCCTGCTCCACTGTTGCCTGGATGCCCAAGCTACGACCCCAGGATGACCAGGAACCACAATGGGGAGAGAATGGAAGGGAAGAGGAGAAAAAAGAAAAAAGTAGAAATGAGTCACTGCTTGCTCACACCTGTAATCCCAGCATCTGGGATGCACAGGCAGGAGAATCATGAATTCTGGCCAGGCAGGGACACATATCCAATGTCAAGTAAGCCTGCTTACATAGGAAAGTCACTTTAAATGAATATGTTCAATGGTGCATGCCTTTAATCCCAGCACTCAGGAGGCAGAGGTAGAAGGGTCACCAAGAGTTCGAGGCCACCCTGAGACTATATAGTGAAATCCAGGTTAGCCTGGACTAGAGTGAGACCCTACCTCAAAAACAAACAAACAAACAAAAAAAAAAACAAAAAACAAAAAAAAAACCCAAACCTCTTCCTAGTGGTTAGTTGTCACATCGGCCAATCGGCCACTAGGGGTCTAATAAGGCCCATAGTGCCATCTGGGTCCTTCCATTTGTAAGCCTCTTTGGTAACATTTGCTGGTGAAGAACCTCCTATCCCCATTAGTTGGGGTCCCAGGATCAACTCCCAGTGTCGAGGGACCTCAGATTGTTTCAGAACAGTTTTGTCTGCTCCAGTGTTGATTAAACATTTAAAAATCATTTCCTCCTATTTCTAGGGCTAATCTTGGGTGGGCCCCTTCCAGGATACTTGTTACCCATTGTACTTTATGGGTCTTCCCTCTTATTGACGGGGCTGAGGGCTGCCCCTTTTGAAGTTTAAAGACTCCAGGAGTTTGCTGTTTATATCATGAGCAGAATGACAATCCCTTTTCTGGTGAAATCCTCTGTGGCATCTAGGGCAGACTGTTTACAGTAGGGGGGAACACTGGAATTCGGTGGGGGGCCTCCGGGACATTCCCCTTTCCAATGTCTACCCTCCCTGCAATTGAAACATTTTCCTTTAGTATTCAGGGCTGCTACAAAGGCCTGGGCTAAAGAGGCAGCCTTGTGTGAGGCAGTCCCAATGTCCTGGGTGGTAACTATCCATTTATCATAATATTCATCTCTGAGCCCTTGACAGGCTGCCCTGCACTTGGAGGTCATTCCCTCCCATACAATACTTTTGAGGAGGAGGTCCCTGGCAGTAGGGTAGGGGATTTTTCTTTAGAAATTGCTCCTTGTTTTTAAAATGAAATCAGAAAGCGTTTCTTCTTGTTTTTGGCAAAGAAACAGGACGGAGGAGGTATCGTCTTGGGAACTGGCCGGGGAGGGGGTCAGTGTATCCCAAGCCTGGAGGATGCAAAGGCGGACCTGGTCATCGAACCCTGGGCTAGGCAGTGACGAGTGACAGATATCTCACCAGTCTTAGAAGGTATTAAGAAAGCCATGAAGGCTCTGGAGCAGCGGTTTAGTCTAAGGTACGTGGATCCCATACTCCCTGACTGCTATTCTGAGGTCCTTAAGGTCATTGGCCTGATATAGATACCATTCTAAGGGCTGAGTGCTCGAGTTGGTTGGAGATTAACAGGAAAGAGTGTAACTTCTTGATTGTAAGCAGCCCTGTTGTTATCTCTAACTTCACAGAGTTGTTGAGTAGGGGTTTCCCCGGGAAAGCTCCGATCAGGGGAATTCATCATGTTAGGGTTTTTCTGTTCCAGTAGGATGTATTCAGGGGGGCAGCTAGGATCAGGGGGTGGATATGGTGGTAGGAGCGGAGAGAGGGGGTGGCTGTGCTGTCTGGGGTGACCTTTTCTTCGATTTCTTCTTTTGCTTTCTTTAAGGAGCTGAGATCCCCCACTTGGCAGTCCTCAGCACTGTCCTCATCAGAGTCACTGTCTGACTTGGGTGCGGAAGCATTTTTGGAGGGGCTGATACATTGTCTAATGGCTGCAATAATGGGAAGAAAAGAGAGGAAGGGGATTTTCCCTCTTGGATTTCCCATCTTTTGTCTAGATATTCTATACAGGTCCATGTGTCTGGGTCATAGAGGTCCCCAAAAACCATCCAAGGGCTATTGGAAGGGCTTCTTCCCAAAATGAATTGGCCTCTTTCTGAGAGAGTTTTATGTCCCTGACTTTAAGAAGTGCCCTCAATCCCCTGATTTGGGATTCCTTTTGATGAGAGAGAGCGTTTCCCATGATAGAGAAAGACCAGAAATGCCAAGACCAGAGGGCAATGTTCTCAGGATGCTGCAGCACATGGGGATTCCCCAAAGGTCCAGACGCAACCCTGTCCACAAGTTTAAGAGACCAGTGACTGCCCTGGAGGCTTTTACTGGTCGATGCATTACCAGTTTGTTGATCATGAAGAGAAATAGATAGGAGGTTGTTGCCAACACCCGAGCAGGCTGGTTCGACTCTCCAGGACTCATGTAATCCAGATGCACAAGGGGGCGCAGGCATCTGGAGTTCATTTGCAGTGGCTGGAGGTCCTGGCACGCCCATTCTTCCTCTCCCTCTCTCTGTCTCTCTCTCTCAAATAAACAAGTAAAATATATTTTAAAAAAACACAACTTTCTGTTGGGGCTTCTTGCTCCTGGGCAGTTGTGGTATTTCCAGTTCTCTGATGCTCTGTTCTTGGGGACCTGGCTGCACATGGGGTACGTTCAGCGGTGTCGTCACTCCTACTTACCATGCACCACGTGGACATCCTCCTCCAGCGAGTTAGGACAACAAAGACGACTACGGACACTGCCGAATGTCCCGGAGACATGGGAGACCGATAACATCGATGGTTCCCAGAGGACAATGATGAATCTGGTTTTCAGCGAAAGGATTTAAACCACCGGACTATGCATGCGCCCACATATGTACACATATATGTATACACATGTACATGCATGTGTATATATACATATGTACATGTGTGTGTGTGAACATTTACAAAGTGATTCCAGCTACTCAAGAGGATGAGCCAAGAGTACTACACACCGGAGGCCAGGAGTGGGCCTTCAAACCAGGTTGGTAATGTAATGAGACGCTCTGCCAAAAAGAGAGGAAAAGAAAAGAAAAGAAAAGGATTCCCTGCTTGCCTATACCTATAATCCCAGCATGCGTAGGTGGGAGGATCATGAGTTCAGGTCAGGCTAGAGACACATCACATGCCGGCCTATCCTGGGTTCATAGGAACATCATATCCAAAATAAAAGTTCAACCATTGACCGATGTGGCACACTTTCTATAATTCCAGCACCAGAGAGCAAGGAAAGCGGACAGAGTTCTGGTCTAGCGCAGCACACACACAGCAGAGCTATCATGAAAAAAAAAAAAAAAAAAAAAGACAGGAAGGACATCTCCCTGTGACTTCTTTCATGACATCAACCACCAGGGCTCACTCCTGTGACCTGGCCAGCTGGGCCTCCCTTCCCCTTGCTCCACATGTATTCCTCCTGAAGCTACAAGTTCTGTCCTGTAGAAACACAGTCCAAATACAGCAGATCCCCATCTAGGAGGGCTGTTACTCAGCCACATGCCTGGCTTTTTGTTTTCTTTCTTCTTTTTTTTTTGGGGGGGGGTTCTGAGGTAGAGTCTCGCTGTAGCTCAGGCTGACCTGGAATTCACTATGTAATCTCAGGGTGGCCTTGAACTCTCGGTGATCTTACTATCTCTGCCTCCTGAGTGCTGGGATTCAAGGTGTGTGCCACCACGCTCAGCTTTTACTTTATTTTATTTTTTTAAGGTAGGGTGTCACCCAGCCTAACCTGGAATTCACTCTGTAGTTTCAGGGTAGCCTCAAACTCACAGTGATGGTCCTACCTCTGCCTCCCAAGTGCTGGGATTAAAGGCGTGCGCCGCCATAGCCATGACTTTTCATCCCCCTCGCAGCAAGTCCTGTGACTTATGTCGCTGGTTCTGGAAAAATCCACATTGAATAATATCCACTTCAAAGTTTATACCTTAGGCACCACACCTGCCTCGCCTGACCAAGCCCATCTTTTGGTATAGTAGACAACATATGGCTTTCTACAAGTTGCTATTGAACAGCTGTGATCTTAAGACAGTCTGCAGCCAGCCAGGACTGGCACAAAGCTTCTCTCTCTCCCTCTCTCCCCCCCCCTCTCTATGGAGATTGTGTGGGCAGGGGAGCCAGGAGAGGCCTGGGAGGCAGGGAATGGAGGGAGAGACTTGGAGCAGGTGGCTCTCAGGCTAGCCTCAGCTGTGCCCCTCTTCCCAGGCAGGGGTTGGCTTTTTGTCACCTGTACCAACCAGCTGTGGCTGCCCAGGGGCCGGGGTACCTGGTCCTCTGTTCCACCGTGGAGACCATTCACACAGCTGAGGTATCTCTGGAGCTCAAGAGCTTGTAGCAGCTGCTGTCACACTGTTGGGCATGGTCATGGGGGGGTGGTCTTAGGTGCAGACCAGCAGGGTCTACACACCTACCCATGTGGGCATTCCTCACCCTACCCTATACACAGCGGCTCATTCTTGTCCAAAGCTGAATCCTGCCTGTCACCCTAAGGGAAGGCACACACACTGAGCAGACAGGGAGATGTGGCTCAAAGGATGTCAGTCTCAGGGCTGCTGAGAATATAAAGTTCACCCCTGGTCCCCAGACTCAGGCAGCACCTCCTGCTTGGCTATTCTTGGCCTTATAGAAGGTCAGCCGGGGCATGGAGTCCACCCAGCAGCTGCAGTCAGGAACCTGGCTGAGCACAGTGCCGATGGCCCTGGCACTGTCTGACATTTGGGTTTTACTCTCTGTGGGAAGTGCGCTAATTACTCCCCTAGCTCCCAAGTCTCACTTAACTGCTGCTTGGATTTTATGGAGTGCTTTGGGGTGGCCATTTCTGTGTGACTTCCAGAGACCATGGTGGACCTGCCTCTTCCCCAACTCCAGGTTGTGGCTGCCTTGCCGGTGAAGCTTACATTCTTTTTGGCAGATGACCTGGAGCAGCAAGCGCTGCGTGGTTCCAGCCCCATATCCTCCACGGAGCTACAATAAATGGTCCCATTTGGCAGATGGGAAGACTGAGGTTCAGAGAGGAACACAGCAGCCCCTGCTCCCCCATGTGTGGAAGAATCACAGCCTCCGCCTCCCCAATAGCCAGCACTGAGAGAAGGCTCCTCTCAACCTCCCTCGAGCTATCTGCCTAGAAGGTTCTGATGGTCCCATGTGAAGGTGAGAACAGAGTCAACAAGCCACGAGGTGGAGGGGTTTTAAGCTTGCGCTGCTGCGAACTTGGAATCTGACTGGTGGCCTTGGGCACCTTTCTGGGGGGGGGTGACTTTTCTGCAGGAGACATTTGGGAGCTAAGGACAGTCAGCGTGTGGTAAATGGAATGGTCTTGACACATGCTGCTGCTGGTGACAAGCTTAGAGTCTGTTTAGGGCGTGTTGTGTGTCCTCCGGCTCCCAAGACTCTACCCCAAACGGCTCTGTGACTGTTTCACACCATACCCACCGTGGGAACTGAGGATCTTCAACTACTTATTATGCGTCCCGAGCCCCAGAGGTCTCTCTGTCTGTCTCCTGCAGGAGGCAGGACACAGAGAAAGGAATGGCTTTCAGGAAAAATAGGGTGGGGGTTTCCAGTCTCCCCAAAGCTATCATATGGTGGACAGCAAGGACAAGATGTCCTTCACACCCCACTTTATTTCTTAACCACTTTTAAAATTTATTTTTATTTACTTGGTAAAGGGAGATACAGAGAGAGTGTGGATGTGCCAGGGTGCCTTGTGCAGATCCAGCTTGTGTGGGTCCTGGGGAATCGAACCTGGTCCTTTGGCTTTGCAGGCAAGAGCCTTAACTGCTAAACCATCTCTCCAGCCGATTCTTGGGGTGCATCCTCAGAAGCTGGTGAGGTTTAAAGAAAAATAAGAGGGCTGCAGAGAGTAGAGGAGAGGAGAGGGAGAGTTGATGAATGGGAGAACCCATCTGGGCCAGGAATCGTGTTGAAATTGCCATGCATTAAAAATTCACCAGCCAGCGAAGTTTCAGGGGATTTGCTAGTAATTGTATGACAAAATGCTGGCAAATCTCAGGCTTACCAAAGGTGTTACTGAGAAGTCAGAGACTCCACACATGTGCATCTGATTTATGTGAGTACTGGGGAGTTGAACCTAGGTCCTTAGGCTTCACAGGCAAGTGCCTTAACCGTTAAGCCACCTCTCCAGCCCACCGGCTGGCTAATTTGTGAGTATCAATCAATCAGCCATCAGAAAGAAGCACTGTTTCAGGGCTGCATTCTAACAAAGTGGAAGCTCCACCTGCCAACCCGCTTTGGCCCGCTCCAGCTCAGTGCTCACAGACCACCTCTGTGGCCCATCACAATGGCCCCAGGTCCGACCCAAGCCTCCAACTTCTGCCTTGAGCTTGTCCCTCTTTAATCTCTTTGGAAAGAGGCATCTGGCCAAGAGGCAGCCTTCTCTCCTTTGCGCACAAGTACCTGTCTTGTGGATATCACCCAAGGGTAAGATATGGGCTGTCTGCACCTGTAAAAGGATGGTCATTCAGGGTCAAGGACGCCTGGCTCTGCATCTCTTGAGCTGCACCATACTCAGTCCCTGGGCCTCAGTGTTCCCATCTGTGATGTGGGGGCAAGAGGACCTGCCTTCTAGGGCAGGAGAGCCCAGGGAGGGACAGGCAGGACTACCCACCCACCCACAGATCTGCTCACCTCCATCTACATGCTCTTTTACCTCATGCACTGTGCTGAACACTGAGGGGTTAGCAGTGACCAGGAGCACAGACCTTGCCCTATGGAACATTCTAGATGGGGATGGAAGAAGAATGGACAAATACAGTCTACAGCTGAGGAGATGGCTCAGGAGGTAAAGTTCTTGCAACACAAGCATGAGGACCTGAGTTTGGACTAAGCACCCACATAAAAGCTGGGCATGGCAGGAGCCTGGAGTCCCAATGCCAGATTGGCAGGGATGGAAGGACCCCCGGGGCTTGCTGGTTAGCTAGACTACTGGATCTGTGAGCTCTAGGTCCAGTGAGAGATCTTGTCTTAAAAATGAGGGTGGGCTGGAGAGATGGCTTAGTGGTCATGGTGCTTGCCTGCGAAGCCCAAGGATCCATGTTTGACTCTCCAGGTCCCACGTAAGCCAGCCAGATGCACAAAGTGATGCAACTGTGCAAGGTTGCACAAGTGCACAAGGTGATGCATGTGGCTACAGTTTGGACGACACCCAATGTCAACCTCTGGCATCCACACACATGGACATACTCACATATATGCATATACACATTCATGCACACTACACATGCATAGAAGGTCAAATATACAATATGTCTGAGGGAGGTCAAAGGAAGACTGAGACAGTCAGGGTGATGGGGTGAAGGGACGCTGCATCCTATGTGTGCAGGGAAGGCCTCCCTACTCAGCACGACAGGCAGAGGCCTGGGAAAACAAACGAGGCAGAGGGTCCTCAACAGAGTAACCAGAGAGGCCAAGGTCTATGCTGTGGCCAGCTTGATATGTGGGGACACTCAGGTGCCCACCGTGGCTGGGACAGAGCAGACTGTTTTATTTTTATTTATTTGGAGGGAGGAGAGAGAATGAATGAATATGGGTGTGCCAGCACCTCTCGCCACTGCAAATGAACTCCAGGCATGTGCCACTTTGTACATTTGGCTTTATTATTTATTTTTTGAGGCAGGGTCTCACTCTAGCCCAGACTGACCTGGAATTCACTGTGTAGTCTCAGGGTGGCCTAGAACTCTGGCGATCCTCCTACCTCTGCCTCCCAAATGCTGGGATTAAACGCATGCACCATGACACCCCATTGCATCTGGCTTTATGTGTGTACTAGGGAATCAAACCCAGGCTGTTAGGCTTTGTAAGCAAGTGCTTTTAACCTCTGAGCCATCTCTCCAGCCCTGAGCAGACTTTTAAAAAATCATTTGCAGATAATTTCTTTTTAAATATATTATTTGAGAGAGAGAGAGAGAGAGATAGAGAGAGAGAGAGAAAATGGGCACACCAGGGCCTCCAGCCACTGCAAACAAACTCCACATGCATGCGCTCCCTTGTGCATCTGGCTCATGTGGGTCCTGGAGAGTTGAACTGGGATCCTTTGGCTTTGCAGACAAACGCCTTAACCAATAAGCCATCTCTCCAGCCCCGAGCAGACTTTTAATTGCATGAGAACTTGCTCAGTGGCACAGCTTGGTCCTGGCATGTGTGAGGATGGGGTTCCATCCCAGCACAATCCTCATGAGGCTGAAGGCCACGGGACAGAGGTGGGTGAGGACATGGCAGGCTCGCTCCCTTTGGGACTGTAAAGCTCCAAGAGATTGCACTTGAAGAAGCCCAGCCTGGATGCCCAGTTCAAACCTAACCTAGGAAGTCTAGGAAAGTGGGGGGGGCGGGAGAGGAGAGTAGGGGGCATCATGTGTGCTGTCTGCCCTACACAGAGCTGGGACCAGAGATCTGGCTCTTCCTACTGCTCACGTCAAGCCTCAGCAAGCTACCCAGGGGCTCAGAGAGCCTAATCGAACATGGAGACTGACCTGAGGTTCATGTCACACTCATTCCTGAGAGTTTAGACAATCGTGGGCTGGGTGAGCTAGCGCTGGGTCTGTGCTTGTGGTAACCATGTGAGAATGACCTCAAGAAATGAAAAATAAAACAGAGGCTGGAGCTGGGCGTGGTGGCTCACGGCTATCATCTCAGTACATGGGAGGCTGAGGTAAGAGGATCACCATGAGTTTCAGGCCAGCCTGGGCTAGAGTGAGACCCTGCCCCATTTACCCCCACAAAAAGGGACTGGGGAGTGGGTCAGTGGGGAGAATCCTTGCTGTGCAAGTATGAGGACCCAAGCTCAGACCCCTTGTGCTTGCCTGCTGGGTAGCTTGTCTAGCCAAACTGGTGAGCTTCAGTTCAGTGAGAGACCCTGTCTCAGAAAATAAGGAAGACATCAGATGTCAATCTCTGGCCTCTACATGCACACGTATGTGCATACACACAAAGTGCCCACACATATAAACACATATAAAGTCGGCTCTCCTGCCTCAGGCCCACTGTGCTTCTGGACAGCGTTGTAGTCACTGAGATGCTAAGACAAGATGAGTGCGTGGGGCCAGGCCCTGTGCCCCGACTTCGAACACAGCAGCTCTTGCTTTATCTGTATCTACCTTTGGTCTTTGCATAAGGCTTGTTTGTAAAGGGGTTCCCTAGCCAGGTTTGGAAACTATCTCACAGGGGCTTGGGGCACAGCACAGTGGTTCCTGAACCACCCTAAACCCAGAGAACAACTACCCCCCCCCAACAAAGAACAAGACAAAAACCACTCGGCCTTCCTGAGCTGTGTGCGCCGGGATTCCCAGCTCAGCCTCTGCAGGCTTGGGCACCTCCATGGCTCCAGTTTCTAAAACGGGGTGCCCCACTGAACTGCCAGTGCACTGCCACACATGCCACCTTCAAGTACTAAAAGCCCCTGGAGGCCCACATACCAACTATGCTATCCCATTTCTGTTCCAGAGTGGGGTAGCACCTAGCTCTGTGCCCTCCACAGCCGACCCCTACACTTCCCACTCAGCTCCACCTGCTCTCAGTCCACGCTCTGGTCACCTGTCCCCGGGGCTCTCCTCTTTCCCTGGTCAGCGTCACCCCTACCAGACGGAGTTGGAGCTAACCCCATGTACAGCGTATCCTGAGAACGTCACCCTCCTCTCAGACCGTTTCCGTAAATCCACTCCCCCTGCAGAGGGCTGGGAAGAAAACTGGGGTCCATTCATTTCCTCAACAAATATTAAGTACCAAGGTGCGTTGGGCCACGAGGACAAGGCACGCAGACCGGGATCGGACGTGCTGTTGGGGCTTACGATTAGAAGGATGGGGTTGGGGGGGGCAGAGACATGGCTTAGTGGTTAAGGTGTTTGCCTGTAAAGCCAAAGGAACTCGGTTCAACTCCCCAGGACCCATGTAAGCCAGACGCAGAAGATAGTGCATGCATCTGGAGTTTGTTTGCAGTGGCTGGAGGCCCTGGCACTCTCTCTCTCAAATAAATAAATAAATAAATAAATAAATAAATAAATAAATAAATAAATAAAATAATGAAGGATGGGGTTGACCCGAAGGAACACAGCTGCCACAGGAGGACAGCAGGTATGTGGCCAGTGCCTGCTAAGATAGTGAAGGGTCTCAAAAATAAATGCATCTGTCTTTCTCCCAGTTTAAATGCTATGACATTTCCTTTTTTTGTTTGTTTTTCTGGAGGCCCTGGCACACCTCAACGTCTGTCACTAGGAAACAAGCCTTAATACTGCTGAACAACAACAAAAATAAGATGCCTACCTATTCCTGGTGAGGCTGAGACACACGAAGACAGAACCCAGGGGCTTTATTCACAGGACGGGAGCCTGTGTTCTTTTCGTGAGGCATACCCAAGGGTTAAAGTCATTTTCATTAAAATTTAAATTTCAGCAGCCACTCACTCTCCCTTCTCCGTCCTTTGAAAGTTTTGACTGGCAACCATTTCATATTTCAGTCTCCGCAGAACAAATTGAATTAGATGTTGAGACCGAGCTTGGCTCTGTTCAGCAAAGCCTGCACGCCCGGCTCCAGCTGACGGTGTCCGAGACCCCCCCGCCCCCAGCACTGGGGCTGTGGCCTGAGGGAAGAGGGCTGGGCCTGCTCAGGGAGGCAGCTGAGAGGGGATCCCAGGCAGGGGGCTGCTGGAGACTGTCTGCTGCCCCACTTTTGTGTCCAGAAGTCTGCAGCAGACCCTGGTGCCCAGCCAGCAAGCACTGCCCACGTGAAAAATGTGGAATGACCAGGCTTCTGTCCTGCCTTCCTCCCATATGGGTGCACAGTGCATGCCTGCAACACAAGGGATGCCAGGCAGGTGTTCTACGAATGAATGATTGAATGAATGAATGAGGGTCTTATCTGGCTCTGCAGTGGGGGTGGCTGTCCTGAAGTGCCTGCCTCTTACCAAGAGGTGACAAGATGCTGACACTCTCAGAGTCACAGTGCTTGAGTTGGAACCTGAGCTCCCGGCTCAGGGCCTCCAAGCCCCCTGCAAGCCTGCCAGCCGGACAATGCCAGCTCCTTCCCTTAACTCCAGGCTGAGTCAGGGGCCTGCGCTGGGCTCTCTGCTGCTCCATGTGGAACCCATGGTGAATGATCTGGGACAGCAACACTAGGGTGTTCACTTCTCAACCACCAGGACCTGTCCTGGGCTGGGATGTGCTCTGTGAGGAATCCCAGGGGTGAAGGTGTCACACACAGGCTCCCTCCCACTAAGGTCTCCGCCTTTGCACGTGGGCCCTGCGTGTTCCACCCTCCTAGTCTGGGCTCTCTGGGGGCAGCCCTCAACCTCTCCCTGCAAAGTACAATGTAACTATTTTACTTCTTGTTTGCAGGCCGGCCATAATCTCCTATTTATCCTTTCAAAAATCCTTCAAGAGGGCTGGAGGGATGGTTCGATTCCCCAGGACCCAGATGCATGGGGGGGAGGGGGAGGACACGCACGCCTCTGGAGTTCATTTGCAGTGGCTGGAGGCCCTGGCATGCCCATTCTCTCCTGCTCTGTCAAATAAATAAAAATAAAATATTAAAAAAAAATCCTTCAAGAGCCAAGCGTGGTGGCGCACGCCTTTAATCCCAGCATGCAGGAGGCAGAGGTAGGAGGATAGCCATGAGTTCGAGGCCACGAGGCCACCCTGAGACTACATAGTGAATTCCAGGTCAGCATGGACCAGAGTGAAACCCTTCCTTGAAAAATTAAAAAAACCAAAACCCAACTGTCCAAAAAGCATCTTCATAGATAGGCATTGTGGTTCACTCACACCTTTAATCACAAAACTTAGAGCTGAGCATGGTGGTGCACACTTTTAATCCCAGCACTCGGGAGGCAGAGGTAGGAGGATCGCCGTGAGTTCAAGGCCACCCTAAGACTACATAGTGAATTCCAGGTCAGCCTGGGCTAGAGTGAGACCCTACCTCAAAAAAAAAAAAAACAACCAAACAAACAAAAAAAAAACAAAAACAACAACAAAAAAAAAACAACCCTTCAAAACTGGGGTGGGGGTGTACACCTGTGATCCCAGGCTTGGGGACGGGATCCTAGTGTGGCTTCTGAGGATGGTCTGGCCATGGGACGATCCCACTCAGTGAGGGGGTTTGAATGGAGACCAGCCTGATGCAGATGACGATCTTCATGGAGACGAAGAGAAGCATCAGGGACCTAGAAGACCATGTGCAGCCCCGGGAGGCCGCAGTGCACTCAGGGGCTGGTGGCAGGGTCACGTGGGCAGGACTGTGGTACCAGGTGGGGCTTGTGGCTTATTTCAGAGCCCATGGAGGGCCTGGTTTTGTCCAGCCAGATGACACTGGCTGCCTGAGAGCTGAGCCTACCATGGGTGCGACATGAAGGTGGGAGAAGGGACGCCATGTATTGAACTGGCTGCTTGTGCTTGCGCAGGTCTAAGCCTATCCAGAGAGCAGGGCTGGGGACCGGCTGGGGCAGGAGGGGACATGGTCTCTGGCATCCTCACTCCCACTAGCCAGCTCTGGCTGGGAGCTGGTTGTGCCCTTCATGCTGGTGACCTTGGGTGGCCCCACAGCCCCTCTGTGATGAGGCTGCGGCTCAGTGTTTCATCACTTGGGGGCCGAGGACTCGGAGAAGCCACCCTCCGGAGCTCCTGAGGCTGAGCGCCCCAAACAGGCCTGAGTCCAGGGCCAGGCCTGCTGCTCACACTGAGCTGTGGCAGTGCGGATTCTGCTCTGGGAGCTTCTGGTCACACTTGTGCTATCCTAGTGCACTGGCAGATGCCCGCTGCCCAGCCCACACGGGAGGCCTGGGCTCGGGGAAGGAGCCACCCCTCTGGGCTTTGTCCTTCACCGTGTGACTCTCAGGTCACTCGCAGCCAGGGAAATGAGAGCCTTCTCCACACACAGGAAGTAGCCCTCCATGCTGGTAGCCTGGCTTGGGGCCAGGCCATTCTGAAAACCAGGGCCTTGTGCCCATGAAAAACACACACAGGCCAAGTTTCCTGCATAAAGTCAGAAGCCTCTTGGACGCTTGCTCGGATCCCTGCCCAGCACCCCAGATCCAGAACCACGGAGCAGCCGAGGGGGGGAAGAGCATCTTGACTTGGCCTGGTTGGTTAAGCGCCAGGGGGCTGGCCGAGGCACCATCACCCTGGCTCTGTGGACAGACCATGTGGGGCAAGAAGACAGCAGCACCATGTGGGTGCTGGCTGGAAGCAGCAGTGCTGGGACCAGATCGCGGCTGGCTGAAGGGCCTTGGCCCCTTGCTCCTTAGTATCTTGCTCCCTCTGGTGGGTGGCGCAGGGTGGCTGTGGGAAGGCCCTGATGCAGTCATAGGGCCTCCACCTGGCAATGGAGGGTGGCACACAGTGGTGACAGCACAGTGCAGCGGCGAGTCTGGTACTGGGGTCCGGAGTGCAATGTTACAGGAGCCACGGGAGATCCCTGGTAACTGAGCTGAGGCTCAGGGTCCTATGAAGTACAGACGGGCTGCACAGAGGCCGAGTCCTGAGCCGTGCTCTGTCTCTTGGCCAGAAGCAGGAGAGGTCTCATGCAGCTGCCCTGCAGGGAGGTGAACCAGGGTTAAGGGAGCTTGCTAGTGCTCGGCTCCAGGGAGCAGGGAGAGAAAGGTTGGGAAACAGCTGAGCTATGCAGCAGGCATCCTGCTGTGGGCTCCTGGCTGGCTCTGCACCCTGCCCTCAGTCCCCGAGCCTCTGACCTTCTGCACTGAGGTCCCTGAGTGGCATCAGGACTGAGGGAGGGATCCAGGAGGTATCACCTCAGATCAGATGAAGGACCACCTCACATGGTGTGTGACAATGAATGTGTCACCAGTGACACACCTGGAGCCAGATACCCGGGCATCTTCTTTTGTCCCCATCACCTTGACTCATGGAGGGTCCACTGCCACACCACGCCATGCCCCCAGCCCACACTTTAGCAAGCCAGAGAGGGAGCCCCATCCCCAGAGCCCACAGCCGCATACCTGGCGGTGCCAGCTCACAGCTGAAGGGTTTGTTCCTCATCGTTCTCACTGTCTTCCAGCTGCTCCAGGATCCCGTCCAACACCGCAGACCGCCTCTTCTTTGGGGGCTCTGTGGGAGCCCAGATGGCAAGAGAGGAGAAAAGAACAGTGGAAGGAGGCAGAGGAGGGAGGGAGGGAGGATGCAAAGAACATGCCAGAGGAGGAATGAGAGAAGACGAAAGGGAAGAGAAATGAGATGCCCCGGTTAGGACCCAGCCACAGCCCCTTCTGCCCTCAGAGCAAAGGGTGCCATCAGGGAGTGCAGGGCCACCAGCCCCTCTGTTTGGGACACTGTCTGACCCTGTGCATCCCAGCCTTGACACAGTGCCTGGCACCTAACAGGGGCTCCTGAGCTATCTCTGAGGGGAGAGAGTGAGCAGAGCGACAGGTCTGGGGAGATGCTGCTGCTGGGGAAGCGGCTGTAACTACCAAGGCCAGTTACCATGAACAGGAGTGGGGTGGAGGGCAGCCCAGTTCCCCATGGCTCCTCCCCATGGTTGCCCCAGTCCATGCACTGGCATCTCGGCCTTGCAAGGCTGTCGGAGGAGCTCTGTTAAACTGACACTGGTGACCACAACGCCCCTACCTGTACCTCTACCATCCCCTCCCCTCCCCTCTGGGAAAGTAGAAGCTGTCACACTGTGGGCCACTGAACCACACAGGCTGGTAGCTTCCAGATCCCCAGTACCCTGCTGATGACAATGACTCATTGTCCTGTCTCTCACTGAGCACCAGCACTGGTGTGTCACCTCCTTGGAGCCACAATGCCCACAGTGAGCTCAACACCCTTGCTCACTGGACAGATGTTGAAGATGAGGCTAACCTAAGGCCACAGAAGAGACAGGAGGACGGACGGACGGACGGACACACACACACACACACACACTCTCTCTCTCTCACACACACACAGTGTACACACTGGATCCAACACAAAAGTGCTGCCTGGATAGATCAGTGGATGTAAACACTTGGCTGGCAGGATACCAGAAAGCCCAGGTTTGAATCCCAAATCTGCCAGGAGAGTAGCTGGTGCCCTGAGCAAGCTGCTCGCCTTCTCTGTGCCTCCTGGTGCGTTCAACAGAACACTGACAGTGTCACCTCCCCGAGCCTGCAGCAGCAATACCACAAATCGCCTACGGGGTTGACAACGAGGACAATGAGTATGGATTTAGCTTGAACTGCAGTTCAGCTGCCTGCCTTGGCCCAGGGAGAAGTGGAGCCCTAGGGGAAGGGGTGGCAGCAAGGTGACACCTGCTAGCTGTACCAGCCATAGTAAAGCTTCAGCTGGTGCCAAAGCTCCAGTGTAGTGACTTTGGCACCCCCACCACCTACCAGCCTCAAGAATGGCTCACACAGGCCATGGTGTCCCCAGTAAGCTGGCTGCCAGATCCTGCCTGGGGAAGGGCCGAGAGGCCTGTCTTTGATGTTGTAACCCTTGGTCCACAGGGAGCCTTGGTGCTGGCCTATGCTGGGTGGTCTCCACCTGAGATCTGAGTGCCTTCTTGGCAAAGTGCAGGGGCCTGGCCTGTTGAGCATGGGTCCCATCTACCCTTGGGCTCTGCCAGGGCCCTGGACTCACGGAACGATGTGGACTTCAACACAAATGAGCTGGCACTTTTCACAGCAGGGAACGGGAGGAGAGCACAAAGAGGCCCAGTAAGGCTGCGGAGCCTGTAGCCCTGTTCTGAGAACTTGGACTGGGCAAGCACCACCCAGACAATGGGAATGCTAGGTGGAGCATAGGGTTCTCAGGATAGCTGCGCTGCCAAGGAGCACTCTGCATGCCTAGTGGCCTTCTGACATCTGAGTGCAGAGACCAGAGCTGGAGGACCTGCAGGGAGTACTCCACACACCTGATCTTCTCCTGACATCTGAGTGCAGAGACCAGAGCTGGAGGACCCGCATGGAGTACTCCACATGCCTGGTGACCTTCTCCTGACATCTGAGTGCAGAGACCAGAGCTGGAGGACCTGCAGGGAGTACTCCACACACCTGATCTTCTCCTGACATCTGAGTGCAGAGACCAGAGCTGGAGGACCCGCATGGACTACTCCACACACCTGATCTTCTCCTGACATCTGAGTGCAGAGACCAGAGCTGGAGGACCTGCATGGACTACTCCACACACCTGGTGACCTTCTCCTGACATCTGAGTGCAGAGACCAGAGCTGGAGGACCCGCATGGAGTACTCCACATGCCTGATGACCTTCTCCTGACATCTGAGTGCAGAGACCAGAGCTGGAGGACATGCATGGGGTACTTGCCCAGGGTCGGCTGTCAGAAGTCATCTCACTACTTGTAGTGTCAGTCATCTGACTGTCAAACAGGCTCTTCATGGGCATCTTGGGGTTGCTGAAGAAGCAAATGCTGTACTAATTCCTATCACCATTGTGCCTGCTCATCACAGGCCCTGTTTCAGGTCGTAGCTCTAGAGATAGCCCATCCCCCCGCAAGGCCTGGCTTCTACCATCTGCTTTCATTGGGCTGTGATGACGCTGTCTTCAGAGGTCAATTTATTGAAGAGGCATCTCTCTACCCAAGGTAGAAGTGCTGAGCCCGCACTCTCACAGGCCCGGGATGCAGGGTGGGATGACCACAGGCGAGGCAGCCCCCACCGGGGCTCCTGAGAACACCTTGCACAAACATTGCCGATGGGTGCATTTGGCTGTCAGTAGGGGCAGGTTCTACGTGCATTTCAGGTTTTGTGAGATTTTGTGAGATTGCCACTGTGTGTTCGGCCTCTGCTTCTCATGGTTGCCTGAGCTCCAATACACCACCCTTGGATGAAGGCCTGGCATGGGCACAGGAAGTGATCACTGACAAAGATGATCACACCACAATCGTGGGGCCAGGTCTAGCCGGGTTAACAAAGCATAAGGAGGGGAGTAAGGGCATGAGAAAGCACGGGACCAGGACAGAGAGGTGGGTGGCAGAGGATGGTTACTGGTGCCTGACACTGGGTACTGGGGCTGCTGAAGAAGCAATACTGGTGGGCAGGGAGGGAAATGCTGCAGGGTCTCCAAGTCATTCAGTGTCAGCCAAGTAAAGGGGAAGTGTTCTACACTAGGAAATAGCATGTACAAAGACACAGGGCCTGCTTGGGGCTCAGAACAATGAACTCTGAGGGAAGTGTGGTTGGGGAGGTGGTGTGGGTTTAGGAAGACTGAGGGAGGGCCAGGGTGTGTGTTCTAAAGACTTGGCTGGCTGTGGTCAGAGCCCTCCCCGGTGAAAGCCACCTCTTCTATCTCCTCAGCACGCTTCTGGGGTGCAGTCTTGTTGGAATGCTTTCACTGTTCTTAGCCCACGCAAGACCAGTTCCCTAGACTGCACCCCGCGCCTCCCCACCATGGGCAGTCTTGGGAAGTTCTTGCAAGCTTTCCTCACTGGGAGAAGGGACAGCTCGTTTCCTGGCCCAGCTTGGTTGATAGAGATGAGCAGGGGATGAGCACTCACAGCAAGGACTGTCCCCCCCCACAGGTTGGTAGAGATGAGCAGGGGATGAGCACTCACAGCAAGGACTGTCCCCCTCCCACGCACAGGTTGGTACCACTCACAGCAAGGACTGTCCCCCCACCACAGGTTGGTAGAGATGAGCAGGGGATGAGCACTCACAGCAAGGACTGCCCCCACCCACCACCCACAGGTTGGTAGAGATGAGCAGGGGATGAGCACTCACAGCAAGGACTGTCCCCCACCACCCACAGGTTGGTAGAGATGAGCAGGGGATGAGCACTCACAGCAAGGACTGCCCCCCACAGGTTGGTAGAGATGAGCAGGGGATGAGCACTCACAGCAAGGACTGCCCTCCCCCCCACAGGTTGATAGAGATGAGCAGGGGATGAGTACTCACAGCAAGGACTGTCCCCCCCACCCACAGGAGTGACAAAGGACACTCTGAGGGACCGGATCCAGAGATAACCAAGAGGAAGAGTGCCTGCCTGCTGAAATCTCAGCACAGCATGGCTGCAGTCAGGGTCTTCCCAGCCCACCCCAGCCCCCAGCTCTTCTGGAGGAGGAAGGAAGGATAAGTTCCTGTCAAGAGACATCACACAGCCAAGAGACCCAAAGTGGGCCGACAGGCACCAGCAGCAGCTTGTACTCTACAGCCTGGACAGAGCAGAGGAAGGTAATACAGGGTCAGGTGAGGAGGTGGGATTCAAGGTCAAGTAGCATCGATGCCCTGGTGAGGACAATGGGAGCAAGAGGGGCAGGATGCCTCCAATGCTGCCCTCAGCCTCTCGCCTCCTCACCAAACTGCCTGCCACACACTCTTCTGGAGATGAGGTCCAGGGACCTCTCCAGCCCCACCTGCCCTGAGGTCTGGGCACACTGGCCTCCTTTTTACCAGACTTGTGCCTCCCTCCAACCTTGGGCTCTTCTACCTGGGTCAACCTTTCCTGGATCACCGATGAAGCAATGCCCTCCCGACTCTTCCTGAACACGACTGGTGCCCAGAACACAAGGACACGCTAGTACCGAGGGCTTCCTGTCATGGACTCAACAGCCCACGGGGTGCCACCAAGGTGGTGTTAGCTCTGTGAGCAGAGCCCTGGCAGGAAGTGGACAACCTTTAAACAAGACATGCAGAAAGGTCCCATAGAGGGGTGCAGAGTGAGGCTGGTGACAGTATGGTCCCTGGCTCAGCCACCAGGAAGTACTGCCAACATCCCCAGGCCTCAGGGAGGCTTTGGAACCTGGACTGAGGACCACTAGCTGTGGCCCTGCTAGGAGACGATGGGAAACAGACACTCTAATCTTGCTTGCCTGCCGAGCCCCAATGCCCCAGCCACCGGCAAGCTAACAGGCCCAGAGCCTGGACATGCTGTGCACATGGCCACCCTCACACGGGGTGGCCGGGGCCTTGGCTTCACTTGTCTGAGTGAGGCAGCTTTCTGGAGACCCCAGGCCACTCCTACCTTGGAAGTGCTTGGCTGTCTTCCGCCGCAGGGCCTGCACTGTCACTTCAGAGTCCGCCCACTCCAGCACCAGCCTTCGGCCATACAAGTGGGTGCTATGACACAGGGCGTTGAAGGCTTTCTGGAGGGACAAGAAACAGCAGCATATAAGCTACGGGAAGCTGTGAACACTTCACATCACTCCCACGCTGCCAGCCAGCTTCTCTGAGAAAGAACAGGGGCTTTGGCCCTTGAGATCTGAGCGATCTGGCGAGGGTTTGGGGAGCTGCTGGCACATCTATATCATTAGTGGGCTATGTTTCCAAAGAGAGAGAGCTGCAAATGACTGAGCAGTCAATACACCCACCACTGGGCTATATTAGTGCCTGGGCCTGACAGAGGACCTCTTTCCCATGTGACAGCTGAGAAACTGCATCTAGTGGTTGCTGGGCCCAAGCTTGCAAGGCACAGACGAGAGAGCACAGCTGGGGTTGCTGGGCTATGGCATCACTGAAGACCTGGATATACCTAGTCTTTGTGGCTCTGCACACAACACACATGGCCCTGGGATCCTGCATGATGGACACCTAAAACCTAGTCTTTGTGGCTCTGCACACAACACACATGGCCTTGGGGTCCTGCATGATGGACACCCAAACCCACTCGTGGCCTGCTGGGAAGCCTGTAGTCCAGAGTGCAGTTCAAAGGTTACAGGGCATGGCACAGAATGCCACAGGGGCCAGTGACTACCATCGTCCTGCTTCAGCCCTCCAGAACAAAGGTCTGGCCCTTACCTTTCTCTCCAAGCATCCCTTTATTCATCACTGAGCCTTGAGGACTCTGCAGCGAGTTTTCAGCCCTTCTTACTGCTATGTAAAACTCTTTCTTCAGGGTGGCGAGATGGTTTAGTGGTTAAGGCACTTGCCTGTGAAGCCTAAGGACTCAGGTTCAATTCCCCAGGACCCAGGTAAGCCAGATGCACAAGGTGGGGCATGTGTCTGAAGTCATTAACAGTGGCTAGAGGTCCTGGCATGCTATTCATTCATTCAACTTCTCTCCCCCACCTCTCAAATAAGTAACTAAAATAAACAAATAAAAACTCTCTTTTCACCTCAACCACTGGGGTAAATTCTGTCCCCGTGAATCCCCAAGCTTGGATGGACAGCTGACACCTCCTGCCTTGGCCAGCTTCAAGCTCCTGGCTGTGCATGAGCAGCTACCCAGACTTCAGACCCCGACCACCCAGGTCTCTAGGTCTTATTGAGTCCCTGGCCTTACTGCCTTGTCCTAACACCCCAGAAGGAAGTCTGTTCCCGTGTAGAGGGGAAGTATGACTCATGCTGGACTGATGCTTAGCCTGGAAGCCACCTTTTAAGACCACGGAAGGTGGTGGAAGGCTGCCAGCACAGCGTGGAGGCCGACTTTTCAGAAGCTTCCCTGGAAACCAACCTCATTCTGTACAGTTGGCAGAACAGCAGACAGACCTTCTGCCTTTAGAAGCTGGGGCACCCTCCTCTCCTAGTCCCTCCTGTTCTTTGGGAATTGCCCCTGGGTGCCAGAGGACCGCAGTGCTAAAGGCACACCAGCACTGACAATGCACCTGTCCCGAACCATCTGTGCCCCATCACCTGTAGGGAGTGCTCTGAGCTGGTAAAGAAGGGCCGTGTGGGATGGGAGCTGGGCCCTGCTGGCCTGGATGAAAAACACAGGCTAGTGACTTCAGGGGCAGGGTCTGCTTTCCAGGGTGACCTAATGTCATCTTCCTACGTGTGAGGACAGGTCCTTTCCCTCCTCCCTACTGCTCCCCACTCCTTGTGAGCCACGTGTTAGCACCCCTTGCCTGCTACCGCTTGCCCACCTAAGGTTGACAGCTGCCTCTCAGGCAGGGGTGTGTCCCAGGATGTACTGAGTTCTTATACACATAAGACCAGCAAGCACACAGTGTCTCTCCAGGCCCTCCACTCAGTTCTGTGGCCTCCCTGCCTCTCCCCCAGTCACCACTGCTCTTTCCCCCCCCCCGTCTCTTCTGCATCTGATGGCCACTTGGGGCAGGCCTCCGGGTGACCAGCTGCTACTCCGCATGGAGAGGCCAGCTGAAGGGATCTGAGGGAACCGAGTCCAGCAGGGCCTGGGTGCCTCTTAAAGGAGGACTCCTTCCCACAAAGCTTCACAGAGAGTGTGTGTGTGTCATGGGGGGCAGCTCAGGGGAGGAGGGCGATACAGGGCTCCTCTGCTGGCTGTCCAGGTTCCACTAATTCATGACTCTGAGCACAGTAGAGTGATTCCCCCTCTCAGGTCCCCACGCTGCAGGGAGGTGGACAGCACTGACTGCTCCACTTACCAGATAATCCAGTGCCCCACACACACCACACACAGGGGGAGCGGGGGTGGGGGTGGAGAGCAATACAACAGCCTCAAGGTGCGAGAACAGCAAGGGACTTTTCAGGGGGACTGATCACAGCAGACTACTTTGGGCAACACCAGCTTGCTGGCATAGACTGCACAAAGGACCCAGGTCCTGGCATGGAGGGGGAACCACTGCAGGGATAGTGGATCCAGAAATGCAAGTCCCAGGGCTATGGGCTGAGCCCTTGTTGTCCTCGGCTGCCCTTTCTCTTCCTGGAGCCAGGAACAGAGGGACAGAGAGGAGGAGCTGCCACCTCCGGAAGTCACCACACAGGGCCGAGCTGGGCTTCTGAATAACCTTGCCTTTGGCCTGGATGCTGCACAGGGTAACTGGGTGGTAGGCCCCTTGTGCCCAGGGACTCCCTTCTGCTCTCATGATCCCCCAGAGCAAAACCACATGAATGTGGTAAGGGGGTGCAGGAACCTCTAGGCCCTTGAGCAAAGTCAGCTGTGACACTAGCTTCAGGTAGGAGGACATCCACTGTGTAGAGGAGGGCTTCCAGCTGAGGTGCTGGCCTGCAGATGCCCCTCCTGCCCATCAGCAACACCGTGCCACCAGCACCAGCCCCTCCCCAACAAGGCCAACAGAGGGAAGAGAGCCAGGCCCTGTTCTCAGAACACCACCATTGGCACCCCGAAAGCTCTGGTTCACAGGAGGAGAAAGTAAGGCATGGGGCAAGCAAGTCACTTATCTAAGGTCAGACAGCAGTTACGAGGCAGTGCTGGGATTCAAACTCATGCAGTTTGTGTGGTAACCACCAGCCCTGGGGTTGGCCTTTGTGGGAGACATTTCTCCAGGGCAGCTCCCTCCATGGTGCTCACAGCATTTTCCAGGCTGCCCAGCCCTGGGGCCACCCAGACCAAGGACTTGCACTGACATGGAGAGGCCTGAGAAACAGGGTAGTGTGGGGTCCTGTATAAGTAATGGACGGACACACACACACACACACACACACACACACACACACACACTCTGCCAAGTCCCCCCAAAACCCAGCAGCTCTTCCTTCAAGGATGTTGTATAAATCAGGGAAGAGAGACAGGGTATAAGATGGTGTCTCTGAACTCAGAGAGGCATGGACCACACTCACCTTCGCATCCTGCTTGGTGAGGAAGTCCACAAAGCCGAACCCTCTGTGTGCACCTGTCCCTGTCATCTTCTTTGGCAAGCGCACGGTCTTCAGTTCCCCGAAGGTGCTAGAGACAAGAGGAGGACACAGGAGGTGGGGTTGGAAGGATGGAGTCTCACACTCCCATCTCTGCAGGTTACCAGAGTGCTCACGGCACACCCACCCACCCACCTATATCGGCGCGAATTCCCCTATCCTCTGGGGCAACAATCAGACTGGAAGTGCTGATGGGACATTTTCACTTCCACTCCTGCCAGATGAAGGACACCTGTCCGTCCTTCCATCCTTCCTTTCTTGTGGCCAGACATGCACACAAGGGCCAGGTTGGGGAGGCCCCAGGCAGGACCAGTTCTCTGAGAACTGGGGCTCCGAACACAGGGCTGTTAGGGTTCAGCCCCCACACGCTGAGCCCAGCACTCGGCAAGCCCACACTGACTCAACCCATGCCAAGCAGGCAAGCATGGAAACCTTTTCATTAACGGAGGACCCAGCACCGAATGTGCCTTCAGGGCTCAGTGCTCTGGTGATGCATAGCTCCTTCCCCTGAGCCCAAGTCCCCTCCCCAAGCTTCCCTTGTGCTGTCTTCTGAGTGGCGAGGCTGTGCTCTGGAGAAGCAAACGATCAGGTAAACACGGCCAGGGCCGCTCCTTGGCTCAGCCCTCTCCTCTCCACCAAGCCAACCTTTGAGAGACTCTGGGACAAAAGGATTGCGCTTTCTCGGGCTCCCTGGTATTGTCTCTCCCCACCCCCCAGTTCCCACCTAATGTCCATTTATCAAATGCATATGAGCGAATTTCCACCAATAAATATTTAATGTGCATGGAATCTGAAGAAAGATATTATTTTATTTGAAAATCTACACACACATCCAAGCACGATGGTCTGGGATGTTTCGGGCCAAAGACCGGTCGGGCAAAGCACCGCAAAGGCCGTAAGCACTGGGGACATGATAGAAGCTAAATCTGAAGCGTTAACCCGCAGCCCCGCCAGCAAGACTGACTGGAACTCAGACGCAGGCAAGTTTCTGTCCTTGGTGTCCAGGGACAGTGCTGGATGGGGCTGGCTCAGGGTAAATCGTGTACTGCGGATAACAGGAGGCCAACACTAAGAACGGCAGAGAGATAGGCAAAGAGAATTAAAAGAAAAAAAGAAGCCTGGGGGAGAAAAACAATCAATGAAGTACCTTTTGCTCCTTGGAGATGAGCGACATATAAAGACTAGCCATCACGAAGGTTCTTATCTGACAGTGAGGTCTGCAGGCATTTGTAAGAATGGCCTTTGAAGGGAGCTCCCCTTGAACCCTGTCTCTGAGGAGCCAAGGCCATGGTCAGCAGGGAGAGGCTGGGCAGAGCCACTCTGAGCCAGTAAGTGAGGGAAGGGAACATAGGGATTCACCCCAGCCCAGTCACATGCTCCCCACTGTGTAGATAACAGAAACCACAAAACATCTGGAGCTGTGAATAAAGAGGCCAGAGCACCTTTTAAACATGGCCCTCCTCCTTTCCCCCACCATGCTCACACTTTACTAACAACTTTTCCAATTATTTCATTCACCTTGGGTTCACTAATTATTCCTCCAGCACTGTGGCCCCACCCCCTCTGCCACACCCACTGCCACTGCATGACTGGTGGCGGGTCTGTGGTTTGCAACAACTCGGGTTTCTAATTTCTTCTAAGATGTGCAGGAGGGGGTGCTCACATGTGGAAGAAGGTTAGTCCCTAAGTTTGTGATTTTGTTCCTAAGAGTGTCCACAGTTACCCGGTCTATGTTAACAACCAGCCCAAGGCCCCCCAAATGCACCAGGTCTGTGCAGGGTCTATGGGGTCTGTCAGGAGCCTGCGCAGCTGGGAGCAGCTGTAGAGAGAGGGCTGCGGCTGCAGCAGGGAGCATGCCCTGCTCGTTCTGACTCTTGACAGGACTTTGGGTTTGTAAGGCCTGAGCTCTCAATTGACCAGGGTCCAGCACTGAGGGCTTTGAGCCCTGCCACCCTCCCAAAGGAGGGCCTGCCAGGGTCTCAAGGGCCAGGAAGAGTTTGCACTGGAGATGCCTATGGAGCCAGCAGCTGTCTGGCTCCATATCCTGTCCTTGGCTCCCTTGCCCAAAGTCCCTAGGTAGCTAAGGGTCCCCCACGGTCATGAGGATCATCAGGGAACTGGTACCTGCCCTGATCTCACACCCACGGTGCTTGGCTCAAGGACTTCCCTGCCCTTGGAATAGTCCCACCTCAGCACCAAGGCTGTGCTGTGGGACCCTTGCTCCTCTTGCTCTGAGCCGCTTGCCCCCACCCTCCTCACTCCCATGGAGAACCTGCACTGCCAAGGCCTGGGCCTCAGGCTTGATGCCTGACTCCTCCTGACCTGGCTTTCCCCACACTTGCTTGTCTATTTTTTTGAGAGACAGAGAGAGAGAGAGAGACAGAATGGGCACACCAGGGACTCCAGCTACTGCAAACGAACTCTGGATGCATGTGCCACCTTGTACATCTGGCTTATGTGGGTCCTGGGGAATTGAACCTAGGTCCTTTGGCTTTGCAGGCAAGCGTCTTAACTGCTAAGCCATCTCCCCAGCCCCACACTTGCTTCTTGTCATTCTCTTCTCACCCCAAATGCTGCCTTCTTCACAGACCTTTCCTGGTCACTGTTCAATGTCACCTCCTCAGCCATGCCAGCCACTGTCTGTCATATCTCCTCGCTGGTGGAATGACTCCTTCATTTACTTATGCACCCCTCTTTTTGCTAGGAAACAGAATGTGCACCCCAAGATGCCAGGGTCCTTCTGCTTGGCTGAATCCCTAGGCCAAGCTTGGGTTGGCCAGGGGCCGGCGGCAGAGACAGCCCCACAGGAGCTGAGAGAGACAGTGCTGGGAGACGGCACAGGCGGGAAGGCCTTGGAGGCCTCCTGGGTGGTGGGAGACAGTGAGGCAGACAGTGAGCAGTGGTGATTCATGCAGCCGAGCCTGCCAACATGCTGGGGGGAGGAAAGCAACTCACCCAGGCTGGGACAAATGTTATCTTTAAAAGTCTGGGAAAGAAAACAACAATAAAACACCTCGCCATCAGGATGGCTGGTGAGTTTTGAGAGGCAGGGAGAGCATGAGATGGATCTGTGAGCAGCACCATTTGTTTAGGGCCAAACAAACTAACACAGACACTCAATTCCTCAGGGAAGAGGGAGCTGAGGACAACAAGGCCCATGGGTGACTGGGAGCCACAGGGCCCTGTGAGGGGCCATGTGAGGGCTGGGGCCTTCAGGAAGGTGACCAACGATGAACTGAAGCACACAAATGAGAAAACCAGGGATATACCATTAAGTGTGCAGGGGTGTGTGTGTGTGGGGGGCTCCTTTCTTGATTAAAAACATCTAGTTAAGGCCAGACAGGATTTGGGGTGTGGAAAAAAATGAAGGTGCCTTAGGCAGAAGTGAGTGAGGCAAGTCTCTGCACCTCTGCAGCCGCACTGTCAGGCAGTAAGGTGAGAGGCAGTGGCAGAGCTGCTGAGGAGGGAGAAGGAAGTGGCCATGGCTCTGGCCACGAGCTGAGCACTTGGCTTCTAGTGCAGGAGCAGGCAGACTGTAGGTACCTGTCCTTGCCAGCCCACCTTGGCTCCGTGTGGAAGACAGGAAAGTGTGGCCACAGCTTTCTCTGAGGCGCAGCTGGTGACTAGTGTGCTGGCAGGTCTGAGGTGACATGTGCCTTGGGGTGGGGGTGCGGGGTGTAGAGTCACTGTCAGAGAAAATAATCACAGCTTTTCCCACCCGTGTGGATGGCCTCAGCTTGCTCATCTAAATGTGAGAACCCATCTCATGGGTACCACCGAGTGGGCACACAGTGAGCACTCTTAAGGACAGGAGGAACACATTGCCTGCACATGGGACTCTTTAGTAATCCTCATGGTAGCACATGCCAGTAATCCCAGCACTCAGTAGGCTTAGTGCCATGCCAGTCTGGGCTACACAGTTAGATCATCTCAAACAAAACAAAACAAAACAAAACAAAACAAAACAAAACAAAACAAACCAAACAAGTTCAAGTGACCAAAATGTTATAATCTGCAAACCAGTGAAGGGTGCTGGGCCAAGCAGAGAAGGAGAAGTGCTAGCCCCGCCTACCTGCATGATGCCAAGAGTTAGAGACAGGCCCAGGGCTCAGACCATCCCGACGGCCCAGGCATGTCCTATTTCAGCTCTCCAACTTTAAACAGGGAAGTTCCCCAATGGCCTGGAGTGCACGCTCAAGTTCTGGGTGTGACTGCACTTGAAATGTTGACTGGGACAGAAGACTCCTCAGAGTGCCCGGTTGATCAGGCACCTTGAAAAGAACAGGTTACGATGGTGGGGTGAGGTTGCAGGGACTGCTACTGTAGTGCGCTGGGGGCAGCCTACCAAGCTAGAGCCATTACTCGCTCTGCAAATGTCCCTCCGGACCTCCTAGCCTCTGCAGGTAGGTGGAGTTAGAAGCCCTGTGATGTATGAGCACTGTGGCTCTCCTCACAGCCATGGTAAAAGAGAGGCTGGGTAACTGTGTGGAGCTGGACTCCTCAGAGCCCCACTGGACCTGCTCGTCCACCTGCTGTCCCTGCGGCAAGTCCAGTTCATCTGATCTCTGCAGCATGGAGGGCCTGGGGCAGGCAGGCAGCCTGGGAGCAGCTGAGACAGACAGGGAGATGAGTTCAAGGAGCCTCCACCAGGGAGCGCCAGAGTTCAGGCTGCACATCCTGAGTGGGTCTGGTTCTCCACAGTTAGGAGGCCCCTGCTGGACCGGGCTTCACAAGGCATGGCGAAGCAAAGCCCAGTCTGCTCACTGCAGCCTTTCAGCATTTGGACAGCGACTCCCGTCTTAGAGGGCCACCAGAAAGAAAGAGCTCAGCTCCAGTCCCTGCCAGTGTCCCACCCCCTTCTGCTTGGAGCTCTCTCACAAGTGGGACTGCTTATTTTGACTATGAACTTGGCAGGCCCTAGAGCCTCCTGTGAGGGATCACCTTGATTAGGTTAACTGTGAGCAGCACCCTCCCGGGGGCTTGGGTCCTGGACCGCAGAACGGGGGCCACATTTTGTGGATTTCAGCGGGGATGAGTAGCTCTAAACTTGACTTTCTTTTCCTTCAGTGTTCTCTGCTTCTTTTTTACTGTGGACCTGCTTCAAACTCCCGTCGCCATGCCTTCTTGGCCATGTTGGTCTGTAACCAGGTCATAGCAACGAGAATGGAACTAATACAATATTCACAGAAAGAATGATGACGTCACAAAACCGCCATCTGGTCAGGAGCAGTGACATAGTTCAGGCGAGAGCCACCAGTGGTTGCTCAAAGTGAGCCCACCAGTCTTACAGTATCCTCTAGATGTTCCCTCACTAGTGACCAAAATAAAAACAAGAACATGGTGGGAAACCTGAACACGACCTTATGCCAGGGATCAAAGAGCCAGGCAGGGACAAGCCAGCAATGTACCTAGGGGTCAGAGCCCAACTTGAAACCATCCATGGGGGCAGTAACAAAACAAAAGGCCCCTGGATTCCACTGTGGCCTGCGTCGTGAACAAAGAGGGAACATTTCCAAAGCCAAAGGAACCCAGAGGCCGAGGGCTGCCTGCCACACGGGTTCCTCCTGAGACACTGTTCCCTCAAGCGGAAACATTTTACACAAACACCATCCTGAGAATGCAGGGAAGCCTATCTGCACCACGTGATTTGGATAACTGTACCTATTCTGGTTAGAGACCATCTTGTTCTTTAAACAATGCTCTTCGTAATAACTCAGATGAAGCAGCAGCAACACTCTTTACAACTCAAGCTCCAGAGGAGTGGAAACAATTAGTAAGAACGTGTGTGAAGAGAGAATAACAGGAATCTGAGACTCTCATGTCCTGTATTTTTGAATTTTGTCTTTTTTGGGGGGGAGCAGGGCACAGGAGGACTTTATCATTTACTGCTATGCCTCAAAGCTCCACACGGATACTCTCGGAGTCCTCCAACAGACACGGGGAAGCCACATGGAGGGAGAAGCCGAGCCACACAGTCTGTGGCAACATGGGAACCCCACAACGGGAAGCACTGCAGCCCATGGGAACCCCACGACGGGAAGCACTGCAGCCCATGGGAACCCCACAATGGGAAGCACTGCAGCCCACAGACCTAGTGCATGACAGCAGTGACCACCAGCGCTTGTCACTGCATCACCACTACAGACGGGTCAGCACCGGCCTTGCGTGGTTATCTGACACATGCAGGAGACCACGGCCCAGAGCGTGAGCAGCAGACGCATCACTGCTTCATCCACCACTGGGCTGATGGCGACTTTTCTAAAGGGGGATTCTCAAGCTGCCCCGATGATGTGGACCTCTGCCTCCCATCTGGGTACTGTGGGGACTGCTTTACAGGGTAGAAGTGTGGTACAGTCAGGCTCGGGAGTGGGGGAGCCTCCAGGAAGGGCCCAGGTGGTACTGCCTCAAGGTTGCTGAGCTGTCTCCTCCCTGGCCCACTACATGCAGTGACAGTGACGGTGTATGCGAGGTCACGTTCCTCTTGGCACACTGCAGCCCCAGGGGCCCAGCACAGTGCCTGCTACAAATAACCCTTGCCACACAGTGTGCCCAGTGAAACAAACTGGGTGGCAGAGGGGAAAGATGCCCCCAGCCCTGGGGTAGAACACTCAACTCCACGTGCAGGCTCAGGATGTGGGCGGGATATGTCACATTCTGAAGCCTTTGGTTTCCTTTGGTGCAGCAACAGCCTTACCACCCCAGACAGGATCACCACAGGCAGATGCCGCACACATCTGGAAGATGGGCTTGTTGATTTTTACCGCACCGGCAGGAAAAGCCCACATCTGCCTGACACAGTGAACCACACCAGTTCCCCCAAGCCCTAAAACCATGCCCTAGCCAGTGACCTTTGAAGTTTGGAATCTTGCTCAGGGCTTCTTGGACCAGAGTTGCATCTTGAGAAGGCTCACAGTGACCCCTGCTGTCCGCCACTGCAATCTGTCCTTAACAACAAAGCAATGAGCTTCCAGGGGCTTATGAACACTCCTGTCAGAACACTGGCAGGACACAGAGACACTGTGACACTAATTCCCTATCTGCTAAAAGTACACGGAACACTCAGATCTCTGTAGTCTTTTGTCTCCCAGGGTAAGTGTCACCCCCTATATCCCACAGACCCAAGTGACGCCGTCATCTCGGAGGGATGTGACTTCACGAGCAACACGTACTGTTCTTACCAGACTCATTTTGATCTGGAAGCCAGCAGGTGCTGCCCTCAGAAACCCTGGACTCTGCAGGGTGTGGTGGTGGAAGCCTTTAATCCTAGCACGTGGGAGGCAGAGGTAGGAGGATCACCATGAGTTCGAGGCCACCCTTACTACACAGTGAATTCCAGGTCAGCCTGAGCTAGAGTGAGACTACCTTGGGGGCGGGGGGAGAAACCCTAGACTCTGCTGTGGTGATGAGACAGGAAAATGCTCCCCAGAAGTAAGTGCATCTAACCCAGCTGGAAACCACCATCCTAGCTCAGATCCTGGAGAGGCCAGCATCTCTGCTGATCAGAGCTGTTAACGCCAGTAAACCAGGACATGACACAATGAAGAACAAGCAGGAAGAAGACAGGGACTCTGAAATGAATTCCCTCATGGCACCCCATTCCCTGAATCTCATAGAGAGAGCAGAGAAGGCAAATTTCATGAAGGCAATTCCTGTCAACCCAACTTGGGACGCATCAGGCAACCACAGTTTACCCTGCAAGATGCCAACAGGTCATTCTAACAAGGACTTCATGTGAGAATGCCTCAAGTGGGACTGAGTGACTGAGGCCTCAGACAGAAAATCCTGGTCACTATCGTGCTAACTGCGGGGCTGAGTCCCAAGAGCACTCTGAGACCCCGGCCATCAGGTTGGAGGGACAAATTCACCTGCTGTGGCTGAGGGCTATGCAGTTGCAACCATCTGCACACACCTGGGGGTGGCTCTGGACCCAGTCCCTGCTCTCATGTCATGTCACAGAATGTTTCCTTCACTCATGCCTAAACAATGTCTCTCCTGATTCAAGTAGCTGTTATGTATGTGCTGGCGCAGGGATGGCAAGCTGATGGCCATGGGTAGGACAGGCTGAGTCCTGCCTGTGTGGTTTGCCTTCAAAAAGAGAATCTGCCCCTAGGAATTCAGGCTGATGGACAGTCTTCCAAGCCAAAAGCACCACAGGCCTCACTCCATCCAGACTCCTACCTGGCATCACGGTGGGGTGAAGGGAGTCCTACAGCAACCACCCCAGTGCCCAGAGGCCCACCTCTGAGTGTCCTCACTGGCCTGGCCCCAGAGCTGAGGCTGCCACTCCTGTGACCAGGTGACCATGGCTTGTACTGCGCATGCAGGTAATTCACTCTCTGCCCGAAGGGCTTTTCCCAGAAAGCAACTTAGATGAGTCCCATTCCTGGGGGTACCTGAGGGCGCCTCAGGAGCTGTACCCTACCTGGCCGATGGAATCTGACTCTGAGGGTACAGCCAGTGCAGAGGGATGTAAGTCACCAGGTGGTGTGGATCTGCTTCAGGGAAAGCTACTGGGTGATATGGATGGTGGACATTTCCAGCGCACCGAGGGCAGTGTTGGGGTACAACTCCACGAGCTTGTGCCCTTCCTGCTTGGCAATGGAGACCGGGATACTGAGCATGCCTGGCTGTCCTCCCACCTGTGAGAAGGGCGGCCCGGCCTCTCTGATCCTGCACCAGGCTCCCTGAGGTTACGGGGAATGGGTCACAGGCAGCCAGAAGATCTTTGAAAACTCACCGCACTGGCCCGCAGCACAGTCCAAACAAAACCCAGGCTGCCTCCCCAGCTTCCAGGAGAGGCTCTGCCCGTGGGCTGGAGCCAGAGACTCACCTGAAGAGCTCCCGGATCTCCCGCTGGTTGGCCTGGAAGGGGATGTTGCGCACCAGGATCTTGGATGTCGTCTGCTTCCTGGGGATCTGTTTCTTCCGAGTGGGTGTCAAGGCTGGCCTGTGGGGGTGGGGAGCAAGTTAGGAGGTGTGTTTGTTGACTGTTCTCTCCCAGAACCGACCCTGCCATCTTCTCATCCAGAACCCTCACTGCCATCACTTCAAGCCTGCAGAAGGGCTGCCTCTCTCCTGTCACTTCAGGCTAGCGCCATGACGGGTGGAGAGCGTCAGTTGGTCTGTTTCCAGCCGGGGGCGGGGGGGAGATGGCCATGGTTATCTTTGCCTCAAGCAGTATAAGCTTCCCTGGGTGACACTGCCCTACTGTTGTGAGCCTTTTGTTTGTGACTTAAGACACAAGAACCATAAGAAAAACCCTGATGAGGGAAGGGATGACTGCTAACCCCAGTGTCGGTGGCTTCCTTCCAGCTAGATGCAGGACCCTGGCTGGTTCCCGCAGGCCGAGATACTTCATCACTAACTCTGGGACACCTGCAGGTCTGATCAGGGAGGTGGCCAGATGCAGAGGACATTCTGAGCAGGGGAGTAATCAGCGACGGCAGCTTTTACTGTAGCGACTATCCTGAGTTACTTCCTCTGCACCCCCACCTCCTCAGAGGCCTCTCAGTCTTCTATAAATAGCAACCACCTCCACCCCAACTCCGTCCTCTTCCTGGTCTCACCCCTGCCTTGAGGCCAGTGCATATTTAACCTCGTGTCCTGGGTCATGATGCCCGTCATGTGGCTGGTGTGGTTCACCTCAAGATCAAACCAAAACTGCACACCTCCAGTGGCTGGGCTGGCCTGTTCTGGTGCACAGGCCCTTGCAGAAGCCTCTCCCCTGCTGTGTAGAGCCGGCAGGGCAGCTGAAGTGGCCGCAGAACTTCTGAGACTAGGCCACAGGAGGCACTGCTTCCTCCCCGTCCCTTGGATCTTTTGTGGTGGGGAAACCTGCTGCCAAGTCCTAAGGACACTCGAGAAGTCTCAGCATGCAGCTTTCAGTGAGGCCCTGAGGCCTCCTGCCCATGGCCATGTGGGAGTCGCCACAGAAGCTGACCTGCTATTCCCGGGCAAGTATCCAATGACTGAACCTCAGCTGACGTCCTGACTGCCCTCAGGTGACCTGGAGCTGACCCCTGGCTGACCTGCTCCTGGACTCCCATGTGCTCATCCACACCACTGCTGTAAGCCGCTGGTTTGGGGAGGCTGGTTACGCAGCAACAGACAGCTGTATTATTAATACCGCAGCCAGGCAGCCCCATGCAGTGACTGACAACCAGCAGACAGTGCCCAGGAAGGGTGCCAGGGGCACCATGGCTTCCCATAGTTTTGCTCAATTAACGAGTGACTCTCTGACCAGGAGGCTCAGCCCAGGGCACAGGGCCTAGAAAAGAAAGGTAGCCACCCTGGCTGGGTGCTCACTGGCATGGCTTGGGCAAGAAGCCCTACACACATGCCTTACTTCACAGACCATGTCACCCGTCCAAGATCATACAGCCAGACTCGAACCCGGATTCAAGCTCTGGGCTCAAAGCCAAACTCTTACTTCCAGCGTGGGAACCCCACTAGCCTCTGGGCACTCCCAATCCAAACCGTCTCCTTGCCGAGGATGCTGGGACAGCACAGGCTGACGATGGAAACCTGCAGCCGCTCCACACTAGAGAACAAAGCCGACGGAGCAGCACAACCCAGACAACCAACCACAACACATGACTGGCTTCCTGGGAATTACCAATACAGATCTCAGGCCAGCCATAGGACTGTGCGAGGTGACCACTTGGACACCAGAGGCAGGCAGGTGATGATCATGGCTTACTGGGGCACACTGTGTCCTGGGTACTGTCAGGAGCTGCTCAAGGGTGCTGGTTCACTTGCATGGACGAGCAGGCGGAGATAAGGAGCTAACTCCTCCCCACCCCTGGCTATTCCAGGAAACCAGGCAAGCAGGCCAGCCCTGACTCCAACATCAACTCTCTAGCAGGAAGCGGGTCTGGGCACTGCGGCCCACTGAGAAAGACGGGTGTGCACAGGGACCGTCCAGGTCTTAGGACGCCAGTGATGCTTAGCCCAAGCCTCAGACCTGCTGCGCTACTGACCTGCCACCAAGATGAGTGTGTGGACTTAGGTTTCTCTCCAGGGACTTGTGGGTGCAAGGCAAGCACTCTGCCTCTGAGCTACACCCCCAACCCCACTTACTCCTTTTATCAGGAAGATGTGCACAAAACCTCGGCTGGGGGTCAAGCACTGACCCGCTCAGTAGGGAAGCAGGTTTGGACTTGTCCCATGGCAGCCTTAATTGGAAGTCTTAAATGTGTGCAGGGTCAGGTGGAAAGGACATGTGATGTGTATAAGAAATCTGGGCAGCCAGCACCAAAGTCAGAGAGGATGGATGCCATCTAAGGACAGAGGGGACACAAGACTCACGTAGTGGCCCGTTCTGAGATCCGCACTTCCAGCTTGTGGCCATCCACAACATGACCCTAGGAGACAAGATGGCACGGCTTGTCACTTACCACCCTTACTCTTCAGCAGCACCTAGCCCTGCTGCTGGACAACCTAGCAGAGGGTTGGTCAGAACCAAGGATGGAGATGTGTTTCCTGGAAAGGGCTCCCCTAAACCAGGCAGCAGCTGGTGGCCACCTAGCCAGCATCCTGTCGGTCTCCTGACCACACAGTGGCCACAGGAGCTTCCCTTGTTACAGGCGTCTTCAGGAAGAAGAGCCCACAGGCCTGACTTGCAGAATGCTCCCTCAGCTTCATGCCAGTGCAAAGCCCCTGCAAGCTGCACACAAGAGGCCCCAGCAGCAGTCTCCACAGGCAGAGCTGGCACATTAGCAAAATGACCCTGGAAATCTCCAGAACCTCCCAGAAGACACCAGAGAGCTCTGTGAGCACGATCTTTGGTGGCATGTGCATACATGCCTGCCCACAGTAGACAGTCACGTGCACGTGGTATGCATGCAAATGGAAGTTTAGACTCTTGAAATGTGACAGAGAAAAGATGGGCTTATGGAATTTTACAGCCTAAGTTAAATCAATAGACAGCATCGAGTAATAGAGTGCAATTTCTTTTCTTTTTTCAGAGGTGGGGTCTCACCTCTGAGACCCAGCACTCACTCTGTGGTCCCAGGCTGGCCTCAAAATCACAGTGATCTTCCTACCTCTGCCTCCCAAGAGCTGAGATTAAAAGCATGCGCCACTGTGACTGGTTCATAAAATGGGATTTTTTTCTTTTTAGGGGGGAAGGGTTTCAAAGCAGGGTCTCGCTCTAGCTCAGGCTGACCTGGAATTCACTTTGTAGCCTCAGGGTAGCCTGGAACTCTCAACAATCCTTTTACCTCTGCCTTCAGAGTGCTGGGATTAAAGGCGTGCACCACCATGCCCTGCTTATAAAGTGGGATTTTTAATGTCTTTGAAAAACATAAGCCAACACCCAGAGGGAAAGCTAAGATGCTATGATTTCTGCCCTGCGGGAAGGAAGGGATGTGGGTGGCAGCATAGGGCGCGAGGCCCAGCTCCCTATGGGGCTGGTACAAAACCCAGGCTTCTTGCTCTCCACAGCCCAGCTCCACTCTGGCTGCTGAGGGTCCCCATCTGCCCTGGGGACATTTGGCATGTAGAGGGATAGCTCTCCCTCCTCTGTTGCAGCAGGACTCCGAGTCTATGACTCCTCCACTTTTGCCCTACCCTGGCCCAAGCAATCATGTTATCTTGCTTCAGTAACTCAGCTATCCTTGGAATACCAAATCTCAGGAGACTGTCCTAAAGCTCATGAGACCCTTGGCCTCTCACTGCCTCCAGGCTTAATTCTAGTCCTCCAGCCCTTCACCTCTCACCTTACTGCTGGATGCCCATCTCCTGATACATTGGCCTCTTTGTTTTCTCAAATATACAAAGCTCATTTCTACCTTAGAGCCACAGCCACAGGCCCTTTGCATATGCGGCTCCCACCTCCCAGCTGCTCTCCTCACAGGTCTCTTTGCAGCTGACTTCTCCATGTCTCTCAGTCTGACTGTCACTGTCTGGAGGAGCCTTCCCTGCTCATGCACGCTATAGTCTCCCCCTGAGGCGGTGACTTTTTTAGTCAAAACTTCTGAATGCTGCCTGTTGTTTTCTCCAGACCCAGCACAGTACCAGGTACAAGTCAGGCCCACAGTAAAAGTGTTGTGGGTGGAACAAATGAATCCAAGCGCCCACGGAGGGTGAGCAAGGCTCCTGATTCTTCTTGGGCCAGGGTCCCAGGGTTCCCAGATTACCTGGAGCTGCTTGAGGGCTTTCTGGGCCTGCTCTGGCTTCCTGTACTCCACAAACCCGAACCCCATGGAGAGCAGTGATCCTGAGGAGAGATGGGTTGGGGGAGGAGGGAAGAGGCTCAGCACAGCATGCGAGCACATGAGAGGCTCCACCCCTGGGCCCTGCTTCATTTTCTCTTCCCCTTTCATTCCCCCTTTTCTTCCAGAAAGACCCTAGCTCCCTCCCAGTGGGCCATTTGTGACCAGACATCTGAATGAATCTGCCAGTGGGGTTACAGACCTGTCACCTGAGGCTTGCTTGGCTATTATTTAACAGATGATTGACATGATAATTATCTGCCTTTGGGAGGGAGTGGGCTCTATCAGAGATGACCATGGTTGTGATAAGGGGTGACCAGACAGGCCGCAGCCAACGTAACTCAGAGGCAGATATGGGCGTGGATCATGGGTGCATGCAAAGACTTCCTTTCCACATGTCCTCTGACCACTAGACCACATCTGGTGAAGTCCAGGGAAGAGAGCCGACACATTAGAGATCTAAGAGTTAGGATGGCAACAGCCCTTGAACACACTCTATCAGACTTGCGCTTACTGACCAGGCATGTTTGCACATGTGAGCTGGTGTGGAGGTGTGTGTCCTATGCTCCCATGTGGCAGTCTCTGTCCCTCAGAACAGGACCTTACTTAAAACATGCTCCTCACAGAGGTAATCAAGCTAAAAAGAAGTCACTGGGATGGGCTCAAATTCAGCATGGCTGATGCCTTTCACAAATAGGGGTAAGCTGAGCATTGTGGTTCATGTCTATATCCCCAACACTCAGGATGCTGAGGCAGGAGGACATTAAGTTTGAGGCTAGCCTGGGCTACAAAATGAGAATCTGTCTCAAAAATAAAAAAACAAGAGGGGTAACTCTGAACCCAGGACAGTTTTACACAATGAGAATGCCAAGTGGACCCAGAGACGGCTGTCCACAGGTAGGGATGGGGTGGAGTGGGGGAACAGCTCCTTCCCCTATAGCCCTTGGCAGAAATTAGCTCTGCCCGTATTTCGATCTTGGATTTCCAGTCTCCATAACAGTGAAACAAAACATTCCTGAGTTTTGGCCCCCAAACTGTGGTTCTGCCGGGCAGCCCAAGAAGAAGACACACATGACCTCCAACTTCTGTGGCGTATCTGCTTAACACCCCAGTGGCTCCTCACTCCCCCGGCCCATCCACTGCTTGGTAGGGTACAAAAGCCACGTCAAGACTTAAGACTCTGCCCGCCTTCCCAGGATCACTTTCTGCCGATTCTCTACAAGTGTCCAGTGCTCTGCTGAGACCTCCATCATCTGACTGTCCTGCCTCCTCCCTTGTGCTGACGTGGTGCCCACTACGCTGCTTCTGCCCACCCCAGCCCTAGCATTGTAGCCTGGACTCACGTGCCAGCATTCTGGGAGCTCATGGCAAGAGGGCCATCGAATGGCATGCTTCCTACCTGTGGGTCCCGGGACCTGCCTGAGGAACACCTAAGCAGCAAACACTATAGCTATTTGGCACTGCACACGACAGGTGCCTAGGACAGGGCTAGGCTGGCCCAAAAATATCTCTATCAATCCTGCCAATCCAAGAGACAGGAACCATATGGCTGTGAGAAAGCCAGGGCTTAGTTCTGCCCAACTGTACCAGACACCGGGGCCAGGAGACACAGGACAAAACCCAGGGCACAATGGAGAAATGAGGGTGCTCTGCATGTGGCCAGAGAGGCACAGGAATCATGACTCAGTGGAATGTTCTAGAGCTGCTATATCTGGTTTATTTCCCTTAGATGGCAGGAAGGAAAGCCAAGGCCAGTCACTCATTGCTGTATTAGGGAAAGTTCCAGAGTGTAAAGGTACAGGAGGTGGAGACTTCACTGCAGAGTGGTGTCCCTGTGGTGGCAGTGTTTCTAGCTGCCTGGCTGTCTAGGAAGGTTCCCAAGTGAGAAGAACCGATATGCAGAGCAGGACGTTCAGGGAATCAGATGGGGGCTGTTGTAGACAAGCCAGCAAAGAGCTGGAGGTGACAACGCCTGAAAACCCGAGGCCTCAAGACGCACAGGGAGAGCCCACCCTGGGACATGGCTCCCCCAAGACCTTTCTCCAGAGATTTAGAGGAAACGCACCTGCTTTGTTCTTCTTCTTGGAGACAGAGCAGCTCTTCACTGCACCCACTCTGGAGAACACCTGCAAAGACGGTCACCACAGGGGTCAGTGGACAGGCTGCATACCACAACCACTTCCTCGTGACACCTGTCCCCCACACCCAGAACCCTCTGTGCTGGGCTACGTCAAGGTTTTGAGAGTCACACAGGTGCTGCTGGTTGTCAAACTGCAGACGACCCCGAGCTGGGATGAAAGGCGGAGCACACGGCACGGGATCTGCCCACAGGCTTCCACCCCGTCCACGCCTCTGTGCCAACTCAAGAGCCCGCTCACCTCCCTCAGCGTCTCCTCTGTGGTGCTGAAGTTGAGGTTCTTAATAAACAGGGTGCACCCAGGAAGGCTCTCCTCTTCCTCCTCCTCCTCTTCTTCCTCCTCCTCTTCCATCTTGGCTGTGGAGGCCTCTGGTCCTTCCTCAGCTGCCTTCTCACCTTCTGGGGTCTCACCATCTGCTGCTGCCCCCATTACCAAACAAACAAATCCATTACATAATGCCAACTCAGCAAAGTCCCAGGGCTTAAAGCGCAGAACCTAGCACAGGGTCTCTGTCTCCATAGGCACTGTACTTCAGGAGGAATGTGCTGAGCTTCAGCAGAGAGACAAAGAGACAGACAGGCAGACAGATGCCTTCTGCTGGCCCAGTTTCAAAGAAAAGGGAGTATGAACCAGACCAAAACTATGAGTGCTAAATAGGCCCAGGCCACGCTAACACGAACATCACAACAAATTACTCCGTGAACTATTTCTTGAACCATGAGCCTAAGTGAAACGCTATTTTTCTTCAAAAAACAAACAAGCAAAAAAAAAAAAAAAAAAAAAAAAAAACCCAAAAACAAAAACAAAAACAAAAACAAAAAAGCCCCAGAACTTGGGCTGGAGAGATGGCTTAGCGTTTAAGGCACTTGTGTACAAAGCCAAAGGACCTAGGTTCGATTACCCAGGACTCATGTAAGCCAGATGCACAAGGTGGCATATGTGTCTGCAGTTCATATGCAGTGGCTGGAAACCCTGGCTCATCCATTTTTCTCTCTCTCTGTCTCTTTCTACCTCTCAAATAAATAAAAATTTAAAAATTAAGAAACAAAAAACAAAAAACCCAGAACTTGGTGAACTGAAATGGAACTTAAAATTACTTCTCAAACTTTCAAACTAAAATGGAACTTAAAATTTCTCAAAAATTACAGATTGGGGGTGGAAAGATGGCTTAGGCACATATCTGCAAAGCCTAAGGACCCAGGTTTGGTTCTCCAGGTCCCACATAAGCCAGATCCACATGGTTGGCACATGTATCTGGAGTTCGTTTGCAGTGGCTAGAGGCCCTGGCATGCCCATTCTCACTCATTCTCTCCCTCTCCCTGTCTCTAATAAATAAATAAATAAATAAAAATTTAAAAATTACAGATTGGGGAAGGTGGGTGGGAGCTTAGGTGGAAGAGGCAAGACGAAATAACGGAATCCGAGTAAAACGAAAAAAAATTAAAGATTGGGATGTAACTAAGATTACTAAATAACCCTGGGACCTAAGGGATTCCACCCAGACCTCTGCACGCACTGCACTCAGGCAGTGTATACAGGTTTCGCCTGCACACACAGTACATGTTAGAGTTATAGATGATCGTGAAAACGGGAAAAACACTACCCGGTCTCATATTGAGACTAGGAACGTCACAGGACCAAAGGACGAGTACTGTGCAGCCACTACAGATGACGCTGCTGATGACGTCACACACGGGCCACACCGTACACTGTCTTCACCCGCAATCCTTCTAAACCTGCTGGAGACCAATGCAGTCCTGTCATGCTAAGGACATGCACACACATGCAGACACACGGGCAGAGAGGACAACGAAAAGCCAGGGCTCCTAAGTGGTGGCCGTGTTTCTAGCTGTCAGCACGGCTCTGAGGAACACTCCAGGAAGACGGAAGAGCAAATGGGAAGTCATGGGTTGAGTGTCAGGAGGGGAGGACAGGAAAAGGTCTGTCACAGCCCGCAGTGCAGCTGAGCGGGGACTCCACTGGCTTCCCCAACTTCCAAACTACACCCAGCCCCCAGTGTCAGGAAGAACATGGCCAGGCCTTCCGCCAACAGCCCAGGCCCTGGCTGAGCTAGTGAGACAAGCGGCAGTTTCCTGAGATCTGGGAATGGAGTTGGGAAGGGGAGCAGGGGAGACTGAAGTCAGAAGCAAGGAGATGGGACCCGTGGACAGGACACAGCTGAGCAAGCTGGGTCAGCCTTGGCCCTGCCAGGTGCAAGCTGAGCCAGTGACGGAAGCGCCCGCCTCAGCCCCTCACCTGGAAGCCCACGCTCTCCTGCACCCGGCTGTAGGCTCTTCTGAGGTCCACGTACCCATGACACAGCTACATGCCTTGGCAGTCACCTTCGCAACTAACCGAGTGGCTTCCTCCTTCCAGTGCCACCCCTGGCTTGCCAGCTTCTCTGACCACACCCCAGGCCCTTTCTCTGCCTCACTCTGTACCAACCACACTGGCTTCTTGGCACATACTGCCCCGCCCACTCTGCGCATCCACCCTCCTCTGGTCTGGCTTCCTGACAGGTGGCAGCACAAACTCCTCTCCTTCGGGGCTCTTCCTGTCCACTGCAGTTCTAGCGGTGGCCCCCTGGTGTTGCTTTCCTCTGCTTTCTTTCAGAGCCACTGTGAAGTCACCTTACTTACTGGTTCATGTCAGTGTGTCCCCAACTATAAGGACAGCTTGAGAACACAACTGAGCCTGACTCAGTGACCACATTCCCAACACCAGGCTCAGCGTGGGTGCTCCAGAGACAGCTGTGGACATGAATTTGTCTCACACTCAGCTTGCGCCTGCGCAAACTGGGTTCACAGGCATCTGTGGGGGTCACAGGACAAGCTCAGTCCTCAGGGCAACGGGCTGGCTCCACCTTTGCGAGCCTGCACAAGTCAGACAAGCTCTCTGTGCTTCCTCATCTATAAAAGGGAACAATGGTGGTGCTCCTGCAAGATGCCATGAGAACCATGTGTAGAAGCCTGGGCCTGCCACCAGTACCCAAGAAATGACAGTCTGCTTGTTCTCAACTCTACCCCGCCTTCCTACGCACACTGGGAATAAAAAAGTATGCTGGGCTGGAGAAGTGGCTTAGCAGGCTAAGATGCTTGCCAGCAAAGTCAAAGTTTCGATTCTCCAATACCCACATAAGCCAGATGCACATGGTGACACATGTGTCTGGAGCTGTGTCTGGAGCTCATTGGCAGTGGCTCTTTCCATATATATATATATATATATATATATATATATATTCTTCTTTCTCAAATAAATAAATTATCTTGTTTAAAAAAAAGTATGCCGAGGGGGGCCTTGACCCTCTGTCTGCCCCTGTTGACTCCCAGAAGGCCAGCCAGGGCCATACCTCCAGGGAGCTGCATCCCTGCTGGCCACCCTGTGCTTCCCTAGTGGCCAAACCAGGCCCTGCTGGACCTGCACCTGGGTCCCGGAGGGGTGGGGGCGGCCAGCACCAGGATGATGAAACGGGACTTCCTGTTAACAAGTGCTTCTGCCCCTGCCCCATGTGGGAAGACAGATGAGGGAGAAAGAAACAGGTAACTGTGAGACTCAAGCACCTTTGTCAATGAATTCAGAACCAGGAACCAGGGTGACAAGGAAGGAGTGGAAAGGAGGAGAGCTGGGCCAGGGGAGGGCAAGGATCTAGAATCTTGGCAGACAAGGACACAAAGTACCGGGCGCTGGCAGGCAGGGAGCAAGGGCTGCCTTTGGGGATCATTCTCAGACAGGTCCCTATGGGTGCTGTGGTCAGCAGGGAAGTGGAGGTGTGGCTTGAGCAGTGGACAAGCCAGTGAAGACTCACGTGGAGTGTCCTTCCAGACAGTGAGAAGCACTCGAAGCCACCTCCAGGGCGGCTAGGCGTACCTATTACTGTGATTGGCAGTGTCACTGACCACTCACAGGCTGACAGGACCTGGAACCACCTCAAGCCTCATGTGTGTCAGAGGCTCGGCTCAGAGACGTGTTACCTGCCCTCCCGGGAAGAAGACAGAGGCACACTTTTCCCATAGGCCTTCACTCCCTTGATGTCTATGTGTGGGGTAACCCCGCATTATGCCTGAGGCCGCAGAGACAGCCCGGCCCTTGGTGTCAGGTTCACAGTCTGGTCAAGATGATGGGAAACAGGAAAAGGAAAGAAAGAATCAACACAATGGTGACCAGTGTCCTGGAAGAACAGATGATCGTAGAAGGAGCTGCGTGTCAGGACATGGTGGGTGAGCACAGCCACAAAGCAGGCACACTGGGAAAGCACAGTGCCTCACCACCTGCCCAACACTGCCCGCAGCAGGGTGTGCACCCTCAGGGACCTCGATCCTGGCTTGAGAGGACTAATCTTGGACAAAAAGGATGACTGAGGCTCCAGTGCAGCATCAGCACTGAGGAACAAGGGAGCCGGAGGTTTGGGGTGACAGTGGGGTGAGAACACACCAGGGCGAGGGTGGGTGGCTCGTGGCCAAGCACTTGCCAAGCGTCCACAACCAGCAATAAGACAAGCCACAGCCACGGGAAGAGAGTATGTAGATGGCAGCTCAGGCAGGCCCCAGGGGGCTCTAGTTCATGGTAAGGAGGGACTGTTGGAAGGTTTCCATCAGCCAGTGACAGCCCAGCCACCAGGATGCTCTGGGGTCCTCAGAGAGCTGACTGAAGGACTAAACTTCTGACCAGAACCAGGTCTGCAGACCAGCCGGCTCTGAAGAGCCACGATGGAACAGTGAGCAGTGACACGGACGAGCCAGACGAGGCTGTCTGTGGTGTCCAGGGGACTTCAATGAGAACCTAACACCTAGCAGCTCTGCTCCTCCACCTTCTACTGCCCTTGCTGCAACACGTATGCGTGTATGTGTATTTACTATGTAAAAGCAATACAGATGGGCAACAGGGGCCTTATTCTTTTTTTAAAAAATTTATTTTATTTATTTATTTGAGAGATAACCCTATCCTGGGAAGGATGGGAGCTGAGAACTAATGGGTAAGATCTTGACGTGTGGGTACAATGATCTCAAAGTCCTTGACACTCCAGATGCATGCCCCTGATGCATCTGGACACAGTCCCAGGCTTGGAGAATTGAGCCTCAAACCGGGTCCTTGACTTCATAGGCAACCGTTTAACCAAGAGCAAACCATCTCTCAGCCCTTATTCTCTCTTTGGAAAAAAAAAAGTTATTTTAGTAAACTAAGGGAATCAATAACCCTATCCTAGGAACCCTGGGAGCTGTTAAACTAATGGGTAAAATCTTGACATCTAGGGCTGGAGAGATGGCCCCAGTTTCCACAGGCAAGTGCCTTAACTGCTAAGAACCTTTCCTTTGAGACCCCAGTCCCCACTAAGCACAAGGTGGCACTCAAGTTTGTTTGCAGTGGCTGTCTCCCTGACATCCCATTCCTGGAAACAAGGTCTCTATTGCCTCTTTCTCTCTCAAATAAAATGAATGAAAATAAAGTATTTTAAAAGAAAATCTTGACTTCACATTCCTTGAAACCTCACTAGAGGCCTCTGATTCTACATTGTGATCTGGTCCCAGGCTTGCTTTGCTGCCAGCAATTTATACTTCTATCCACTCTGGGATCCACTGGTCTGCTGGGCAACCCAGGACTATTCAGCCAGTGGCGTGATGGGCATTTCCAGCTGCCCCTCGCTGTCCTCCCACAGTCCCATGGCATGACGACTGCAGACTTAGCTTTTACCTGCTTCCGGCGGCACGTGGTCCTTTTCCAGTGGCTCTGCTGGGGTGACGTGGGACTCTTTCTTCTGTGGGGCTGCACCGAAGACACCAACTGGAGCCCACTCCAAGAACAGGGGGACATGGTGGAACTGTGGAGACAGGGGTGATGGTGCTGTGGGAGGGGCTCAGTGACAAAAGCC